>BCKN01000014.1:4938-128682 GCA_001600655.1 Dioszegia aurantiaca
GCGTGTTTTATTTACTTCCCTTTAGATCCGGGTTCTTACCCTTTAGTGGCGGGAAGTTGCATTTTAAGCGGGAAACGGCGTAGAACATGCATTTCTACATATGAATCGCGCGCATGAGTATCGACGTCTTCAGGACATTCAGCCCTACCGCTGGGCTTTGATTTCATGCATTCAGCTTGAAATTTGAGTCGTATAGCAAGCTTGCGCCGATTGGCATCCCGGAGGAAGCGGCTCCGGCAGCTAGTGTGTGACTGTGTGTGTTTCAGATAATGTGTGTGTCCTTTCTAGCAGGTAGCAAACCTTCCATGCCGCTGTGGCTGGTGTGCAGCATGCACCAGTAGCTATCATAGGAAAAGTCAGCCTTGAGCATGTCTGTATGCATGCGCTGATCACTGAGCTGTCTAAATACTGTAGATGGGAGGGAACGTTTCATCGGGGACACTGCCCGAGATTCCTGAAGTCCGATGCCGCAGCCAAACATGCGCGCGACAAGCCTCTCTCATCTCATGTCGAAGACCTCGTGCAAAGTTCCGCAAGCTCCCTCGGTCAGGGTTGAGACCTCGGACGTTTTCAGAAGAGTTTGATAGATATCCTGGGATCTTCTTGAGGTCATCAAGGATCCAGCGCTGCCGGCAAGCAGGCGTAGAGACAGTGTTTTTCTAGGCACGCTGGGTCCTGCAATTTTTATGCTGCATGCATAAAAATTGTTCTCAGAGGTAGCCCTGAGTGTACTGAACGACCCACAATGTGCATGCAAGCTTCATGTATTGATGCGCAATGGCAATACGACGTCTGGCTTAAAATGCAACTTTCCGGGATTGATGGGAACAGTACGAGGAATGCAGTCCGTAAAGGGTAATTTCCCGAAACAGCAGGGACATAATACAATTATCGCCCACGGACCGTCTTTACGTTATACACGGCCTTTTATATAACTGTATATTATGCAACTGCACTTCTACATCTGTGACAATTACAACTGACAGCACGCTCCCAGATATCGTATCACAATGACCAACGAATACATCACCGAGCAGACGCTCTCCCTCATCCTCCCATATCTGCTGAAACCTATCCCTGCCCCTCTCAGCCGACCACCTCGCTCCGCACTACGACAGACAGATCTAGCTAGAGCCACTCGGGTGTCCAAAGTCAGTCCAATGCTATCACATTGATGTGCACATAGCTGACATAATCAGCTGTTCCGTAGTATCGCTACACCTATACTTTACCGAGATATCGTCACCGACAATCTACCCCTCCTGCTCGCACATGAGACTATCGAAGCCAAGGCTGAGACCTTCTTCGCTTACACCCAGACCCTTCGTATCGAATACTCGGACAAGGAGATACCGGAGCCTCTCTATGCTGAGCTCTTCGATAAGCGGAATAAGGTGGCTTGGGGGTTATGCGGCAGATCATACCCGGAGAGGGTGGCTGAGAAGCAGAGACTCTGCGAGCAGGAGATCCAAAACTTCCTCACCTTCTTCCAAGATATGTTCCTCCCCGTACGGCCAACTATCGGAGGCAACATCTTTGATGTCTTACGCACCATCGCCATATCATCGATCTACGGCCACGATCCCGATACCTGGGCAATTATCACTGAGGAAACACAGGTCGCTCGCCAACGCTCGAAAGCCAAGACCTTCGATGGGACCCCTCTCGAAAATTGTCCACAGCGCTGGCACAAGTTTCTCTGCGGTGCTGCCGTACACAACATGTGCTACCGCGATCTCGAGGGACCTCTTTCACTCCGCCATATAAGCTCTCCATGCTGCACAAAAGGAGACCCGAAACCGATCTCGCATTTCGCTGCAAGCGAGATTGCTAGCTTGCCCTGCCGCATGGGCGAGCCTGCTCGATGGGTCTTTGACGGCGCCTCAGGGGAGGATTGGAATCCCATGTTGCGCGCCGTCGGTAACTCCATGGTGAACTTCGCTGAACCTCGAGAAGAAATGCCGGAGGGATATCCGATTGATCTCGACATCTACTGCTCGACCGCCTCCTCCAGCCCATCGGCCTGCACCGGTCACTCCTCCCTCTTTCCCTGTGAAGAAGAGGTCGTGTACAAGAAACGAGCAACGAGTAACATACCTCTACCCCTCTCCCGCTCCGATCAAGTCGACAAATGTCGTCAAATTGAAAAAGAGGTACACAGATACGTCCTGCCCGCATTTCGTCGCAAACCCTTTGACGATCTGGTGCGGTGGCACCCATCAACGGAAACGCCCGTGTGCGAGGCGTGCGGATCGGGTAATTGGGCGTGAAAGGATTTCGGGATGGCGGTGGGAGTTGGGACTTGGGAGCGGGGAGTTGGGGGTCGGGAGTTGGGAGCTGGGCGTTGGGAGTTAGCGGAAGGTGTAGGCGCTTCTGGCGGATGAGGGATGGGCGGTGATTTGAATGGTGCAGGGAATGTGGGAGGGGTCAGGTGAAGGGCGAGAAATCTGGAGGTATCGGAAACGACCGGATGATGACCGACGAAGCACGCCTATTCCGTCCCAAGTCAACGTTCGGCGCATATTCGCATATTCTACCAGCGACTACAGGTTCTGTCGATGCTCCATATTCGGTCTTTAGCACGCCGGGAGCCCACTCGTCGCTGCACTCTCAAGCCACGATATCCAAAGTCGCAGCGGCACCTGGGATGTGCGAACGCCATAAACACACGCCAACACACAACTACAACCAATTAGCATCGCCTTCCCAAACATCGCGTTGTGCTTCTTTCGTCCCTTCGCACTTCACTTTTTACATCAACTTCTTCTGATCTACATACTCAACCAAAATGTCCAGCAAATCCATCACCTCAGAGATCTTCGCCGCCGTTCTCCCCTTGCTTCTCAATCCCATCCCGCTGCCCCTCAGCCGACGCTCTCGTTCCGCGCTTCGACAATCTGATTTGGCCAATTGCGCTCGTGTATCTAAAGTGAGTGATGAGGCAACCACGAGATCGATCGATTGTGGCTGATTTTTATAGCTCTTCCACAGCATCGCCACTCCCATCCTGTAAGAGCACATCGTCACGGACAACCTCCCTCGGCTTCCCGAACAGAAGAACATCGAAGCTAGGCGCTCTGCCTTCGCCTTCACCAAGACTCTCCAATCGAGTATTCGGAAAAGGGGACGACACGTGAGCCTACATACATGGAGTTGTGCGACAAGAGGAACAAGGTGGCCTGGAGATTATGCGGCGTTGCCGAGTCTAGGAGGCAAGCAGAGAAGCAGGAAGCTTGCTCCTCGGAGATCCAGGAAATCCTGCACCCGGCCCGGTCACTCAATCACAAACGTCACACCTTCTTTGCCGACACTCTTCCCTCCCTCCACTCAGTTGCCATCGCGTCCATTTATGGACGTGACTCCGAAACTTACGAGGCCTATACCCTACGCGCTCATCCTAACATCCCCATCGGCATCGACGGATGTAATATCGGATTCGAAAATCTGTGCTCCAGTGGCAACGTCAAGCATATATGCTTGCATGATCTATCTATACGGGCCCCTGTCGACCTCAACCATGGGCCAGAATTTCCCCACCGCGCCAGAAACCACTGTCCATTTCGACCAATCCGAAACCTCACAGCTCCCCTTTCGGTTCGGAAACCCTCTCCACTCGGTGTTTGCGGGCGACGCCACGGAAGATTGGAGCAAAGTTCTCCTCGATGTCGGCAAACGCGCCAAAGAGCTCGCTCAGATGAGAACGGGTTTGAGGCTTCTTCAAGGTCCCCTTGATCTAAGCATCTATTACTCGACCGCCCTGACCAGAAACGCATCCTTCGACCGCCTCGCCTCTCTCTTCGGTATCCATCCTTGGGTTGCAGATCCCACAACGACTGCTCTCTCCCCCTCGACTCAACGCGAGCAGTGCGTTCAACTGGAGTCCGGGATGGAGGAACTCTTCCGCAGATATCCCTGCAAAGGTGCCGCTGTCATTACTCAGTTAGTGAAATGGTATTCTTCGGCGGATACGCCCGAGTGCAAGGTCTGTAGGGCAGGACAGGCGGAGTATGGTGTTGATGACTGGTCACCGGTCAAGGCGGACGATGGCGTGTTGCACGGGTTGGCACGGGTTGGGATAGAAGACTGTGTGAGGCGGAGAGGTATACATGTGGATGAAGAGGACGATACCAAGCTGTGTAGGGGTCGAGGGACATTAGGGGAAGGGCTATGAGGTTGGGGTGGCGTGTTTTCAGTGAAGGATGGAAAGGGAATGAGGGAATGTCAGGGATAAGTCGGGCAGGATGGATGGTAGCCAGAGAAGGTAAAGCGGCTAGAATGATGTTGTGTCTGTTGTAATCTAGCGTGGGCTCAGGTTGGCAGAACACCAGTAGGCTCATAGGCTGTGGTCCCTATAGTATGACCCGCTTTTTACGTAAAGACGAACGATGAGAGTGTTCCTTCTTCGCAATCGCCACCGAAGATGTGCCTGCCGCCTCACTATCATCCTCCTCTCATGATCTATCCTCTTTCCTACCTACCTCACGGCACTGGACCTCAATGGCGCGCAATCAGAGAAGCAAATTGCATGTGCCGAAAAGCTGGAGCTGTCAAACCTGCCACAAGTTCGGGGAAGGCAACTGGCGAAGAGGTTTACCCTTCTCCTCATTTCGCCTCGGTGTACAGCAAGAAACACAAGTCTGCGTCGACATCCCAGCTCTGCACTGAGCATCTGCCAGTCGATACGATCCCTACTATCGGTATCTAGGTCATGGCGCGAGCCAATAATTGAAGAATGTCCACGTCACACACTCATCACACACAGGCGCTGATTTCTGAACCTTGTTCCTAATGTTTACATTCCTTCTTCCTTCGTACTTATCACTCTCCACCCTGATAACCTACAAAATGATGACCAACAAGTACCTCACCGAGCAGATGCTGTCGCTCGTGCTACCCCACCTCCTCAAGCCCATCCCTGCACCTCTCAGTCGACCACCTCGATCCGCCCTACGACAGACCGATTTAGCTCGCGCCGCCCGCGTGTCCAAGGCAAGTTATTCTCGTTTGCATTAGTGATCGGCATGAGCTGACTTGCGCAGCTCTTCTGTAGCATCGCCACACCCATACTTTACAAAGACGTCGTCACCGATGACCTCCCCCGGCTTCTGGAGCGTGAGAATATCGAGTCCAGGTGTCTTTCCCTCCGCTTCACGACAAGCCTTCATATCGAATACTCGGACATGGAGAAACCGGACCCAACTTATGCGGAGCTCTTCGACAGGCGGAACAAAGTCGCCTGGGGGAACTGCGGCAGAGCCAAGGAGGAGAAGGTGGATGAGAAACAGAGCGACTGCCTTGCTGAGGTGACGAAGCTGCTTCTCTGCTTCAAAAGCTTACGGAGCCATCCTGGCAGAGCACTCGCCTCCGCCAACATACTCCCTTCACTTCACAGTGTCGCAATAGCCTCAATCTACGGACGCTGTCCGGATACCTGGGCCCGCTTCCAATCCCACATATATCTCCACAACGCTCGTGCGAAGGAAGCCGACTATCAAGACCCTCTCGGGCACTGTACGTACCTATTCACCACATTTCTGCCCTACGCTACGGTGAGATATCTGTGTGTGCGCGAGCACGACGGTCCCCTATCGATTCCGCACATTACTTCGCCATTCCCCGGCGACCCTACGACGATCATGCACTTCGATTCCTCGGACATACCCCGCTTACCCTTCAGGATGGGAAGTCCTTCACGATGGGTCTTCGAGGGCGATGCCACGGAGGATTGGAACCTTTTCCTACCCAGGATCGGTAATCGCCTTGGGTTCTTCGTCGAATATCGGGATCGGACAACTCAGCCGCAGCCCCTTGACCTCGATATCTACTGCTCGACCGCTTCATCTACTCAGCCTCACTACGAATCCAGTACATCTCTTATTACATGCTGCTATGAGGCTCCCCCATCCACCGATACCGCGAATTACCTACCCTATTCCGAACAAGTCGACAAATGCGCTCAACTCGAGTCCGAAGTTCGGGACTTCCTCCTTCCGATTCCAGACTCTGGTCGTAAATCCTTCGACGACTCGGTGCGGTGGTACCCATCGGCGGATACGCCTCGGTGCGAAGCGTGCGGGTCGGGATATTCCGCTTAAGAGGGGGTTAAATGATTTGCAGGTCAGGGGAAATTGGCCGGGTGCAGGTGATGTGTGGAGAGGAAGGAGAATGGCGTCAACGGCATGAGACTCCGATGAGGGGCTGGGTGAAAAGGCGATGAGTGTATTGGAGGAAGGAGGGGGTTTGGTCAGAGTGCATCTACAGGCGGTGGTGTTGGGCGGTTAGGGGACGGAATGGGTCAGAAGGGATGGGATGCATGAGGCGGGAGATCAAGTAGGCTCATGTGTATGATTGTACATAGTGTGGGTTGTGCACAGTTGCGTGAGACTGATCGGGGCGTCAAGCTGACCTCAACAAGGACCTCCTGCCTCCACATTCCTCAATCGAAGGTGGCAAGATGCGAGATTCTTGACTTTGTTCGTTTCGCATCAACATGGCTGGGCGCTGGGTCACGATACTGCGATACTCTCAGTGGAGCGCCTACTGCTTGACTGTGTGACGGATCAATAATGGGCAAGATCCACAGGTGACGGCGAGCGTGATGGTACCTGGTGTCGGAAAGGACCCCCTCGAAATTTTCTCGCCCTGATACCGTCGACCCTCGCTACCACTGATGTACAGATCCAAAGTATGCCTCTTGTCTCTCAATTTGGTCCTACCTGTCACTACTCACTAAATCCGTAAGTGAATATCCATGAAGGTCCTACGGGTCTGAGATTCTCGCGATCTACAGTATCAAGCTGACACTCCGCAGCGGTACCGCTACTATACCGGCGCACAGTCCATCATCACCTTTCCAAATCTACCCCACCGCTATATACACCGCAGACCCTCGTACTCGCACTCACTACTACGTCGATACGTCGATTTAGCAATGCCGCACCATAGCCCTTGGATGCGAATCAAGAGGAAGAGCTGGGCGAAGATCAGGCGGGGATGCTGTATGAGGAAGTGGTGGGCTTTGCGTAAGCAGGCTATGAAGGCGAGAGTGAGGGGTCAGCTGGCGGAGATTGCACTGCGTAAGCAGCAGAAGAAGGAGATGGGCGAGAAGGACGGATCTGAGATGGTTGGGAATGATGAAGCAGGTCAGGACAAGCCAGGTAAGTTTTTGGCTGACGGTATGACTTGTACATCGAGACGCGTCGCTGACTCTCAGTCACTCAGCCCTCCCCTCAAATACCTAAGCTGCTACGACCTCGAGTCCTGGAAGACCGCGGTGGCCTATCTCTGTTCAACCGGGACTCGAAGTACGACAACTCCTCAGATGAGGAAGAATTGGTGTATGTTTTGGAGGCCTACAACCGACAGAGGCTGGATGATTATAATCAAGCTCAGGCGGAGCAGCGCAAGGCGGGGAATGAAGAGAGTAGCAATGATGAGGTGCCGCAGGCGAGCAAGGACTTGTGAGTCACCTTTGCCTACCGATCGCTATGCTTGTGAGGCATCATCATCTTTGACCATCGCTGACCCAGAAGTTGATCCGGATTCTGAACCGGTCTGGTAATTTGGCGCGCATAGATGCATCTGTCATCCGCGCTCAGTGCTTATACATTGACTTTGGCTGATGGGTCGTCTCATACTCACCCGCCAGGCGATCGATCGACAAGCCCACATCACCGTCCGGGGTCGAGGTCGCCGTCCGGGCTGCTATCGATTTCCAACTTTGGCTCAATCCCGGGAATCCTGGCACATGTCTACAGTCTGTCTTGCTAGCCTGTGTTTGGCCTTCGTGTACGCGGACGGTGTCTTCGATATACACTACGCTACAAATCGATCTGGATCAAGGAGGGGACGACATGTGGTGGAGTCGGATGGGGCCAAAATGATAATCTGTCCAGGTGCCTGTCCCGTCGCGTCAGCAACGTCCCTGCGCTCACGCACGCAGATTGTTTCCCTGTATACAATAGGGATGAAACACTGCGAAAGCGCATCTCAGGCCAGCAAACTCACCAAGAGGAAGGCTAAAGTGAACCGCCCCATTGTCTGCCGGAAGTTAACTGCTCTGGAACTACTGTTGGTGAGGGCGGGTACAGGTTCCAACAAAAAAAGGCAGCCGAGAAGATACACGTTTGTGGAGGTGAGTACACCTGTATGACAGTACTGACTAGTTAGCGTGCTAATGATACTGCAACTCTTGTGGGAATGAGAGGTCTGCGGCCAGGCTCTGGGCTGGTCAAGCCGCGCCGCCCGATGAGGGCATTATACACAGATAGGTGCCGGCAGGGACCCATGCAACGCTCTCTTCGGCCCCACAGGACTCCGGAATTGACGTTGAGCAACACGTTGTCACGTATGATATCGGGGAATGTGTACAGCCAGTCAACGATATTCGATACCCTCCATTTAATTACCCACTGATCTCTTGTGCCCCTCCACCCCGGCCGCGTACGTGAATTTTCCTCTTTCCGCCTTATGGTGATGGTGGATGATCGAGGCGTAGTAGACAGAGATCGTGACGTATGTCGGATGGAAGTACCGGGTGAGGGAATGACAGGTTGCAGGGGTTGTCGAAGATGTGAATGCAGAGATGGGGGAGGAGATCGGCTGGAGAGGAAGTTCCGACAGGGTTGTGTTGTTGGACGTCCAAGAGATGCTGTACCTGATTATCAGCAAGCTCCACACGGTTCATGTTAAAATCTCCTCGGGAACGGAGTTGGCGGTAACTAGATTCGGATGCGGAAGTACGCGTCAGCTTTGATCAGCAATTGAAACAGCACTGACAGGACGCGATGGTTGATGAGTTGATGAGTAAGACAGTACCGAGAAGATGTGAAATTGGTATGGCCCGCAGCGACGCATGTTCATAGAGGGCGCGCAGCACCGAGTGATGAATATGGTTGTTCATATGTGGGCTCCCGTAAGGTTTGTCTCTCTCTGTGTCCAGCGCATATCTATAGTCTCAGCTTGGGAGCAACAACACTCGCGACTCGCCCGCATCCGCGTCCGTTAACTCACCATTCTGCAATCTGTCATTTGATCTTTCCCCCTTAACTCATCTGCGCCGTGACACCATTTCACTCTGCTGCCCAACTGCAGGATCAGCGCGCAAGCCGCTTTGCAATGAGGACGCGACTCACATATTTACCCCTTCGGAAAATACCCTTCGTCTAACGTTCACTCCCATGCCCCAGGATCCGTATGACCGTCGTAAAGTGTTCCTCGAGTTCCTCATCCTCAGACTCGTCCTCTTCGGAATCGTCGTCCTCGGGAGAGAGTTGTCGATGCTGCGCCGGATCTCGAGACCCTCCAGATTGGAGGCCGTGCGTCGAAGCACTGTCATGATGTCCGCAATCGCCCCCATGCGAGTGACGAGCTTAACAGTCCGCACCAGTTGCCAACTTTTCCTGTCCGCCGCATCGGCCATTGCGTGAAGCAATTCGTCGAGAGCCGCCTCCCGCCATTCCTTGGCCTCGACTTCCATCTGATCAGCCCAACGCTGATACCTACGGTCCGTGTCGGCATATGGCTGGATGCTTGGATATTTGCCGTAGTGAGGATTAAGGTGGAGGCCCAGGTGTTCGAACATTCTTCTCTGCATGTAGGGCCGTAAAGCAGAGGAGACTCGAGCCAAAGATGTGAAGTCGGGTCGATCGGCGAATGGATCCGATCAAGCATTGAAGCTCTGTAGCGAGAGGAAGTGGAAAGGCTGCCTGCATTTTAGATGAGACTGATTGTGATGTATGCTGTGGGACATCAGCATTGGCATGGGAAGGAAGATGAAGTTGAATGGAACTGACGGTATGCTGTAGCTTGCCTACGTTCTATTGAATGACGGGGAGCGGGTATGCGATGTAGGCGCTGTCCAAGCGTAGGAGAGGCGTAGGAGATAGTGGTTGATCTTGAGTGAAAAGGCGGGCGGAGTATGGGACGGAGGGCCGGAAGTGGGCGTGCTGGCGAGAAGTGGGAAAGAAGCTGATGCTGTGATCGGTGGCGATTGGGCTCACTCGTTGTGATTGGGTGATATCGAGCATATTATTATAGAAAAGCGTTTAGAGAGAAGTCTGGGATATGATTAGTGGAACTATGATAGGAGGATGAGTATGGAGACCACTGGATGATTGGTTGAGCTATGGAGGGGCGAAGCAGTCCGCGCGCTAGAAACACGGATACACACGCGTGGCGGAAGGACCTTTCTGTCCGGTGAGCTTTGCCAACGTCGCCAGATCATATCCGTCGGACGCTCAAATTAGAACTGCTGGAGCGGCAGACGCGACGTCATGAGTGGGAGCAGGAAAGTGTTGCAAGATAATGATTACATGAGGCTCAAATCTACAAAATCAGCAACCCTCTGGTTTGACCGCGATACGGGATAGTAATCCCAAACTCACAGACAACTTACACTTATAGGGGACGCTCACGTTCACAGGAGATGCAGGACGTGTCGACGGTAAGGTTGCGCCTGGTTGTTGATATCCCGATCCATGCGACATGGCTGAATTCACGCCGCCGGGTAAAACTGTAATCCTGAATACGACCACATTAATTCTGAATATGAACAGTTCAGCTTCCTCTGTTTCCTCCGGTATCGTAGTCGTACATATCGATAGAGACGTTTTTGGGCGGAATGACTGCTCGACCTGAGAATGCCTGCGTATTGGGATTCAGGTGAGAAAGCGTTTCACAGCGGCGAGTGGTATTCTAAGCTTGCAAACGATCTTTCATACGTATTTGAATAGATGCGACTGAGGAGTTAGCTGCGGCTGAGACTGCATTGGAACAGCTCACTCACACATCTATCAGCGCGTAGCCGGTATTCTCTCATTGTTCGTTTGCGGCGGAGGTCCCATCTCAGTGGGTCAACTTGCCAACTCGCCCTGAAACTCGCCCATAAATTGTCGAGCCTCATGTGCCTGGTCTGCTGGACGGCGGGCGAGCAGGCTGGCGCGGTGATTCGGGGCATGGCCTGGTTTGGGGAGTTCGTTTGCGAGCCTCATTCTTGCGATTGGTCTGCGGTGATGGACTCCTTCGTCGCGCATGCCTGCCCCTTGCTTCGCGGTGAGCGCTACGGCCCCGAGTGGCAATCCCCCAATCCTGTTCTCCTCGCTCGTTTGGACACCCCTCATKYTCCTGCCCCGCCCCCGCCGATGGCCCCCGTCTACCCTTAGCCCCCCTTTCTCCCTCCCCCACCTGCGCCGCGCTACCTGACAAACCGTCCCGCGTATTCGGCCCCGCCCACCTTCCCGCTCGCGCCTCAGCCTCCTCTGGCAGGGCCATCTCAGGGTGGCCTGCAGCGTTCTTTTGGCGGGTCGTCTGGAAGGCCTCGGGAGACTTGCAAGATGTGGAATGATGTGAACAGGAACTGTCAAGGGAGTTGCGGGCGGAACCACGTTCTTTTGCGTTAGGACTGCGAGATGACCGTCGGCGTATCTATCCTCAGATAGCTTGAGATTCGACACGCTGCTCGACACCGACCATCAAGACCGGATCATCTGCGGAGACTAGGCTTGTCCCGCTCCAGTATGGCTGATGCGCCTGGATCGCGAATCGGAACCCCGAGTCGATTGGCATGCCCGCTATCGATATCAACAGGCCAAGCACTGCGATCTGAGCTGTCGCTTCGTTCGTTGTAGGAGATGCAGAGATGAGAGCGATGTGCGTGATGTGTGACGCAAGTGTGAAGGGCGGTAGATGGGGCGAAATTAGGGTTTGGCCGATAGACCGTCATCGCCAACCTGAGACTTTCCCAAAGCGGCAACTATCCACCGAGTGTGGCACCTCATTGTTCATCGACCTGACGGCCAATACAACACTTTGCATGCGATGCTCTGCATGGTATGACTCGGATAAGGGCTGGATAGACGCAGGAGACTCAGATCCCCGTGTATCGCCTCGTGCAGACAAAAAGGCGATATCGCGCGAGCCAATCGAACCAAAAGTCAAATTCCAAAAATTTCGCCCTCTTCTCCTCCTGGGCGACGCGGATCGCTCGGGAGGGTCTCTAGGGTGTCCAGGAGGCCCCTGGGCAGGCAAAAAATA
This sequence comes from Dioszegia aurantiaca, assembly GCA_001600655.1. Classification (NCBI taxonomy): domain Eukaryota; kingdom Fungi; phylum Basidiomycota; class Tremellomycetes; order Tremellales; family Bulleribasidiaceae; genus Dioszegia; species Dioszegia aurantiaca. The sequence continues at coordinate 16,972 of BCKN01000014.1, forward strand.
TGCTGTAGCCGAAGCTACACCTCTCTGTCTTCGAGTTTGTCATCCTTATGCAGGGGCTGCAGGGTCAGCTATGGAACGTCCATATCGGGGAATGCTCACCAATGCTAATCTTCTCTGTATCGTTCCAATTTTGTCTTATGGCCAGTCCCGAAGGACCGGCCGAACATCCTGGTTCAGGGAACGTACAGGCTCCGTCTCAAAACGCGAGTTACGGGATTTTCTATATTCCCGAAGTTGTGGCAGTCCAGCCAAGGCGAGCGTGAGAGGGTGGCCCGCGCCAGCCAAGCTCCTTCCTCTATCCTATACATGTTGTCCACATCCCGCCTTGCCCTCCTCGCCTACACTGTACCATAAGAGCGATATCGAGAATCGATGCATCGCATGAGTCGATCCTGTCCAGCAATGCTCCTTCTTCAGGCGCCCCGCTTGTCGCCATGAGGGTTATTAGTACACGGCTGGACATCCACACGTCCGTTGCACATCGATCCGCCGCTCAGGATGCTCATCACCTGCTCATCTCGGCTGCCATGTCTGGTATCTACGTTCCGACAGCTCGCAAGCTGAGTTGAGGGTATCTTCAACGCCTCGTTGCGCACAAACAATCCCAAGGTCTGCCTACCGGGTCGACGGCAGCCATTCCTAACATCCGCAAGCAGGCGCCACTGTCACCTTGCTCGAATAGCTCCGATGGCGGGTGTTTAGAGCCTGTACAAGGCAGATAGGCGAGTATGATGCAGATCCCATGCAGTCGGCTTGGACAAAATCGCAGCTGACTTTTCAGGCTATCTCTCCGGTTATACTTCACACATTTCGACGCAATACCTTCTACTCTTTCATTCTAGTCTTCCTTTCCAGCCCCAAAAGCAGTACCTCGTCACACGCCATCGCACGAGTCGGGTATCAGTTTTCGAGCCGACCGCGTTGCAACAACCTCAACTCTCGCCTGGAGGATGTTACACTCTAGCTTCACTCGGCGGCGTTCACAGCTGCCACGTATACAATGCTGGATGGGTGATTATGGGAACGCTAAGGTATAGGGCAAGCGTGAGGAAGGATGTCTCTGGAGGGGGAAAGGAAGCAAGTCACACAAAATCGCTCAGTGAGTTGACCGATCATCCAACTGTGACCGTTTTCGTTCTGTTGGCTTACGGACAGGCACGCATGCTACTGTACAAATCTCCCTCTGCCCTACACCTATCAGCATCGTCTCCTCTGCGGCCCACTGGAAGTCAAGGAAGGAGCTGAGAAGCCCATCAGAGGTGCCGGTGTGGGTCCAGGCACGAGGGCGTTGTTCACCAGGCACGGGCGAGTGGAAGCTGGTGTAACGCCGAGCAGGGTCCTTTGGCCCTTTGATGTCATCAAACACGCAGCAGACGATCTGTGGGACTCGCTGTAAGGGGCCGGTGCTGTAGGACGGTAGGCGGGAGGGTATCTGTGATGGTACAAGACTTTGCGAGAACGGTTCTGAGTGAGTTTTCTCATTCCTCACCTTGCTCCTCCTGATCGCACTTCATCTTCTCCCCAGAGCGAGATGGCACCAGCTTATGAGGCAGTCTGACCCAGCTCCGAACATCGGCGAATCCCTTGTCAGAAACAATCACCCCTCCCAGTCCTCTTCAGCATTTCACAGCGGAACAGCGGTCTTCCACATCCTTCCGTTCCGCCACGTCCGATACAGAAGCACAGTCGAGGGGGCTCGCCGGCGATGTAGGGCGCCCAAAGAGACAGGCGCAGTGCCCGGGGAGGGGGTGGATGAAGGGGATGGCTGGAGGTATGATTGAGAGGTGAACGAGGAGAGGAGCTTGCGGTTCAGGGGAGAGGGGAGGGATTCGCACAAGTTGCACAGCTCGGCATCATGGACAATGGCGCTATACGACGGCGAGTTGGTCAGATTGCCATATGGATCAAGGGATGGTATCGAGACTCGCACGTTCAGGACCAGGATAGATAGAGTATCGCAAAGATCCGCATGACGAGGCATTACACTTAAGCTACAATAGGGATACGTGTCTACGATCTATTTATCTATATGTCTAACAATCTAAATTAAACCCGCTTCTCTCCCTCCGGCACGAGTCCCGGCTCCAATTCCTCCGTCTCCTTTTCCTCCTTACTCCCACTTGGGGCGTACTTTGAGTTCCGCCTGAGATGAGTTCCGTACCGCATGAACAAGAATGGCATAGGGGTGCAAGCGAGACTGAGGCACGCGACGAGGGTTCCCGCCCAGTTGAGACCGAGATTGCGGTAGAGCTGAGTGGAGAAGAGGGGGAAGACGGTGCCGAAGAGAGACCGCATGACGGCGTTGGAGGCTAGGGCGGAGGCGGCAAAGACGGAATAGGAGTCGATAAGGTAAAGATTGATGGATGTGAAAATTAAGAGGAAGCCGGCACCGAATGGGACTGATGCGAGGATGGGGACGATCCAGTGGACGCTAGATTGACTCGTCCATGCGAAAATGATGAGGCCGATAGGCAGCAGAACCCCGCCGATCGCCATGGTCGGTAATCTCGCTTCTGGAGGTACATTGCCTGCGCCGTACTTTTTGAGAGCACGCCTGTAGTACACCTGCCCGATGGGGTTGAGGAGATTCCCCAGGAGCAAGCCGACACCGATACCGAGGAAGGCGAGGCCGGATTGACCGAGAGACCAGCCGCGGCCCTGTTGGAAGACAATAGGGAAGGCGGTGAAGAAGAGGTAGAGGGTTCCGTAGACGATCGCACCATAGATGCCGAGAGCAAAGACGATGAGCTCTTGTGCGAGCATGGCGAAGGGCCGTGATAGGCCGACCTTGACGATCTCCGCCTTGGACTTGCGCCCCACATCGAATTTAGAGATGAAGTGTTCGTGGGTGTTGCTAGCGTCCGCCTCGGCTTGGAGGGCCTTGGCTTTGCGGCGTAGGAGGGTGGGGGCGTAGGTCTCGGGAACAAAGACGAAGGTAATGATGAGCATGACACTGACGTTAGCTAGTCCGATATATAGACTCACGATGCAAAAATCATGTTGACCCAGAAGACCCAGCGCCATCCCTTGCTTTGGACAACAAACCCGCCCACGATCGGCCCAAGGACTGGACCGAGGAACGGCGCCAATGCGTAGAGTGATCCTGCCAGTGCCCTATCCTTAGGCAACCATATATCCGCCACCTGTCCTCCAGCTGTGACTAGCGGAGCCGATCCGAAAGTACCCGCAAGGAAGCGGAACACGAGGAGACTCTCAATGTTGTGCGATAGCGCGCCGGCCATGTTCCAGATGATGAACAGTGGGAACGACACCCCGAATGCCATGTTCCGCCCGTACATCTCCGACACTGGCGCCCAGAGCAGTGGCCCCACGCCAAATCCCAGAACATAGACACTCAGTCCGGCGATTCCCATCTCCAAATTTGTCCCCGGGAACTCCTTCAGTACATCCTGAACTGCCGGAGAGTAGACCGATGATGCGAATGCGATGCAGAGTGTGGCGATGCCGACGATGGCGGTGATGAACCATCGATAGGATGCTCGCCAGTTGTATGGATTGGCAGGTTCGTCAGGTAGCCAGTCGACGACGAAGGGGGAGTCGGCGGTACCTTTGCCGAGATAGGGATTTGGGACGGGGGATGAGGGGGCGTTGGGCTGGATGGCTAGTGTGGACGCGATGAGACCAGCGGGGGTTTGGTCGAGTGTGATCTGACGGCCAATGGTGATGCCGCCGACGAGGGTGGGGGTGGGGGATGGTGGGCGAGTAGACGACATAGTGGGCACAATGGCGTGTACAAGGTGACTCTTTTCGAAGACTATTGACAATGTAGATGGGAGACGGAGACATCATCGTCGCTTATATACACCAGCAGCCCATGATAAGGCGATGGAAAATTGTCAGCGCGCACAACAAAACCGGAACTTGTCATTTGAGTACCGGTGTAAGCTCCGGCCGGCGGGTTTATAAGCATGATGACAAAGCATGCATCATATCACTTTAGTCAGCTCGATGACGTACAGTCACTCACAGATTCTGTCACCCCGTCTGACCTCTATGAACTGGATCCCTAGTTCACCTGCACTCTCTAATTGATACAACTCTGACATTATTCTCTCACTGGTGGTCCTGCCAGTCGGGTGTGGGATGAGTGATTCTTTGATGTGTGTAATGTACACTCTGAGGCCGGGGAGGCGGGGTGGGTCGAGCAGATTGGCCATGATTTGTAGCTCTCGATACACGCCAGGTGGTGAGATGTGGCCGAACATGAGGTGTGGAGGTCGAGCCGAGTCATACGAGCATTCAATCTGTGGTCAGCCATGCATTGTATGTACTCACAAAGATCGCAGCTAGGGTCCCAGCTTTGAAACCCCTTGCTGCTTCCATCCAGATCTCCGTGTATCCCGCCTCTTCAACATCGCCGAAGAACAGAAACTCCCGCTGTGCATTCCGTATGAATACAGCGGTGGATTCGTACAGTCCATGCGAGGTGCAGCCGTGCTTGACGGGAAAGATTAAGGTTGATATAGGGAGAGATGGGTGTAGATGGCTATGTGTTGAAGACGGAGCGAGTCTGATCAGCAATGTACGGCGTAGACTTACGGATGGAAGACCACTCCGGTAGCCTTGTCCACGTCCGGGACAGCCCCGCTAGGCATTGATCTATTCGCCCAGCTCGCCAACTCCGGCCACAGCCCACCGCCGTAGGCCGACGATAGCCTCTCCAGCGTATCCTTCGTCCCATATACTGGTGGACGAGGTGCTGGCGGTCCAATCGTAGGCGTCAGATCGGTCGGCGCCATGGCCACTGGTAAGCTGGATAGATCGGGTGAGGGCTGGGTTGCAATGCGCGGCGGTAACGAGCCGGTCAGCATGATGAGTGATAAGCAGTGGTCGAGATGTGCGTGGGTGATGAGATAGCATCTGGGTAAGCTTCGTCATATGTGACTCACGTTAGATATGAGAAGACGTAAGCGGCTTTGAGGATGGGTGTGTTCTGGGTGTGTGGAAATCGCAGCGACGGGAACAGGTCCATGGTGTCTCTGTAGGTAAGGAGGTTGACCAGAGCACCGAGGCCGGAGCCTACATCAACTCAGTCATCGGCTCACTTACCTCCTTCCAGCGCTACAAAGCCATCCTCCCAGGGCGCGTCATACGGCTTGAGCAGATATCTAATTAGCGATAGTCATCACTCAACTCACCCCGAGCAGTCTGTCTCCAGAGGCCCACCACCGCTCCCCAGCACCACCATCTCGAAAGCCGGCTCTTGCACCATCCTCCTGTGAGTTCCAAGTCAGAGGGTAGTCTACCTGGGCATATAGAAAGGCGGAAGATATGGTGAGGGCGGATAGATGGGCGAGTGAGACAACAACAAGGCCGGACTTGGCCGATCACTCTCGTAATCGCACGCGACCGTGCCTGGCCCAGACTGCTGGTAAACAGTTGATAAACGCTTGCTGTGATGCTTCAATCGCGCAGACGCACAGCTACCCTATGCAGAAGCTACATCATACAAGCTTGGTAACCAGAGTGCCCTGGTTCTCGCCTGTGAACAGCTTTTGCCAGGTCTTTGGAATGTCCTCAAACTTAGTGTCCACCACAGTCTCGCGATCCACCGTGAGCTTGCCCTCCGCAACCCACTGCCTGAGCTCCGTCGCTGCTTGTCCAAAGTCCTTGGCGTGATCCCCGAGAATGAAGCCTGGGTAAGCCGAGTCGATATCAGACCCACCTTTCATAGTGTACCGGTTGTAAACGATTTCACGCCAGTTTGTCAATTCAAGGGGCTTGCCATGGTAGCCTATCGTCAGCTGGCTCGACTGCAAACTCACCGCTGATAGCTCCGCAGACACTGATGTAGCCGTATCGCTTGATCACAGTCAGAGCGGTGTTGAGTACCTCCCCACCGACGTTGTCGAAGAAGAAATCGGTCTCGTCAGGCAGCGCAGCCTTGAGGTCCTTCTCGAATGATGCAGACTTGTAGTCTACGCATTCGTCGGCGCCGAGAGACTTGACCCAGTCGCACTTCCTATTCTCTCAGCAATGTGGGCAAGAAGATTCAGAGGTGACCTACTCCTTTCCACCAGCGATACCGACAACACGCTTGCACCCAACGACATGCTTGGCGAGCTGAACCAAGCAGGTACCGACCGAACCAGCCGCACCTGACACGAGCAGAGTATGCTCAGGCTTGAGCTTCATCTCGCGGAAAGCACCAGCCCAGGCCGTCAAACCGTTGATACCGAGAAGGGTGAGGGAGATCCATTCGGATTTGCCTTCGATGTCGCTAGAGTCAGCATCGCCAGAGACGAACTTACGCAGCAGGACCCATGATCTCGGCCTCATTGAGAACCTTGTACTCTCGCCAGTCGACAAAGGTCGTGACTCGCTGCCCGACCTTGTACTTCTCGGACTTCGACTCGACCACTTCGCCTAGACCTGGCGCGCGGACGACATCTCCCTTCTTGATTGGCGGAGCGTACAGCCGTCTGGGCTCAATCTCGTCGTCCATCCATGTCCTCTGAGCGGGGAGGTTTGAGAGCGCAATGACTTTGATCAAGACTTGTCCATCCTGCAAAGTAGCAGTTTCTTGAGTCTCGACCTTGAAGGTATCAGGCTTGATGTCGCCTTTGGATCAATCATTAGCAATTCTTCAAGCTTGCACTGATTCTCACTCACCTTTGGGGATGTTGGCGAGAACGATTACTTTGGTAGAAGGCATGATGTATAGAGGGAAAAGTTGGCATGGTGCTAAGTCTCGGTTATATGCCTCTTGCAACCGACGTCATCCGAAAATCTCGGACCTCTCACCTCCACCTCTTATTCATCATGTCGGTGCTTGAAGCATTCATCACTCGACATCAGCACCTACTGCAGCTCGAGCGCGAGGCCGAGGAGGCGCAGACCCGGCTTCTCAACTCGAAATGCAGTCCAAAGCTGCTGGAGAAGAAGGGGTTGGCTTTAGGGGGCTTGGGTGTAGTGGGCGTTAGTGTCGGGCTCGGGGGTAAAACGTGAGTTGAGACCGGTACCCTACGCTGGTCCATTGTAATAGGCGTGAGGGGTTTAAACCGAACGTTTAAGCTGGATAAGCGCTGATTCCAGTCTCATAGAGCTCTGTCGTCCATTGGCGTACCACACCGACATTACTCTCCCCTCCCATACCTTTCGCAATGGTGATCCAGTCAGAATTGAAAGTCTGGCGAAATCAGATGAGGGTGTGGATGGGATGGTGTATAGGGTGACAGCTGAGCGAGTGGTGGTGGCTACAGAGGGAACGGCCGATCTGCCAGAGCGCTTACGACTCGTCAAGCTCGCCAATACCGTCACGTTTGACAGAATGGATCGGACCATGGCGAAACTGGGCAAAATGCTCGAGAGCGGAGGATTGCTCGTCAATACTCTGCTGGGATTGCGGAAGCCGGAGCTCAAGGAGGTAGTGGTGGAGAAGTGGTATACGGATCTGAACGACAGTCAGAAGGAGGGGATACAATTCTGTTTAGGAGCGGAGACGGTGGCGTGCCTGCACGGTCCACCCGGGACTGGAAAAACCCACACGCTTGTCGAATTGGTCTATCAACTACTATCGGCGGAGCGCAAACCTCGGATCCTCATCGCTACCCCTTCCAACCTTGCCCTCGACAATATCCTCCTCCGTCTATACGCCCTCAGCGCTCTACCTCCATTCTCCGACCTCCTCCCTCGTTCAGCCATTCTGCGCATTGGCCATCCCACTCGCGTCCACCGAGATCTAATTTCAGCAACGCTAGACTATAGAACAAAGAACGGAGATGATGGCGAGCTCATCAGAGATGTCGCTGCGGAGATTGATGGGCATCTCGGAGATTTGAGTAAGAAGCGCACGGAACGAGGCGCTGTAAAAGGTCGGGATAGGGGGAAGAAGTATGACGAGATCAAGGAGCTGAGGAAGGAGTACCGCCAACGAGAAAGCAAAGTCGTCGGAAACGTCATTGCTCGAGCTCAAGTCGTACTTGCTACTTGCCACTCGGCCGGTAATCGACACCTCAACAATGTCGATTTCGACATCTGCATCGTCGACGAAGCCACTCAGGCTATCGAAGCGGTATGCTGGGTCCCAATTCTAAAGTCGAAAAAGCTCATACTGGCTGGCGACCCCAAGCAGCTCCCTCCAACTATCATGAGCAAAGCGGATGAGGTCAACAGCGGACCGATGCTCCCAAGATCCCTAGAAACGACGCTCTTCGACCGGCTCGAAAAGATGCATCCGGGCATCAAACGAGTCTTGACGACGCAGTACCGAATGAACACCAATATCGCCTCATTCCCCTCTGACACACTCTACGACTCCGCCCTCATATCACATCCCTCCGTCTCTTCACGTACCCTAGCGGATCTCGTCGACAATGACGATGAAGACCTGACCTCACCCATAATCTTCTTCGATACGAACGGATGCGACTTCTTCGAACGGACAGACGAGGGCGAGTCCACATCGAATGAGAATGAGGCGGTGGTTGTTGAGAAGTGGGCACGGCGGTTGGTGGAGCTGGGAGTCGAGCCAAAAGATATCGCCATCGTCACACCGTACCAAGCCCAGGTCGCCCTTCTCTCATCAATGCTCGACTTTCCGGAAATGACCATAGGCTCGGTAGACGGTCTACAGGGTCAAGAGAGGGAGGCGATCATCCTGAGTCTGGTCAGGTCGAATACCAAAGGCGAGGTGGGGTTCTTGAGCGAGTACAGGCGGTTGAACGTCGCGATGACTAGGGCGAAAAGGCAATTGTGTGTGGTGGGGGATTCTGCGACGGTGGGCAAAGGGAGCGCTTACTTGAAGAACTGGATGGGGTGGCTGGAGAAGGAGGCGGAAGTGCGGTACGCGGGAGATATATGAGCTGCCCGGACACATCTACACCTTCGGATCATGGTTATAGCGTGTTGGCGCACGGATATAAATTCAGCAACAGCAGCGACCAATATCAATAAATTGGTGGGATCTACTCTCATCTGGAATCTCAACATCGACCCGAGTGTACATCTTGCATGATGGGCAACTGAGGGTGAGCGGCTGCACATATGAAGAGGGTGGACTGCCGTCTGCACTATCCATCAGCTGGATGGATTACGGCATCTGTTGTTTCATGCGTTTCGCCAAATTTCGCCCTCCTACAGCCACTATACATCGATGCCAACAAACGACTACAAGGCCGTACAGAGGCAGACAGCCCAGTATGACCTCTTCAATCGATTGCATTCCATCAGCTCTGACTCCACCTTTGTGCAGAAAGTTGCATCGGATTACAATGGCCGTTTCGACGTGATTGCAAATCAGCGATGTGGGACTTGGTATTGCGATCCCAGTTCCAGTTCGACCACATACGCCTACTTCAAGTCTACCGATGGACATACGGGGAACTGGGGCTTCAACATGCGCCGCTCTAACCTACCTCTTGCTGAGCTGGCGGAGAAGAAGGGAGGGTTGATTCTTGTTGACTCGACAAGGCGGGGCAAGCGAATGCCGGACGCTCTCTCAAAGACTGTCCCGATTTGGTGCACTGTCATCAACAGAGCTGTTGCGCGGCGAAGGACTAAGGAAGAGAGAGGGATACTAGAGTGGGATAAGGAACTGTACACTCCTCCCAATGTGGTCTCGCCGAGCGAGAAGGCGCAAATCGAGGCGAAGCTGAATGGATGGGCGGAAACACTTGAGGTGAATTCATGAGCGGCATACATACAACATACAATGTGACTGATGGCCAGGCCTCAACTCTACCGCTTCCTGATCTTGTTCATCCGCTCAGACCATTCTGGATTCACCCCGGTACTACACAACTCCCTCATATCCCGTCCGATCCCGCGTTCACCCCAATCATATGCGTCTCAGCCTCTCGATGGGCCGGCTCGGAGGACGATGTACCAGCAGTCACCAAGCTTGGTGGAAAGACAGCAGGATTCAGCTATGTTCAAGGTGCGGGCGATGACGATGAACTATGGTCAAAGGTAGGTCTAGCGCAGAAGTGTGCTGATTCTAGGGTCTCACGCCAGCACTGTTCTACCAACATGAGGGTCGGCTGCTAGCTGCCGACAGGGACGACTTAGCTGGGCTGGTAGAAGACATAGTGTCCGGCATCGAAGGACTTACTTCCGATATGAACACCCTCCGAACGGATGACCCCCAAATCGGCGTCCCGGGCCCTAGCTCAAAACTCGCATTGGCGATCGGTCCGCCCTCATCGCATGCCTTGTGGACTCACGGTACCACACATACTATACGCATAGTCACTATCGAAAAGCCCAAGCGCGGTGACCCGCACATCTTTCGAACTTCTCCGCATTCCTCAATTTTCGCTTGTCCCTCAGCTCGATCTCACCCTGGCGCCTACTATCATGCTTTCGACGACATCGTCGAGCACGTCGAAGATCTACTGGATGATGACCTCTCCATCGTTCTTCGACCGGGCATCACTCAGCAGCTCGAGCAAGCCATATCACTCGCTGAGGGCGAAACTCTCGATATGAATGATACGGCTTTGCCCACCTCTGAAGCTATCGAAGGCAGACGGACCATCCTTCCTATTGCTCTGGCTCTTCTCTTATCCATCCCAGATCTCGCGCAACCCCTTGCCTTTGGGCAAAGCAGACGAGTGGACAAGGGCGTTATAGCGGACATGCTGCATCAGCTAGTGGCGCTTTGGCCAGACGGCAATCCGCCTAGGGCTGCGTTGCGGAGGGTGAACGAGTATCTTATGAGTAAGACGGGATGATTGTCTGGCTTCGATATCCGAGGGATACTCTGTGCGACTACTCGATGTTGTGACATCCTGGGAATCTGAGCGAATCGATGTCAAATGCTCTTGTATAGGAGGGTGATCGATAGGCGACCGTGAGTTTTGTCACCCTTTCGGTATCTATGATGTGATCACTAAAGCTGTCCTAGGCATCATCCATGAGTGAGTATGCAGAAAGGCCAGTGACGTTTCATGCTGACTCGTCCAGTTACCTGTTACCACTTTCTCCGCCCCCGCATGCTACCACAATCACATTGCTCGGCATATATCAGTGCATCCTCCATGCCCCATCTCCAACTACTACTCTCGCCAACAGCCATTCCCTGAGGACCGATGGCTGAGAAGCCTCTTGACTTTGGCCGCTGGTAACTGAATATGTCGGGCTCGCCTGGGAATGTCGCCGCCGACTCTTCGACTGCCGAAAATCAGGAATGCAGACTAAATTCGGTCACGCTGTGAGAGGAAGGGAGAACACGGTGAGACAACATTTCTTACCCAGTGTTGGCAGCGAGCGCTCAGTGCTGGCGTTGACTATATAGATGGAAGACTTGGGAAAGGAAGAGTGTGAAGTTGTCATTCAAGCATGGTTTAGCACAATTCACTGAGTGTTGTGAGTGTGGGTACTGCGTCTCAGATCTCAGCCCCGGCATCATGCTCATGATATAGCAGGGTGTGGCCAGGGTGTGACCAGACTACTCTCCACCACGAGAGGGCGTTGCGACCGATCGGAATCGTTCTCATCAGATCCACATCCGCGCCAACGACACCGTTACATATGTTCCAGCGGCAAGACTTGAGACATATTGGCCATTCCTGATCACACACATCGTCCGGCTCTGGACCCCTTTACTCAACCATTATACTGATCTTCATCTTTGCTACAGTACGCAATTGCAGAAATCGTGGGCTTCGACATCGATGATTGTTTCGGTCACTATCGGCCGGAACCTGTGCGGTGGCGAATTCAAGAGTTGTTCAAAGGCGGATGAAACCACATTCGACCTTTCACCGCGTGACCCCTACCTTTAGATGGATCGATGTGAAGCAGCTGCGCAAACCTGGCCTCGGGCTAATAAGGCTTGGTCGAGACACCTGAAGAGCCCTGCTGACAGCTTTACTTCTTTACCTCATCGTGCGTGTGTCAGAGAGCAACCTTCACCAAACTTTCCCCTCTCACACGCGCAGTCTGAGTGCAAATTATGTCCAGCTCAATCAAAATTCCAGCCGACAAAGTGACGATGTCAACCCGAGGCATCATACCACCCCCCGGGTCGGGCGATGATGATAACGCTCAAGGGCCGCTTCTCGAAAAACGGAATATGCGCAGCAGAGAGTCGCGGACGGCAGCCGCTCATGCATCAAATCTGGCGGATCTCCAGGCCTCAATCTCCGAACTCAAAACACGCCTTCAGGAGTGCAAGTCGCTGCAGGAGTCACGCACTTGAAAAGCTCTAGTTCTGTGTCCTCCCAGGCGCGATCGTAACTCTGTCTATCACTGGAGAACGCCCCTCACCGCAGAACATCAACATGCAGTACAATCTAGAAGACGGGACCCCCCAGGAGTTGGGACCGCTTTCCCAACTCAGATACATCGTGGCTTGTGATTGGTCATCGACGGCTGCGCAGGACACTTTTGTGCCTAGACCTGACCACTTGGCACTCATGGACAGTCACGATGATGACCCAATAGATGAGTGCCGTGGGACTTTGGAACATCTGAGAGCTGCAGATCACAAAATCCAGCTGAGATATCATGCTCGCCGAGCGAACGCGGTCATTGAGCTTGAGAACGAGGAAGGGAGGCTCATGTACAGCTGAGCTTGCCGGGTGCGAATTCTTCGATGAGTGGAATAGCTCTATCGCCACACTCTCTGAGATCCTCACTCACAGCGGAAGCGTGTCATGCAGTATCGACAGCGGGTACTACACACTGTGGTCGAACAGTCCAGAACCAGCGAAACCCCATCCTCGACACATCTGGCTCTTCTCCGGTCCAGACATATCAGGGCATTGGGAGAGGTTGGTTTCTCTTGCTGCTCGGAAGGAACCAAACATAGGTTACGGCGATATAGAGCGAAGTGGAGTACCAAACGTATGTCAGAGATGTGCTCGGACCGTGCTCAAAATCGGCTAAGGTTATTGCTGACCTCCTGCAGTACTTTCCCTCAGGCGAGTGGGGGGGCTTAGTCATCGATCGAATTCCAGAGCGCATGGTCTACGCGGGAACCCAGACGCGGATACCATCAGAGGGGGATGACCTTGGATATTCAGGGTACGACGGTACGCAAGACTCGGAGGAGGGGAGCGCGCCGGGGAAGTCGATGACTTGGACTACAATGCAGTTGATGGGCTGTGGGTGTGGCAGTTGTTTCCTCGGGATGGAACTTTGGGCCAATAGTTGGATATACCAAGCTCGATGGGAAAACACTCGTATCCCCAACGACCAGGCCATAGGCTCACATGTCATGCACCATGGTCACATCAATCTCCATCTGCAAACTGACCCCTAATATTTCACGCACGGACCCGGTTAATGGGCGTTCGATTACCGAGACGCCCACCAAACACCTTCATACTTTGCTGTCATTTATCTCTTGTCTATACCTCTGTCATCTATCGCTTATCTCGACAATAACCCCTCTCCGTCAGCTGAAAGATGTCAGCCTCCGCCGTGCAGAATTTCATATTGAAGTAAGCGAACTTTCGCCCGCTATCCAGATCGATTTCTGATGTCGTAGTCCAGCAAATCATGATCTCCTAGCTTTGCTCAAGGGAGCGAGGAATGGATTAGTTTATGGCGTCAAGATCAGTAGGTCTCCTCTCTGGCAGTACTGAGTCAAGCTGACGAAATAAGGGTTTCCGCACGCTCTGGTGATGACTGTACTGTTCTCCAATCAACCGTTAGTTATCGATCTGCCTGAAGACTTCAACGATCGAGTTGACAAAATCAGTTGGCCTGCCAAGATCCGCAACATCTTCAAAGCCACCAAAACACACGCTCTGAACCTTGCCAAGTTCGTCACCATTTACAAAGCGATCCTGCTGCTTCAGAAGCGGTTCAATGGGGGCAAGGAACGGGATTTGGATAGTCTCTTCGCGGGTGGTTTGGGTGGATGGTGGGTATTTGGAGAAAGAACCGCTGTAAGCTGCTTCCTCTAATATGACTGTCAGACTATGACTGAGTCTACAGATAAATGAGCAAATAGTACTCTATGTGATGGGCCGAACTATCCTCTCAATGATTCCCCGCCTTTACTCTTCTACTGCCTCCGCTCCCTCACTGCCCTTTTCACCCCTTCCACACCCGCTTCCACCCCTCACATCAGCAGCGGCCAACCCGCGCTCCATCCCTCCCGCCAATCTACCTTTCAGTGTGGTCGCCGCTCTGAGTTGGGCTGGGGTGATGTACATGTTTAGACATAGAGGCGAGAGATTACAGCCGGGTATGGGATCGTCGATGAGTGAGTTGATGAATCGGAGGGGAGCTAACTGCAGAATATCTATACCACGATTCGGAAGCTTGGAGCGATCTGCGGACGCTGTTGTGGCACAACAAGTAGAGCGGATATGCATGCTGGACATTCATGCTATCTCTGTCGCGCGCTCGAAGGATCGCAAAGCGTCTTGTGTCAACTGCGTCTGGATGTTCAGACTTACGATTGGCATCTACCAAACTGGCATCTTTCTTCCCTACGGCGATATAGGTCTCTTCGCCCTTTGATTGCTTGCCCACAATGAAACGGGAGGCAGAAGTCCGAGCGAACACCTCGGAGATGGCCGGATCGCTGCGAATCAGCGAATCACCCATCCGCACTCACCTATGCAGTACATGCTTCAGCTCCTTCAGCGATATGGCTGTTGCAGCGTCCATATCAGGGCCAGTAGCTGTGACTGATGTCGCGCAAGAGTAAATGCTCGAATTGACTGGGGAAGATGACCGATCCTGGCTTCGAGCGTCGTCCGGGGAGATGACCCCCACAAGCTTGGAGAACAAAGACAGAGTTGCCGGAGTGGGTGGAGGGGCATGTATGCCGTCCTCAGGCTGTATGACATAGAGAAGAATTTCGTCTCGCTTGGAGTGTCAGCTGGACGTGTACCAAGTCGAAACCACTCACAATCATCCACATCAACATTCTCCTCTCGTATCCTTCGCCCACTCTCAGCCATATTTGCCGGCTGCTCCACACCAACTCCAGCTCTGGCTCCGCCTGCGCAGCTGCCAGATCTCCCAGCGATACAACGGTCTGCAGTACCTCGTGGTCCGCTAACGCCTGGGCTTCCCCGATATCGGCCGGCCGATTGTCCGCATCTTCCGGCAGCGTAACAGCTGAAGTTGCTGGATCTGAACTCTGCTTGCTAACCGCCGCTTTCCCGCTCAGATTGAACGCTTGTCCCACGCTGCCGAGCGATTCTCCCAATCCTCCCAATCCCAGACCCGGCCACCGCGATGGTTTCGCATCCTTCACCACCTTTCTGCCTTTCCTGTTGGGAGATTGCGGTGTCGGTGTAGCTGACCTACTACCAAGCCCCATACCAGACATGCTCGGCACCCACCCCGCCCAACTCGATTTACGGGTCTCCTCGGGCTGATCTGGTGGCTGCTGGTCGACACTAGCGAGTGGTGGCGGTATCGAGGCAAGTACCAAGTTGAAGAGATATCGCGCCAAAGCCAGGTCTGGGCGTCGAGATATCGGTCCATCCTTGCTCATGACGCCTATGGGAATGTCGCCGACTTCGGCATCTTCCCTGAATACATCGAGAGCACGATTGGCAGCACTCTCAATATCTGCTGATGGGGCAAGAAAATCTCCTAGCCAGACCCGAAGATTTGATGGGTCCGGGTGCGGAGCGAGGACGGTGGTCTCGAATCGAAAGGCGAAGCGGGTCCAAAACACGTCTAGTACCGCTGTGCGGTCGGGCGAGGTCAGAATATCTGGTAGAGGTCCGTGTAGCAGCTGCTAGTCAGACGTGCGACTCAGTGTCACCTACACGAAAATCATCATAGCCTCTCCGAAGCGCGTCCAGGAGCATACCGTCCGGAATGCCCTGCGCAACCGGAATTGGATCGCCCCTGCCTTTGACAGGGTCGGGTGGAAATCTTGCTAGAGCGATGTTCTGATTAAGCTGATGTCAATGCGCGAACCTACCGCATAGATGAAGATGTTAGGTTCAGGTGAGTAGACGAGAATTCTCGCGCGTTGCGAGTTGACCGAGAAAAACCCGGGATCATCGCCGGGAGCAAGCATACTGACGTATCAGTACAGATCATTCAGTAAACATACTCGGTAAACGACATCAAGCCTTTCACTAGGCCCACCTGCCTTAGCATCACGTCTCGGCTGACATCGCGCTCGGCATGCGAGGTGTAGAACAAGATCTGAGCGGCTTGAGCCAGATCATCCTCGAGGTCTCGATTCCGCTCGTTTCCTTCATGATTGAATTGGCTTGAAGTCTCAGGCTTCAGCGAGGGGTTGAATATGACCAGATGGTTCAGCGCTGGAGGTATATGAGGAGGTATAGGGGCCATTTGACCTGGCCCTCCTACATGGGCAGTAGGTGGACATACACTGTGGAGGCAGCTGAATCTGGCTGGTGAAAATGGGCATCGTTCGCGGATAATAGGTACGGAGTTTTGCGGCGTTATCGAGAAAATGGGGACGGCATTTCAGATCATCAGCCAAATCTCATTTGACTGAAGCGTCTATACAACATACAACACAAACACAATGGCATCATCATCACGCTCCATCTACCGCCACTTCTCCACCTCCGCCGCCCAGGCAGAGCGCGCCTTACTGCCACCGAGCGGTGTTCGTCAGATTTCTGAGCGATTGTCACGGATGATAACGGAGCGCGAGCAAGACGCAGCGACCCGAGCTGTCTTCGCCGCAACGGCTCAGACAACCCCTACTGAGACTGAAGGCAGAAGACAATTCCCACAGCACAAGGTAGGTCATTCGTGTTTCGTACGAATTTTACTGATCGACAGTTCATAACACCAGACCAATTAAATCGCGACTCCCTCTACGCATCCGACGCCCCTCGGACTCGTGCCCCCCTTCTCGGTCCTAAAACTCGCGAAGCACGCAAGATAGACCCCTTCCACATCACCCGCACATCCCCCCTCGACTATGTGTTTAACCCAAATATGGGCCAGGCGTTCGTGAACCAGGTGGGGTGGATAAGATCTCGGTCGGACACAGGGTTGACATGGAAGAGTCAGCGGGCGGTCGGAAAGCTGGTCAGGCGGCAGAGGGCGATGGGAATCATAGGGCAGTGGACAGGCCGAGCAGTACCTGGAGGCTATGGTTCGACGGCAGATTGGGGATCATAGGGAGCGGGATGCAAGGGTCGAACTGGCATGACTATCTAGGCGGAATGCTGCCATTTTTCCTCTCGACAACCTTGTCACCTATTGCTGGGAACTTTGGAAGGCGGACTAATCCTTATTAAGATGGAAAGTAGGTAGTCAGTCATTCATCTACATTGCAGCGTTCACCATATGATATCTGGGATGATTGATGACGTAAGCAAGGATCTGGGTCACGAAAATCCAGCTCGATCGTTCTTCATCCATCTACAAGCGTACTCAACATGGACCACTCCCATTCCGCATATTCCATCAAACCGCGTCTGGACGTCATCGAGCCGTTCAAGGGCGAATCTCCATCCGATGTCATCCCGCTCATTATCCGCCATCTTCGGAAGCCCGAACAATTGCCATTAAGCAGACCGGTTCGAAGTGATTTGACCCAGCCTCACTTGGCTATCGCCATACGCGTCTCGAAAGTGAGTCAGCTCTTGGCGAGACTGATAACAGTTCTGGTATACCATCTGCGAAAGACTGTTATATCAACATGTCATCACAGATCAATTCTCCGAGTGGAGTAAGGGAACTTTCCCTTCGAACTCAGGCAGCCGGTTCGCCCGCACTGAATCACTTCGAATCGAATATCCGCCAAGAGGCTTGGACCCGACGATGCTGCAGTTGATGATGGATTGCAGGCTTTGCTATCGCGCCTCGCTGTGGAGCTATGTGGGGACGGAGGATGAGCGAGCCAAGACAGTGGCTCTGAGCCGATGTAGGCAGGAGGTGACGGATATCACGGGCGCGCTCAGGATGCTCCGCCAGCGGACGATGGCGGCGGTCTTCCCTCGGCTCAGAACCATCGCCGTCGACTCGATATACGCCCGGGAGGAAGATTTCTGGGATCGATTCGAAGATTCTTGGGAGAGCCACGAGGACACAGAGCCCATGCAGGCTTGTGTCGTCCTCTTTTCCGATTTCCTCGCGAGCGGCAACTTGCGGCATCTTTGCGTGCGCGACTCAACTGGTCCGCTCTGCATAAAGCATACGACACTTGTCAAAGGGGGCGGTCCGGGCGGTTATCCTGTTGACTACACTCGCACCTGCCACTCCAATCGAGGCGCCGACCAGCTCTCCATACCCTTTGGTGGACATGTTCGGTGGGTGTCAGACGCCCGGCCTAGCGATGATATGGCAGCTGTCTTACTGTCTATGGGACGGTGTGTGGGCCATCTCTGCCGTTGGCGCAAGGAATGGATCAGGCAGCTTCGCTCAAAGGGTCAGCACTTCCCGCTCGAAGACAAAGCAGGTGTCGATATCTACTGCTCGACTTCGCAGTATGGCCCCGACATGTTCAGTGATGAACTCGCTCAGTACCACCTGGATCCCCTGCCAGGCAAACTCGGCCCAAATCAGACATTCACGTCCCGGGCCTTGTCGCAGAAGGAGCAGGTCGACATGGTAGCCAAGCTTCAGACACAAGTGCAGATGCTGTTCAGAGCGAGTGGAGGAGTTGCGGATGTCTTCAGGTGGCATCTGAGCGCGGATACACCTGTGTGTGAAGCATGCGGGTCAGGAGTGCCGGTTTAGCTCGGCGGAGGTAGAGATTATGCGAGTGAGAGATGGGATCTGGCGTATACTTCAAGGTCAGTCTATGCGTCTGACTTGCATCTACCTGGAAAATCATTCGCTGATGATTCACAGGCCGAGTCGGATGATAGATGGGGACAGGAGGTGGCCATACCCCAGGGAGGCAAGCGCCAACTAGGTGCTACTTCACGCCTAAGTTGGAGCGCTATTTACATTGCGAGCGTAGGCGGAGTCTCATGCTGAATGTGTAGGCCAGGCTCAGATGCTGAAGCCCTGGAAGGAAACCCATTTTTCGGCCTCCATCTTTCACGAACCAGTCCTATTATACGGGCTTCGGTGACGATGGCGGGAACGGCGAGAAGAAGAGAGGTGTTTGCTGGTCATTGGGAACCTGTTCCCCCGGAGTAGGGTTCCATCATCCAGGCATCACCCTCGGTCGCTTTTGCCCAATCGAGTCGCGATCCGGAGACAACAGTACTTCTGCTTGCAACCGCCGACCGCTGCACAACAATCGCGCTGAGTGACACTTATGGCGCACGTATTTCGAGCTTCGCCATCACTTCGCCTCGATCAGCTAGCTGTTGCTGCTGTATCTTCCATCTACACATATGACTCCCAACATCTACACTCGCTCGTAATTATTCGCATCAAAACTGCAGGCTCTCTGGGAAGGTAATGGGTCAGCGGCGGATCGGGGAGCACATGGGAGCGGTGTGGTGTAAGGGTGGGATCGGCATGTCTGACAGGGTGAAATGCTGCCATTTTTTTTAGCTCAGCACCTTTAGCACCTGCTGGTAGGGCCTCACAACGCGAGTCCTGTGGCCTCCACGATCTGGATTGCACCAGGCATACATGGCCGAACAGCTTCGGTACTGGCACAGTGTAAACGCTGGAGGCTTTGATGATGTAATCAAGAAGTTTGGGTAGTCGAAGCTAGTAAATCCGTTCGTCGATCCTTCCATCTATCCGCCCATCATGGACCACACCCATCCAAAGTACAACATTCGGCCCCGTCTGGACGCCATCAGACCGTTCCAGCGCCCATTCCCACCCGATGTCATCCCGCTGATTCTCCGCCATCTCCGCAAACCCGAGCCGTTGCCACTGAGCAAACCGGTCAGGAGTGACCTGACCCAACCCCACTTGGCAACCGCTATCCGTGTCTCAAGAGTGAGTGTACCTCTTAGCGTGACTGACGTCAGTTCTGGTACACCATCTGCGAAAAATTGCTATATCAACACGTCATCACCGATTACTTCTCGCAATGGGCTGAGGATACCTATCCATCGAGCTCGGGCCGTTGATTCGCTCGGACTGAGTCGCTTCGTATCGAATACCTGCCCAAAGGCCAAGAACCGACAATGAAGCAGTTGATGAAGAATTGCAAACAGTGCAATGGAGTCTCGATGTGGAAGTATGTGGGGATGGAGGAGCAGGAAGTCAAACGCCTTGCGGTTGGGCAATGTAGGCAAGAAGTGATGGAGCTGTCGGAGGCGCTAGAGGATCTCTATGAGCGGAAGATGAGCAAGGTCTTCCCTAGTCTCAAGACGATCGCCGTCGATTCGATATACGCCAGGGAGGACGATGTCTGGGATCGATTCGAAAAATCATGGCGGAATGCGGAAGATTCGATGCCCATCCAGAAATGCACCACCCTCTTCTCCGACTTCCTGGCGAGCGGCAATCTAAAGCACCTCTGCGTGCGCGACTCGAGCGGCCCGCTCTGCATCGAGCATTCTACCTATGCCAGGGCGGGCGGTCCGGGCGGTTACCCAGTCTCCTATACCCGAACCAATCACTTCAACAACGCTGCGGACCAGCTCCCCACACCCCTCGGCGGACATGTTCGTTGGGTGTCGGATGCCAAGCCAACCGAGGATATGTCAAGCCTCTTGCTTGCCATAGGGCGCTGCGTCGGCCACCTATGCCGCAGTCGTGCGAATATGATCGGGCAGCATCGTGCCATCGGTCGACACTTCCCTCATGACGATAAGGCGGACGTCGATATCTACTGCTCGACATCCCAGTACGGACCCGAAATGTTTAGCACTAAACTCCTGCAATACGGCCTCAATCCCTTTCCGTACAAAAAGGGCGGAGGACAGAAGTTCACCTCTCGGGCGTTGTCACGCGAGGAGCAGATCGATATGGTGGCCAAACTTCAGGAGAAAGTGCAGATACTCTTCCGAGCGACTGGAGGGATTGAGGACATCTTCAGGTGGCATTTGAGCGCGGATACACCTGTGTGCGAGGCGTGCGGATCTGGCGCGCCGATGTAGTCCAATCTTTGGTTGAAGATGACTAGACCTGGTTGCGATACAAGGTGTGTCCCTTCAGCTTGTTTGTTGAAGCCCTAAGAGACGTCTGCTTATGTCTTGCAGGTCAATTGGAGGTGAAAGGGAAGACGAAATGATGATGGGGACAGGGTGCTGCGAGAAGACCGAAAGTGGGCAGTGGGATCTACGCTACAGGGTATGTCAATAAACCACATTCGCGGCACATACACGAAGTGATGAGCTGACTGTATAGGCAGGAACGCCAACACGAGTAGCTCTGACAGGCATCGGCGGATGCCTCCAAAAGATCCGGTCGATACATCACGCTCATCGAGTTTTTTTCATTACCATCAATACATTGACATAGCAACATCATGGGACTTGAGGGCGAGAGGGATGGTGACCGTGGTACGAATGACGCGTACAGGCGGATTCGGCGAGGAGGAGGACAGAGCAAGTATCCCACTGGGAGGCTACATCACCTTTCGGTATCATCTTTTTTCTGATGTAAGGGCTTTTGGAAGGGCTGTTGGGTATCGGATGGTCCCACCTTCGACAGAGGCTGACAGCGCTGAGCGTGAAGATCAGCAAGACAACAGAAGGATCTGGTACCTGGATGACAGAGCTTGTCAATCGATTTGACCTCAGTTATCGTCAGCAAATGATGGCTCGAAACAGAACGCATCGTAGCCATGTAGCTCGCTCCTCTACTGCAAAACGTACCGTTTTCCTATCCTCAGTGCGCATGCACCAGCCGTGCTCTAAGCTCTCTGAGCCGGAGGACCAGACCCACACGCCTGACATATAGGAGTCTCCGCCGATACCCTCCATCGCACCCTATCCGGCAAGCCAGAAGCTCGCCTGAACTTCTCCTGCACCGTTTTCTCCAGCACCTTCACCATCTCAGCCTGGTCCGAGGGGGAGAAGTGTCGCGGGAGGTTGGTCGGAGGATCAAGACCGAAGAAGTCAACATCTTTGTTGGAGACGTAACGGTTGTATAATTCCGTAGACGAGAAGATCTCCATATCGGCAATGTCTTCCGGCCTTGCGTCCGAAGCTTTCATTGTGCGGAATTTTATCGTCCGCCGGATACACGCCTCTAGCCAGCGTAGCGTGTCGGACCAGTCGTCTGTGGGCCTGCAGTCAATGGTGTATCGAACGGGATGGGAGAGGCGGACGGGTAGATGCTGAACGGCAAGAGGGAGGTGGGCAGTGACGGTCGCCGTGAGCTTCAGACGGTATCCCGCTGCGAATAAGAGATTGTGGAGGGAGAGCGGTCCGCATGTGTCCCTGATGCAGAGATGTTGTAGGTCGCCCGCCGAGATGAATCGGTTGAATTCCTCCAAGCAAACGCTTGAGTCACTTCCAATCTCCCTGGAGCGGTACTTGCTTACTACCGCGTCGTAGTAGTGCTGTGTATCGGGATTCGATCCGTAAATCGAGGCAAAGGCGATGGTCTTCAGTTTGGGGAAGACCTCATTCGTACCGATGCCGTTGAGAACCGTTAGACAGGCCGTCAACTCGTTCACCTCCCTGCCGCATCTCGCCCTCTTTCTCAGTTCCTGCTCCACTAGTTCACCTCCATAAGCGCCGCAATCCGCCCATGCCCATCTGCCGGTCTTGCACAGCTTCACGTAGCTTGGATCCTCATCATTTTTCTCGATATACTCCACGCGTAAAGTTTGGGTGAGGGTGAGTGTTCGACGTCTGGAGGGTTTTTGGAGGGTGGAGAGAAGTTCTGGTAGGCTGTCGGTCACGATGTGGGTATAGAGGAGAGAGTAGCAGATCTCGCGGAAGAGCTGTCACGCGTCAGCAAAAGTGGTGAGCTGACTTGCCTTCGAGACGCGACTAGCTGAGGTCAAATCTTGCTGCCTGAGAGCGCTTCGAGGTGGTCTAGATAGCGGCTCGGGGATGGCCTTGCGTATGTACGGTAGGACTAGTAGCCAGACGTGAGGCGGGATGGTCCTTTGCTCCATGTTAATATCTCCTCGTTAGGTGTAAGGGATACTAAAGCAAAGCACTGCAGGGACAAGACAAGTGGCAAAGGACGAATCATGACGAGGGTTTGTGCTCGTTGTGACAGCGCTCCTCGTCTATTGTTGCTGCTACTGATCGATATCAGCATATGTTCGTTCTCTGCACACTACAATGTGTTATTCAAGGTCGGAACCTGCAGCACTCGCATGCGATGGCAGCGATGCATACTCGCAGAGAAGACTTTGGAAACCAGTGAAAATTATGGTCGGCCCAGCAGCCAGCAAGCGCATCCATAAGTGTCCCCTCCCTGACGTTTCCGAACGCTCAGCAACAGAAGCTATCGCGGCTTCAGGTGGGCCCGGGATTGTAGGATGATGGATGGGTGTCAGAGCAATGCGACTAATTACTTCGAAGCAGCTTCTCGTTCCAGAGCTGGCAGACTGGAAGACAGGGCAAAGGTTGCACCATGACAGACTGGAGCAGGTCAGTACGTCAGCGAGCTCTGTAAGGTCAGTTAGAAGTGGCCGTCAGTGTGTTTGCCCAAGAGATGAACTCATCGTCTCGTCTATGATCTATACCTTGTCATCATTCACTACTGCTCGCTCTAGGCGAGGCCCCCTTGAACACCTCATTTTCTCCCCAGCTGACCTTTTTTTTTCCCTTTCCCGGCTGCTCGCCAACGGCTTCTTCAACATCTTCCGCCCGCCTCGGTCCGTACATCTCCTCCAGCTTCCTGATCTCCTCATCTATATCTAGCTCCTCATCTTCCTCCTCCCGCCCGCTCCTACCGACCATCTCGTAGCCCTGACCGCCCGCGCCTGCCTCCCAATGAATCTGATCACTGTCCTTGAACGCCACCGGCATTGTCAGATAGAATACCATCACCGAGAGACATGCCCCGCCGACGAGATCGATGAGGTAGTGATGCGAGAGGTACATGGTCGCCCACCACAATACGCCGCAATAGCCCCAGTAGAAAATTTTGCCGGAGGGGAAGAAGTGCGAGAGGAAGAGAGCTTCCATCACTGCGCAGCCGGAGTGGAGGGAGGGGAAAGCGCCAAAGACTAGTGGAGCATGTCCGAAAGTCTCGGTATAGCCATGGCCGTGGAAGACGGCGTCAATGCGCATGAGACCGCCAGGGGATCCGGACATGGAGTAGGCGGCGGGAGTGAGACCGTGGATGATTTCATACCCTGACTATCAGCAACGTCAACGGGTCCCGACTTACAAGGAGCAGCACAGGGGAACACCAGCTGAGTCAAGACTCCAATGAGATTCATCCACCCAAACGCCTTGCCCCAGTATTGTATCGCACCCCTTGGTCCCAGTGCCCAAAGCACAAACGCCACTACCGCCGGTAACGCAAAGTGCAATACCCCATAAGGCAGCCATGCCATGACATCCAGCAGCGGATGTGTGAATCGCGTTTGCAGATCTGAGATATTGGCCCCATATAACACAGATTCCAGCGCGGGTAGTAGGGCGACGTGGATTGTCGGCCGATGTGCTGACGGGATGAATCGCGCAGAGAAGAAGGTGATGACCCAAGCTAGTATAGGCGTCGCTGGCCAGAAGAATTGATTTGTAGCGGGTATCAAGATGGCGACAGAGTAAGCGATGGGGATGACGAGCTTTAGAGGTAGTCCGGGGTCGGTCATGATCCACCATGATACCGACGCTGTTGCGAGGAGGAAGGCGAGAGGGAGGGTGTTCGATATTGACCACTCATGGCTTGCTATCTGGGCCAGAGTCTTGCGGGGTGAGAGAGAGCGGTCGAATCGTGTGAGTGCGGAGCTGATGCCATGTTTTAGGGGTGAAATGAGGTGTGATGGCGATGTGGGAATATTTGTAGGCAGTGGGATGTTGAGTCGGCGAAAGCAGCGCACTATCGTGGATAGGACAATCCGAGAGACGGATACCGGGGGATGGGATGGGGTGGTACTGCGAGACATGACGAAACCGAGGGTTGTTCAGAGTCGAGCGGCTCGTAACAGTCTTTCGGGAGCCTGAGCAGCTCTGTGCTGTGACTGCCGAGGGATACAGTGCTATCCGCGCTGTAGACTTATGATTTTCTGTGTAGATGCGCAAGAATGGCTGATGTACAAGGGATAAATTCTGGGCTGACGTCCCCTCCGCCAAGCGGCGCCCGCGGCCAAAAAGCAACATTCCTTGTCTTTCTCAGCGACTATATGACGGCGCTGATGAGCCAGGATAAGCCGTGCAAAAATAGCCCTACCCGCTCGAGCATAGCTCTGGCGGGAAGCCTGATGTTTGGGCTGACTGATATTCGTGATAGGATACCATCAAATCGACTGACAGTCCTTGACGGTGGCGGACCTCGTCAGCCGACGCCACGAAGTCACCAAGGTAACGGTCAAAGCACATTAATGGCGTGGGCAAGCACGTACATTAGACACTCCATCATACAGCATAGTGATACAATCGTAGATCGCAGGAGACAGGCAACAGTCTGGCTGTAACGCCCCTGAAGGGAAGTCGTCAACGCTCGGGATTTCAGTATCTACGCAAATCAGCAAGGGGCATTACAGTCTCGCGAACGACCTATAATGCAATGTCAAGCGGACTCACCGTTACAAGAGAATGGCCACCGCAGAAGTGAATCGTGCCTAAGTAGCTGCCAGCCCGTCATCATCCACCGCTTCCCCTGGATCCTGCCAACCGGCCGCACCAGATGCCTCAGACCTTCTGACATCAACCTTCTGGATACCAGCACAGTACTCAGAACTCACTCATTTCCAGTCTGAGCCGCGCGCCATTCCGTAAGAATCCTCCACGACGCCTCATCGACTTCAACGCCTCGCCTTTCACATTTCTGCATATCCTTGCCAACTTCGGCATCGACATTCAGCATCTCCCTGATGATCGCCAGCGGTACCATCAAACCGTCATAATGGGCGAATGTCTGCCATTGAGCCGGTGTTGCAGTCGACACTAGAAAAAATGGCGGATATCCGTCTGCTTGTCTTATCTCGTTGTTCATCGCTTGGCTTTGCGGGTGTGGTAAGTTGAAGCCGAAATTTGACAATGATCAGCTCGTCTCCGTGGTGGCTGAGCGAAGTAATGACGCATTCGCAACGACCCCTCCTCTCGATGTCGTCCAGATTGTCAAATACACCCAACTCTGGGTTAGGGTGTAAGTTGCTGGGAAAATAGATACGACCCAAAAGTGGCCGTTGGCGCAGCCACCGAGCGAAACCTTGTTTCATGGGTGAGACGGGAGCTGGGAGATCGAACGTCGTGCCCTCGCATATCGGGCGAGCAGCGCGGTGGAATAAGACGATCCATGTGGCAGGCGAATGTGCAGATGGAACAAGATGGAATACAAGAAGATCGAGATGACATTCAAGTGGGGGCAACGCAGAGTGGGGGGGACGGAAGCAACGACAGCCCCTGGCATCGGCACGTGGACGCCTGACAACGTCGACTTTCCGGCGTCGACGCTCCGGTTATCTGTACTCACTATTCTCTGTACTGGAATGTTCTTGTGCGTCGCTCGCAACAATTTCTTACACCTGTACGGACTGGATCTGCATCGCGTACTAATCTGTATGAAGATAGAGGGGCATGTCACCTGGCGAGTGATGGATCAACTTATAAGCTTGACAATGTTCCTAACGGTCGAACGTAATGAAGGCTGACAAACCAAACCTGATCAGCGTCGGCATGAGGTGAGTCTTGATCATAGCCGGCAACCGGAGCACTGACATCTGACTGGGGGACTGCAGAGCCTGTCTTGCGGTTTGGTTGCCTGAAAACAGAGGGATGATCAGCCGAGAATGGCGCATAGACATCAGGAGTATACTGATGCCGAGGTCTGACTCTCGAGTGTGGTAAGAAGTCCGCTCCGGCCCCAATAATGTCGCTTGGCGGAAAGTGGAAGGTCGAACAATCAGGTCAGTCCCGCTCGTCCGTCAAGGCTGGGGTTAGGGACATGACGTATCCCCCAGCGGGCGAGATAGAACTCCGGCGTATCATCTATGCCGCGGGGGATCAGTCGGACGTCCAGGGTTTCTCCGTCGCCCAAAGAGAACCAAGATGGGTCGATTTCACAGAGTATGAGGGAGTGGTGGTGCCGCTGGAGATCATCCATCTGATGAGAAAGGCGGAAGGTGTAGGTGCGGAAGATACTTGGAATAGAAGAGGAGTAGAAGTTGGGGATAAGGGATGGGCTGTTTTGACGGATTGGCACGAGTCGTTGACTTCAGGGTAGGTCTTCTGTCATTTCGCTCCGCAGATGGTGCTGATATTTCGACAGAATGTATCCGTATCTCCCCACATCTTTAATCGCTGCGTGATGTGCTCCACTGTCATGCGATAATTCAAGTCTCATATCACCTCATCCCACACACATGTCCAGAAACGCCTGATAATCACGCAACCTCAACGGCGCCTCCATCTCTCCGATCCTCTCCGCAGCAGCCGGATTGTCCCTCTTGAACTTCTCAAACGCTCGGATTTGATAATCCTTCAGCGCCAACTCCAGGTGCACGCTATCCGACGCGGACTTTGCTGCCCTTACAACTGGCTTGAGCTTGGTCGTCCCGCCTTCCTCGTACTGGTACTGCTTCTCGGTAAGCGGCAGCTGCAGATTCACCAGACCGACCCGATCTTCACCGATCCTTGATGTTTCAAGGGAAAATTTGTTGAATGCCTCGATATCATCAAACCCTGACCCCTCCATACCTGTAGCTCGACAGCTTGATGAGTCGGATTGTTGTTGACGATAGGAAAACTCTTCGTAAGTCTGGAGTAAGGCTGTATGGGTCACGAGTGGTCGCTTGGAGTCTTCTTCTCGGCGCATTTGCTCTTCCATCTCCACCCTCTTTTGGATGACGTAGAGATCGAGCGCACTTTCCAAACGCCCATCGGCCTCATCACGGCCCGGACACCACTCGCCCGTCACTGACATTCTCTCCTTGAGCTCCTTCGCCAGGCGATTCCTGTACATCCGGCACGACTTCTCAATCGACCGCATCGAAGAAAGACTCAATGGGGCCCCAACGTCGCTCTTCACGGTACTCGAATCTCCATCTGTCACCTTGTCCGTGACCTGATTCAGATTGTCAGATATTTCTATCCCCTCCGACTCAAGGACCATCCGATCAATTTCTCCAACCTTCCTCTCGAGCCGATTGCACGCTGCGCTGCCAATCCGACCTGCATCAGCACAATAGACAACTTGTCGGTAAGCGTCAAAGTACGCGTGTCGTATTGCGTCATGAACGCTCGAGAGCACCTGAAACTCGTCACTGCCCTCTTCTAGAGTTGCGCGATAGTGCGAGACCTTCTCCTCGAAATTGGCCTTGGACCTCATCAGGCTCTTGGCGAGCTCATTGGCGGGATGTAGGGTGGTCCCTTGGTCACGGTCTCGGACGTGGAACGTGGCGGAGTGACTGCCGCCATTGATGATCTTCCACATGTCTGCATGTAGAGCCTGTACTGTTAGTAGTGCAAGTGCTTTAGCTCATGTCGGCGGTATCCGCGGGAGGACTCAGATCGGCGGAGCTAACACTTACCGGCTGCTCCCCTGTGGTCGTGTCCATATTCAGAGCTCTCGCCACCCTCCCAAGTAACTCCGCTGACTTTTCCTCTTCTCCTCTCTCTTCGAGGTAAGGCAAAATGTCTGAACTGCTTGGCGAGTCCGTGGACACGAAGAAGCACAGCCCAATCTCATTCACATCTAGAGCCTCGGACATGCGTCGGGGAGCGAGACCCAGGATCCTGGGGGAGGGCGAGGTCGGACATCGAGAGTCGAAGCTGATCGAGTGGAAAGAAGCGGAAGTGTGGTCAAATGCCACTGATCGCGAAGTAGCTTCGACCATGGTCGAGAGATGGAGGACGTTGCTGCGTCAAGTCAGTAGGTCGGCACTGGGTGGGCGAAGGTGCTGTGGGTTGTGGAATGTCGACGGGACGAGTCCGATTACAGCCGCGGTGCGACTTGGATGTCGATGATGGCGACAGGGTGTTTACATCCTTTCTTAAGCACTCCTTTGCGGCAAGGGGTCAGGGTCGCTTCACGTTTCAGCAGGCTGTCCCACGTCTATCAGATGCGTTAGTATCAGTGGCTCGCTTCGCCGATCTACCTTAACAATCTTCTTCGAATTCTTCCTCGCTTACTTACTCCTCAACAACATATCCCGACCAGCCAATCTTCCGCCCGCACCCACATCTTCATCTCCCACACTCTTCTCTCACCGCGGGCTCCAGCCTAGGCCTACAGCTTTGCCCGGCCCCCAGCGAGTCAGCCCGACTTAGCCTTCAAAACCTCCTCAATGCCCTTCAAGACCCTATCGACATCCCCTCTCTCTTTGTCCGTGACGGTGATGCCCATATGCCCAATTCGGAAGTATTCAGTGGCGATGGCTTTGTGGAGACCGGCGGCTACGACGATGTCTTTCCTATACGATTATCAGCTCAATCATATTCATATCATCCATCCTCCATCTAGACAGCTCCCAGCGAGTACAGAAGAAGCTAGAGAGAGAGAATGACTTACTCGGCTAGCTTTGGCAATATATCCGCAGCCTGAATACCCTTTGGATACTTCGCCGCCGTCATCCCATTCGCTGCGTGTTCCCTGCTAGTAGGAACGAAGCCGAAGCCCAATTCCGTCAACTTGTCTTTGACGTGCTTGCTTGCTGCTTTGTGCTGGGCAAAGCGGTCCTCGAGTGAAGGCGAGGCAGAGGTGATTGATTTCAAGGAAGCGTGAAGGGCATAGACGAGCTGAACGGGGGCTAGATATATCAGCTGCAGTTCACACGACGGCTTTTGAGATCGAGTCAGCTTGGACTTACGGGTAGCAAAGTACATTGGCCGACCCTCCTCATAAGCCTTCATGACGGGCAACCACTTCTTCCAGCTGATATAGTAGCTCCCCACAGGCGCTTTCCTCGATTCAAGAGTCTCCACCGCTCGTTTCGAAATGACACATACGCTCAATCCGGGGGGTGTACCCAATCCCTTCTGAGTGGCCGAAATGACGATATCAAGTCCCCAGTCGTCGAACCTGATTTCCTCGGATGCGACGGAGCACACCGCGTCGAGCGCTATGAGTGTCGAGGGGGAGTGTTTTTTGACGAGGGAAGTGATGTGTGCTGCGGGCGAGAGGACGCCGGTGGATGTGTCAACTAAGAACGTTAGCTGTTTGTCTTCGTCTGAAACTTCCGATGACGAGGTAGCTTACCGTGAGTGATAGTAATGAGCTTAGGCTTAGACTTCAACGCCTCGATGATTTGCTCATCGGTCGGTATACCTCCAACGGGTGCTTTGACCTGTGTGACTTTTGCACCGTAGATCTCTAGGCACTCGGCGAATGAATCACCAAAGTAACCGGTGTTGAGCACGACCTAGAATTAGACTGAGTCTTTTAGGCGAGCTTACAGCTTCCTCTCCAGGCTCGATGAGATTGGCGCCTACAGCGTCCCAGCCAAGGGTCCCACTCCCGCTAATGAGAACCGACTGGTTACCCTCGTTTTCAGCGTACAGAACCTTCTTGAGCATCCGCAGGCACTCGCCAAAGACCGGAATGAACGCAGGTGAGACGTGGGATGTTCCAGGTGTGGCATTGGCAAGAAGCACTGGGTCGGAGAACTCGATGGGGCCTGGAATGCTGGGATATCAGTGAAAGTCCAGGCGGAAAGGGCCGCTCAGAGGAAAGCGTACACCAGTAGCTTATGTGGAGCCTGTTTGAATTCCTGAGAAGACATTTTGGTGGAGTGGACGAAGCGAGGGGATGAGGTAGCGATAGAGCGTTGAGTAGAGCGTGCTACTGTACGTATAGCTGTGCGGGTGAAGGACATATGCAAGATGGAGAGGAGAGAAATCTCAGCCAGTCGCACGCAAGCTAAAGCCGGGTACACACTGCCGGTCAAAGCCGGAGGCGGACATCGCCGCCCGCCACGTGCACCTCGGAGCCCGGCTCCGAGCTCCGCTGACGTAACCTTTCCGGATTTACCCTTTCCGGCCCCGCTCCTGCTGTTTCCGGCTGATTTGTTCCGGATTACCTCGCCCTTACCTTACCGCTCCCATGCTGCGTCCAAGACATCTCCTGCACAGCCTAGGGGTATCTACCACTTAATCCTGCCTCCCAATCACCTCCACACCCTACCTTGGAGTCGACGCTGAGAAGCAAACGAATCAGGCTCTCTCGAGGCGTCCTTTCAAACCCCCAAAACGCCCGAGCCAACGACGTCAGCGGCAGACTTCTTGGCACAGCTCGGGCTGAGCTTGGAGAGGGGTCTCGGTCCTCATCTCTTCTTGCTTCTACACATCGCTTGATTATCTTGACAGTATGGCTGCTGTCGCGCCTACTTCCGCTGGCGCCCCGACTACAACACCACCCGCCGTGATGGAGAAGGATCACGCTTTGACCGGCGCCCGCTCGGCCCGGCTCGAGAATCCCATGATGGAGAAGCATTCCTATCCTAATGGCCTCGACCACACCCAAGCCATGGTGGACAAGCACGCCTATACCAACGGTCATAGTCCTACCACGCCCCACACTCCTACCGCCTACTCCAAACCCACCGCCCAGCCCCATGCCGGACCATCTACCGGCCCACCTCACTCACATCACCTCCTCTCCACGCACCTCCTCGCTCACCCCGACCACACTGCCAAGCGCGCCATACATACCCAATTCCCGCTCCCCAACCCGCTCGTCCGTCTCTTCCGGCGTTTCAGGGTGAAACACAGTGTCATCAAGGGGATGACGGAGCATGAGTGGAAGCGCTTCGAGAAGCGCGCGCCGGAGTTGATGAAGAAGGCAGGGTGGAAGCCTGCTGGCTCTCCAGCAGAAGACGAGGGCGTTGAGGTTGGAGAGCTATTCTGGAAGGTCAGTTGCGTAGTACACAAAGACCGTGACACGGCAGCTGATGACTCAGATGTACTTGT
The DNA here is from genome assembly GCA_001600655.1 of Dioszegia aurantiaca. Classification (NCBI taxonomy): domain Eukaryota; kingdom Fungi; phylum Basidiomycota; class Tremellomycetes; order Tremellales; family Bulleribasidiaceae; genus Dioszegia; species Dioszegia aurantiaca. The sequence goes on from BCKN01000014.1 coordinate 48,753, forward strand.
CGCTCTTACCGACCGTGGAGAGAGATCCGCTGTCTGGCTTAGTTCCTCCAGATCTACTTGGAAGTACAACTACTGTCCCCCTCACCGTCATCTCCCTCATTCCAGACATCATGCAACACTACCATGATGTCATCATTCGAGCGAAAGAAGAGGTGTTCCTGGCTACAAACTATTGGCAGTACGTCTATCACACTCGCGACGTGACTCCAGGAGCTGACTTTCAGACCATCAAATAGTGTAACGACAATCACAGGATCCCTGCTCGAACTATCGGCCCTGGTAGTCAAAGAGAAACGCAAAAAGATCGTCGTGAAAATCATGTACGACCGAGGCAGCTTTGAGCAGATTTGGAATAGTCACGCCCCGGTCGCCAAGGAGAAATGGAAGCCGCTGGATCTGCCCGGTCCAGATGAAATCCCCGGGCTGGAGATGGAGGTGATTGTAAGTGGAGAGCGCTCTAGGGATGAGGTAGTGCTGATTGTCGCAGAACTTTCACCGGGTATTACTAGGTACCTTCCATGCGAAGTTCCTCATAGTGGACCGTAAAGTCGCCTTGATCAACAGTAATAATATACAAGGTGAGCTGTGTGTTGCCATAGAGTGTGAGCCGAGCTGACAAATAGACCGACCGAATCTCGAACTAATGTCGCATCTCGAAGGACCTGTCGTTGACTCATTCTACGAAGTCGCCTTGCATTCATGGTACAACCAACTCTCACCTCCTCTTCCTTGCCTCTCAACACCGTACACTCCACCCAAGAATCCTATCACCGGCGAGGATCAATACCTCTTCGCACACGATAATCCATTCTTTGACGACATCGAGGAACTCAAAGCAGCCAAAGCTGCGCGGATCCTTCTGCGCCAACAAACAATGGACGAAGAGGCCGAAGCTGCCCGGCTCAGAGAAGAAGGGGGTATAGCGCCAGGAGATAGGTTACGAGATGCAGTAAAGAGGGTTGTGGATCACCAGAGGCAGAACCTTGCGGAGTGGAGGCCTGGAGAGAGGTTCGACGAGTCTGTGCAAAATGCAATGCATGAGCTCAGGGAGATGAGGGAGAGATATATTGGGACGATTGGAGGTGAGAAGGGATCGAGAAGTAGGCCAGGAAGTAGAGGACCAAGTAGGAGGGGAAGTGCCAACGAGGGCATGTTTAGGTCATTATGTGAGTTCTCTGTCATCATCACTAGGCGATAATCTTGCTGATGTAATGGTAGTGAAAGGCAACGATCGACCCGCTGCCGATCATACACCGCCAACAACAGCTACAGCTACCACAGCTGTCGATCCCTCGGAAGCTCCCTCTTCTCCTACCATAGCTGAAACACCTCTAAAGAAGGGGTATCAACACCCCGATTCTACCCATTTCACCGACGACAATTCGCACTCGCACTCGCCCATCAACGGCAATGGGACAGGCCACAAAACACCCACGGACGATGTCGAGCTTTCTTCCCCGACTAGCAAAAGACATTCACAGCCCCATGTCGCTTTTGCTCCTCTTACACTCGACCAACAAACCAATACTGGCCCTCGGAATTCATTAAGTGGGGACAATACTCGGCAGACCACTGGGAACCTCGTAGGACCAGGGACGGTTTATGCAGATCGACTTTCGGGGCAAGCCGGAGGGGTGGCATCAGGATCTGGAGGGGTGGTGGGGGAGAGAAGCATACCTTCTTCGCCCGTTACTGCTCGGTCCGATTTACCTATTGAAGGGTATCCCCAGCCTCACTTGGGTGTAGATGATGAGGGGGCTGAGGGACAAGTGGAAAGAGAGGGATCAGTCATGACTGATAGTATCGTCCCAGAGGGAACGGGGAGTAAGCGATTATACAAAATGTCCAAAATGTTCAGTGAGTTGTCGCGTTTTCAATGAAAGGTAAAGAGACGTATAGCTGATGGAGATAGACGCTGCGGGTGTACTGTCAGAAGCATGGGCAACGGTAGAAGATTCAGACGAGCTCTTCAACTTCAAACCTCACGTTGTGCATAAACCACATGGGCTCGTACCAGTTGCGATGGCCTGTCGGAAACCCCATGGATGTAAGTTCAGACTTCTAATTCTGGAAAGTCAAAGAAGCAGAGCTGATCTGTCTAGTCCCGGGCCATCATGATATCCGGAATCCTCAGAATGCAGCTTGGTTGGCTGGTTTCAGGTATGCGAAAAAGCGAATCTTCATGTAAGTCCCACTCCCCCTTTTCCTTTTTCGTGTTCTCTCCCACTGGCTATGATTAGAATCAGAAGTTGTGACCCGCCTGTATCTCATCGTTATTCCCCAGTCCGGCCTCGCGAGAGGTCGCGGCGATAGTGGAATGGGATGAGGGGGCGGAAAGTGGATTTCACACTTCATGCACCACCCTCTGAGCCTTTCATGAACTCCTCATTTTCTGTCAAAAGACATCAAGTAGTCGAGTTTCTCGCTGACGCTACTTGTAGTCAAACACCCACACTTAACGCCCGCCCCATCGTTCGCGCCATCAAACAAGCCTGTCGCCGATCCGTTTCCGTCCAACTTCTTCTGGATTTAGGATTTAACGATAAAGGCGAATCTATCCCATTCCAAGGTGGTACCAACGAAGAAGTTGTCGTTAGGCTTTACAAGGCTCTACGTAAAGAGAAGAAGGAGCAATATTTACAGGTATATTGGTATACCGGTAAAGACCAAGTTCGACCTTTGAACGCGGTCAAAAAACAACGGAATTGTCACATCAAGTTTGCGGCGTACGATGATGAGGTCCTCATCATTGGGAATGGGAATCAGGATAGTCAGAGTTGGTTCCATAGTCAGGAAGTAAACGTTATGGTGAATTCTAAAGTGAGTTTCCCTTCTTTTTTTCGGCGCTTGGTAGGTGAGAGAAACATGGAAAATGGGGAGAATATACTGGGAAGGAGATAGAAGGGTTGCGTGACGGATAGAAGTGTCTAAAGGCTCGGCTCGCTCACCATTGAAGATCACGGCTGACATTCATAGCAACTCATAGCGGAGATGATGGAAACACTACTCACCAACCAAAACACCATCCAGTACGGCCTAGTCGATACCGATGGGATATGGCGGGATAAGGATGGGAAGACGTTACAGGATTATGGGGCGACGGAGGGGGGCAGGTTTAAGGGTTTGAGTGGGTTTATCGCTTTTGCCAAAACTATCTAGTAGGTGGGTGTGCCGGAAGGAAGAAGGGCTACTACTTGTATTGCGTCAATTTCTTCTCATACATGTGCAATGTTATAATACCTAGATCATTTGGGCCGGAGGCGCTTCCACGTATGGTCGTATTTGTGCCTTTCTCGAGCGCCAGGTACTACATAGATTGGAACAGCAGAGTCAACTGTCATGAGCCGTTCGAAGCTATGTATCATCGATCATCATCACGAGTACACACAATATGTACATCCTAGTCTGTACCAATTGTATCCCCTGACACATAGCTCGCTCCCCATACACCAAGCAGCTCACAATGTGACGTCCCGTTGTTTCTCGCGATGAACATTCGCCTCCGCCTTTTCCTCCTTGGTCAACACAGTGACATTGGCTTTTTGGAACAGCCCCACGGCATACTGGACCATCCCTGGTGTGTTGGTCAGTACGTAGGTTGCGCCCTCCTTGGGTTTGTAGCCTGTATTGCTGGCAGACTTATCACGGCGGTCAATCACCCACGTTTCTCCCGTTGTCGGAAGTCCCTCCATGAAGGCAAGCATGCTGCTGGAGTCTGAAGGTGAAATAAGCGCGATGTTGATGGTGTGATAGCGCTTCACATGATGGGTTTCGTTCAAGATCCTCAGATCCGCATCTGCATCGCGTCTCCGTTCCTTTCGCTTTCTCTCCCTATGCTTCAGCTGTTTGGCTGCAAAGAAGTCAGATATAAGATCACACGAAAACGACCTGACGACCTAGATGTTACGAATCTGTGAGCCGTGAGGACACTCACGGGTATAGTCAACATAAGCGACCTTCTTCCTTCCAGTCTTCGGTCCACGGCTTCCGCGCGATAAAGTCTTTGGATCGACTGTGTGGTCGGCAGCAGATTGTTCCGCAGACTCATAGCTGGATGTCTGAGCAGTCTGTCAAGCTTTAGCGTAGTCACTGCCGAAAAGTATAGCTGGGCAAAGTACTCACTGTCTGGGTATCGACGGGATATAAGGAGCCGCCTTGCAGGGGGACAGAACTGCCCCAGCGGGAAGACTCGGGAGGGTTTGGGGGGGAGAAGAAAGGGTCGGACGTCACAGTAGCTGGGTTGGAGACCGTATCTGTATCAGACCGATACTCACCGGCGTACATTTGTACATTGGCATGAGGTTGATGTCCATCACTGGAATAAGTTGCCTCGACAGATTGGTCCGGATTCTCCGCATGCTCATACTCCAGCTCCCGAATACGATCTTCCCACTCGAAGTCGACGAGGCTGTTGCTCATCGGACACTCCTCAAAGGTAGGCAGTGGGGGTAGAGTGATGGAGTGGGTGTTTTGTGTTGCGTGAGGAGATCGTTAGAGTATTCTAGCTTGAGCGAGGGGGAGGGGTAGTAGACGCCTTGCAGTTGTTGGATTCAGTAAGGCAGGGTGAATGGTGATGTGAGATAGATGACGTTAAAGAAGGTTGGGGCGCGGAGGTGTCGATCCCCGGCTGCCGAGGACGGCTTTATATACGGAAAGGGGCCAGGGGATAGTGGAGGATGACGGAGCTTGTGCGGGCGCATAAAGGGATGGCATGTGAATCACTCTCAGAGTGTCGTCCCTTGCTGTAAGGTGATCCGTTGTGGGGTCCACACGCATGCCAGGGATGGCGACATCGCACAACTTCTCCGCGAATGACCTTACCTCTAGCCACTTCGTGCTTCTTCAAGGTACTTCGGACAAAGCGCCGCCGCGGAGGCCCGAGATCCTTTGCGCTCTCTTTCAGGTAAGAAGTGGAGGCATGCGGGGGCGATGACAGCGTTTCAAAGGCGTAGCGGAGGTATCTGTGATCACCGAGAGCCCATAGGCGAAGGGGATAATGGCGTAATGTAGACGTAGGGACATGGTCGCGATCCGCGTGGAATTTGAATACAGTGCGGAGTCGAGCTGATGTACGACCTCTGACGGGTCTCGTGAGGACCATAGAACCGATCTTTTTATCACTCGATGCTTTGCGCACAGGTGAGGTTGACGGACGATGGGCGAGGAGAAGCAGTTATAACAACGGTCAAGCAACCTAAGCAACCTTTGAGGCGCAACTCGAAGCTTGATGATTCTTCGCTGGCGCCGGAATTCAGGGCGGCGGAATGTGGCGGTGACGTAAAGCACCGTACCGTGGCAGGTATGGATATGGGTGCTTGTCTACTCCTCAGTGTCCACAAATGAGGACAGCAGCGACTCAATAACACCTAAGGATACTTATGTACCTGTAGGTGTGCACGCTTCACACACACCCTACTTGCTGGGATTGCACATCGATCCTTGAACTGCCAGTTCCGCGACCACTCACCGCCGGTATCCCAGTCTGAGTCACGCGCCTCTGTCAGTATCCTCAGTATTCGTCATGAATAATATCAGTCCGACTCAGCACAAGCACGCATACTGATCCATCCTCACAAGAACAATCAAGCCTAGAACCCCAACCCAGCCTCCAGCCCCTCGTCGATAGATCTCCGCCTTACAATCCCCCTCAACCTCTCCTTCTCACCTTCCACATGCCGCGCAATCATCCCGTCCAATCTCTCATCCTCCACCTCCTCCCCTTCTACACTCTGCACACTAGTCTCATCCTCCATCCCACTCCCCACTTCACCCAACATACTACCCACATCGCTCCCCTCTGCCACACCCTCTTCTGACCCTATCTCACGCCTCCACCTCAAAACCTTCTTCACCCGCTCCTCTTTACCCTGCACTTGCGCCTGGTTGCCCGGCAGAGTCGATAAACGGCTCAAGAGCGGCTGCGCCGTGTACTCTCCATCTTGCGATCCAGCAGCAGAGGCGCATCTGGCGCTCGGTGAAGGCGGCGTAGTGGGACGGTAGATCGCGTGACTAGATATGGGGACAGAGGGGAAGTGGGCCAAGTCCAAGAATGGCGGAGAGCTCGATAAGGTGTCAAGTGTGGGTGAAGTAACGAGTGGAGGTCGAGGGTGAGAGAAGTTGATGATGGTAGGTGTGGGGACAGGTATTTGTTTCGGTGGAGAGTAGTGAGAGATGTGGATAGGTGGTCCGTGGGTAATTCGCTGACCCTGGGCCATAGGAAGACATGAGGCAGTAGAGTATCTCCAGGGGTCAGCTGATGTCTCAAGTACGGAGAGAGAAGCTCACATGCTGATGTTGCTCTCCTGCTTGCCGATATCCTTCAGAGCCCTCGAGGGTGTCTCGGCCGATTTGGGACTGAGCCTTCGGGGAAAGCTGCCATATCAGCTTTTACGTCGACCCCATCCACATGAAAAAAGACTTACGAGCCCGCCAAGCTATCCCTCGACATTATCCCCGTACTAGCGCTCGAACTGCTCTTTAGCCCAAACGTCCTTCCAACACTCTTGGACCAACTCGTCCGCTCAGTCGATTCGGAAGGTCGATAATGCGATTGATTGCCATACTCGCAAAGACCATCTTTGATACTGGCAGAGACCACTTGAGTCAGAATGGACTCTCGCCATTCTTTGCTTCCTCCCCGTACTGTGGCCTTTTTCCCTTCCATCACGGACGTCGGTACCGACACCGAGTTGATACCGACATTCAAGTTGATATGCGCCAAGCTCCGTTCTCTGGCTGCTAAAGCCTGCTGCTCCAGCTCTCTGGTAGCTTCAAGCGGACTACTGATCCGAGCCTTCAGCGCAGAATCGGCTTGTCGTACCGAATCCGACGCGTGGTAATGTCGGTCAAACGTCCTCGAGAATGACTTGGATAAAGTTTTGGTAAGGCCCCGGAACGAACTTGAGGCGCTCAGGAAGGGCGATGCGGACTTAGCCGTGCCGGATACTGAGAGAGTGGGTGCCGTGGATGTCGTAGTGGACGATGAGAAGTTCCGGTAGGTATCAGTCTCGACGCCCAGCCGGCCCATATTTGGTGTAGAAGGTAGAGTCACCGGAGCAATTGGCGAGAGGATAATATCCGGAATGTGTTCCTGGGTCACGCCGGCGGGATAGGGTTTCCGGGGAGGGGTAGGTAATGGATCGACCGCCCCGTCAGGGGAGCAGAGAGAGTAAAGCGTCGGAGGTCGCCAGCGCGGAGCGGAGATATCGCCTGTTGATGGAGCTGGTGCTACTCGAATAGGCCGAAGAGGCGCTGCGCCCATCATGCTACCCGTCCCTTGTACAGGGATCGGATTCGAGATCTGCCTCATCTCAATAGGCATAGGTGAACGAGTCCTCGTAGCGAATGAGAATGACCGTGATATCCGATCCTTCTTCACCGAAGAGTCTTCTTCGGGTGTGGGGGCCGTTTCGGTATCCGGGACATATCGCTTCATTTGGGTATGAGCGGATGCCTTGGTACGCCATGAGAAGCTCCTGGCGACTTTCCCGCCGACGTCTGAGGTGAATGATTTGGAGTATCGGAGGTTGGGTTTGCGGGATGAGACGGCATAGCGAGTCGTGTGGTCCTCGCCTGGCGCAATGGGAGATGCTTGGCCGGTGGACGATGGAGCGAGCGGGGAGTTGATTATGGCAGGTGAACCTAGTCCAGCAGGAGATGACGGCGCAGAAGAGGTGCTGTCGAAGTGCGGTGTCTGGGGAATTGGGGAGGGGAAGTTGGGCGAAGTCATCTGACTTTGAAATTGGAGGTATGGCGTAGAAGTGTTGGATAGTACCGGCGTAGGTCGAGCGGAAAGCCCCCCGGCGGGGATGTAGGTTCTGTCGACGGATGTCTCAGATCCTGAGCGCGAACCATATACCCCACTCCCTCCATCTGACGAACCCCCTACTATCCTCCTTCTCTCGGTCAGGTCCACCGCCTCCTCCATCAGACTCTCCGGCAGGCTCATTGGTGAATCCATCGGACTCCCTGAACCCATCTGCGATCCCGATGAGAATCCTAATCCTCGACCCCTGCTGACTGTCGACATGGACGCACTACTCGCCAAGAGCGAGATGTTTGATCCGCCCAGATCGATCCTCTTTCTCTGGGGCGACCGCTGTCCGATCTCATCAATCCGGACATCGAGGCCCAGACCTGCAGAGTGGGAGTAAGATGACGGGATGATTTTGGCTAGACCGTACCGATCTCCCATGTCGACCGAGGGGTCTCCGAGACCCAGTCCGAAGTCGTGTGATACCGGATAAGGGAGAGGGAGAGGAAGAGGGACGGAGGTATCGAAGTGCTTCTCGCCCCTTGCTGAGACACTCTGGCTTCGGCGACGGATTGACTTGGTCTCGCTCGTGATCTTCAACGAGAGTGATCGGCGGACTCGACCAGTGAGGGATAGGCGACGTTCGAGGGGATGACCGGTGTCAGAAGAGGGAGCTTCGGGGATGATGCTCATTCGACTTCCAGCGGCCTTCATTCGGCGCTCGGCGTCAAGTCGGGCGGTAAGTTTCCCATCATCGACAGGCCCACAGCCGACCTTGGTCGTTCCGCGTGACATGGGTACGCCGCCCGGGAACGAGAATGGGCCGGTGGATGCTTCGAGATGCGTGTAAGAGGTCGAGGAGGAAATGACATCGCCGACTTCTATGCCGAGGGGTCGGCCAAAATTCGGTGAGGGGAGTACAGGCGACGGTGGTGATTGCAAGCCGAATGTGGACGAGGGCAAAGAAGGGGATGGGACGGAAGGTGCCGGTCGAGGGGATGAGAGGGAGAGTGAGCGACGCCTAGGATTGGTCGAGCGGGGAGATAGCAGGACAGGCTCGGAGATGTTGGCCTTGCTGAGAATGGGTGATGTAGGCTTAGGGTCGAACGGGTTGGCAGTTATACTAACCTAAAGTTATCAGTTAAAGCTCAATATCATGATGATAACACTCACCCTCAGACCCAAAGCCTTATTCTTCTTCTCCTCGACCACCCCAGCCAGAGTCATCGGCTGGACATTCTCCTTGCCCACTTTCGCCACTGCTCTGCCTCTCGATCCGAGATCGGCCAAACTGGGCTGACGTCTTAGTGTCCGCATGCTGTCTGAGTCAAACGTCTGGCTCGCTTTTATGCCTACTACAGGGTCGCTGCCCAATCGACTCGTCCGCCCACGATAGTCCTTATCATTCCGCGTCGATGCGGAGAATGCGTCGGCGGGATGGGAGCCCTTTCGCCGCTGAGAACCGTGTCGTCCGACAGTAGCAGCCCTGTCGCCTGTGCTGAGATGATTGCCGGTGGAACTAGGGACCGAAGGGAAGAGATAGTGGATGGTCGAAGTGGAGGGAGAGGCGATGACGATCTCTGGTGTTTTTCCACCGCCTGAGCGCTCGAAAGAATGAGCAAGCGAAGCTGGTCGTGAACGCGTCGGCTCGGGCAGAGTAGTCGGGTGCGAGAATGGATCGAAGGGGAATGTACTTGGTGGTGTACCGGGAGTGACGGGTAAAGACGATGCCTGACTGGCTCGAGAGCTCGACCGGTTGGAAGATTTGTGCGAATTGGTAAGGTGGAGCGGTGCAGGACGCTTTGACGCGGACGAGGGAGATGAAGGGGCGGCGGGAGGACGGAAAGTGATGACTGAGTCTGTGTCGTAGCCCGATAGATCTGATATGATGGACGATGAAGCGAATGTTGATCGGAAGATGGATGTAGATGATCTTGATTTGACCATCTTAGCTTTTGCCCTTCCGCCAATCGATCAGGGTAGAGTTATGACGCTCGGACAGTTGATAATGTCGCAGGGGGGCGTGTTTCAGATGTAAGGTTCAGGCACGAGCGTGGAGCAGGTGTTTCAGGTAGCCGTCGTCGGGCTGGGTGGGTGGTGTGAGGCAAGAAGTGCAGTAAGAAGGGTGGGTAGGTGTGCTGTGAAGGTCAGCGGTGCACACAGATTAGATGGAACATTGTCCGGACGAATGACATACCTGGTCCGAAGGGTGGGGAAGTGGTTGAGTGAAAGGGTGAAGGGGTGAAGCAGAAAATGTACGAAGGATGAAGTAGCTAAGGGTAGACGCAAACCAAAGACTCCGGTACATCTATACTACTGCAGGATCATGACAGACCTGCACAAACCATCGCCAGACATACGCCAGACAGGCTGAACCCAGGATGTCGGCCATGTCTCAGCTTCTCGAACCGTCCAGCCATCTTCCGAAACCTCGACCCCTCGAGTTACCGGTTCTTTGGCCAGAGCGACATGATAAACAAGGCAACACACAGCACGAGGATTGCCGAAACAAGTGTTCGGACTGCTCTACATCAGCGGTACATCCAGCCAGCCACTTCTGGGATCGGGACTCACAGGTGGACCACACGGGACTCCGTTTCTTCCCAGCGTCCTCTGCTTTCAGGAGGGCGATCTCACTGATCAAGTAGTTCTTGATTTCCCCTGACCACCCTTCTATGCGCGCCAAAGCCGCTTCGTCCCCTTCTTCTTTCCTTCGTAATGTCTTCGGGCCGCCCAGCTGTGTTCCCTCTTCGTGATTGATCGAAGCAGCATCCGATCTGGCGTCCTCGTGATCGTCTCTTGCGATCGAGCTCTGATGCAAAAGCTCACGCCAGGGTGTAGAGGATAGCTCCATATCGTCCACTTTCGTTTGATGGGTCGCTATCAGCTGGGATAATCTAGCGGCGAGGATGGGTTTGGAGGCGTTAAGTGAATCATCGAGTTGCTCCAGTACGTCCTGCCTGATCAGCAATAGAATGCATGAGGCATAACTCACGTCTGCTTCTTGATCGATGTCTGCTAGGCTTGATATGGCATTGTCCAAATCAGGAAACAGCCTGTCTTCGATGTTTGCCTGCGAATCAGCCTGGGCCATGGCTCTCGAGGAAAGAACATACCTTGGTGCGCTTGATCTTTGCCTCCTGAGCTTCGCAGCTCGCCAACAGTCGCTTCACCTCGTCTTCCATCCCTCTAAAAATCAGCTCAGCTCCCGCTCAATGTTGACCAATACCGACCTTGCATCAGGACCTTCTACCTTCTTTTTGGACGGACTAGGCCTCTCCACCACTCGTTGTCGTTTTGGACTATGAGTGGCCCCGCCAGCATTTGCACCATTAGATGCCACGGGAGTCTTAGGTTCGCGTCCATTAGGCATAGGCACTATCGGTGAATTCGGTGCTCGCGGACTGGTCATGGAAGCCGGACTCGCCAGAAGGTCGGTGCCGAGGGCTCCGACAGGAAGTGAGCTCCTCCGGCCAGAGCTGCCGGGGAAAGAGATAGTCGCGTGCATTTTCGGACCTGTGGGAGGAGAGCGGGGAGGGTAGAGGTGCGAGGTGTAGCCATAGAGCTCCATAGCCGGCGGAGGAGTGGTGATGAGTGAATGTCCTGGCTGGTGTTTATTTGGTTCCGTCTATGCAACTCCACATTCCTCGTGCCTGACATTACCCTGCAGCCACAGCCAGTCAGCGGTCAAATCTTTTCGTGCAGCACAGCGGTATAGCTTTTCCGCTTTCATAGCTGCTCGTGATAGCTGTCGTGCCCAACTCTGAGCATACCTTACTTTGCTACGTAGCATAGCATACATAGAGCTATGAACTGCAAGCACTCCCCCGGAACCTGTACGTAATCAATCGGTTACTGTGCGTCATTTGCCGAGAGCCGAGCCGCGAGTGCTCGCGATAGATCTGAAGTGCGACGACAACTCACTGATAAGACTTGGGTCTCTGCACTTCACCCCAACACAGTCTTCCTCGGTACCTCAAAGTACTCCTCACTGCGCTTACTTCTCCCGAAAAGCAGCAGTCACGCCCGAGATGCCTCCCAAACCCAACGCTGACCAGATGTTCGACGACGCCGGTTGCCCCGTCCGCGGGATCCAGGATCACGCCCTCATCGGGAACCTGCGCACCGCAGCCGTCGTCTCCATCGATGGATCGATCGAATCCATGTGTATTCCATATTTCGACTCACCATCTGTTTTCGCCCGAATCGTCGACGCCAACAAGGGCGGTCACTTCTCCATTACGCCCACTTGGCCTTTCAAGTCCAAGCAGGCTTATGCGCCCAATTCCAATGTCCTCGTCACTAAGTTCCTCAGCGAGGATGGAGTAGGAGTTATGACGGACTTCTTGGTTCCAAAGGGTGCCAACAAGTCCGGGAGCCAGAGTAGGGCATTCTTACCTTGGTTGATTCGGCGAGTGGAGAGTATCAGGGGGAAAGTCCCATTCAGGCTTGAATGTGCTCCGGCTTTCAATTACTGTCGAGACACGCACACTACCGAGGTAAGCTTTTATGGTCAGCCTGCGATGGGCATATCGCTGATCGTCAGCTTATCGACGACGATACCATCACGGCCGACGGCGAACCGGGCACCAAAGCAGTCTTCTCTACTCCAGCTTTAACTTTGGATCTGCGCTACCTCCCCTTCTCATCCGACACTTGCGTCTCCGATCCGACAATCAAACTCAAGGTCGAAGAACTCAAAGATCGGAAGTTGCTCGGACCCTCCATCACCTCCGATTTCGAGCTTGAGGAGGGTCAAGCGGTCTTCTTTGTTTTCCGCGAAGTCGGAGACTTCAAGTATCAGACGGATGAGCACCAGAAGGTTGCCAACCCAAACCTAGACAGGGCGGAGCAATTGGGCGTGCCTATGCAGGCGTTATTGGAGGCGAGCAGTAAACTCAGGCCAAAGCAGAATCCGATGCTGTCCAAGGTGAGATTAAAGCTACAGGGAGCTTGAATTGCCGGAAGCTGACTGCCAGGCCTTGCTTTCGGCGCTGTTGAGAGACACCAACAACTATTGGCAGAACTGGATCAGCAAGTCCAAGTATCAAGGCAGGTGGAGAGAGGATGTACACCGATCCGCTCTTGTTCTGTAAGTCAACCATTGTTTAAAAAAGGGCCAATTTGCTGATCAATCAGGAAGATGCTGGTATTCGAGGAGACCGGAGCGATCGTCGCAGCTCCCACCTTCTCACTGCCTGAGCATGTGGGCGGAGGCAGGAACTGGTAAGCGTGCAGCCTGCAGTCGTAAGCTGATAAGTTAGGGACTATCGGTTCACCTGGATCCGAGACACATCCTTCTCGCTCTATGCGCTCATCCGGTTGGGCTTCACTGAAGAGTGAGTCTGTATGATGGAGGTAGTGCAAGTGGTGGAGACTGACGGAGCAGGGCCAACGCATACATGGAGTTCATCCTTGCCAGACTCCGAGAAAGAGTAAGCTTATATCTCATCCCTGTGCTCATGTGTGAGATGGCCACAGCTGACTTGCTTAGAATTCCGATGGATCTTTGCAGATGTACGTATGAACCCCATGCCTGGCGATCGTTGCTGACTTATCGGCAGCGTCTACACCATCCACGGTGGGAAAGATCTCGAAGAGCTCACTCTGGACCATCTGGACGGACACAAGGGATCTAAGCCTGTCCGTATCGGGAATGGCGCGGCGGATCACAAGCAGCTTGTAAGTTGTACATCACGGACTTTAGCCAGGACTATCAGCTGACCGTTACATAGGATATCTACGGAGAGTTAATGGACTGCATTTACCTCGCTCAGAAGTACTCCAAGCCTCTCGTCAGTTGATCTTGTCTTCATGCTTCCAGACACATGCACCAGAGCAGCAGCTGATCCCGCAGCACTGGGAATCCTGGATTGCCGTCAGACAAGTGGTCGATTTCGCGTGCAGTCAAGTGAACGTCAAGGACCTGTCAATCTGGTTAGTTGAATTTCAAACCCATTCTGCACTGACGAGCTAACAAGAATAGGGAAGTCCGAGGTGAAGAGAAACACTTCTTGTACTCCAAAGTGATGCTTTGGGTAGCCATCGATCGAGGTCTACGACTAGCTGATAAGCGCAATCTACCCTGTCCGAACCGGAAGAAATGGCTCGACACGCGTGATGCGCTGTATGAGGAGATTCAGGATAAAGGGTGGAACGCAGAGAGAAAGCATTATAAGCAGTGCTATGAGGAACCTGAGAGTCTTGATTCGGCTGTTTGTAAGTCATCCCTCTACGCTCCTTGTGTGTTTTCTGCCTGTAATCTCAAGCTGACACAACAGTAATCATGCCTCTAGTGTTCTTTATGGATGCCTCAGACCCTCGATTCCTCTCGACCCTAGACCAGATCCTCAAGACACCAGAGAAGGGCGGCTTGACGGCCAACTCTTCAGTGTATAGATATGACACTGGGCGATCGGACGACGGAGTTGGAGGTGAAGAAGGCGCATTCAGTCTGTGCACTCTGTGGTGTGTCGAGGCAATGACTAGGGCCGGTGTACACGACAAGGCGTACTTGGACCGAGCGTGAGTGAAAGTCGAAGCATACCCGCCCACACTTGCATCGGCGACTGGACCAGGATGGAAAGCTAATCTCTGCAGCGTCAACATGTTCATGGACTTCTTGGGGTACGGGAACCATGTCGCCCTATACTCTGAGGAGATCAGTCGTGGAGGCGAGGGACTCGGGGTGAGTCCCACAAATACGTAATGGGTGCATGTTTGCTGATGCCTTGCCCAGAACACCCCACAGGCGTTTTCACATGTAACGCTCATTTCGGCGGCGTTTAACTTGGATCGAGCTTTGGGCGGCAGGGGCTAATCTTCAGATTCTATGGATTCTGCAAGAAAGGTTAGAAATGAGAACGAAGAAGAAAGAGTATGAAAGAAGCAATCGATAATGTGCGAATGTAAACTACGTTTACCTACTAGTGCGCAATGTGGCGCTGCTTGACCCACGATGAGCCTGACTCGTCTGGAATATTCACATCCATACATCCTCACGTATATACATGTTTCCGTCGGACTCGGTCATCCTGTGTATCACCGTGCAAGCCCATCCTCGAGCGCGCGCGATAGCTAGGCGCTTCCCTCCGGCATGCGCCTATTCCCAATCTAAGCATCACCCAGAACCAAATCTCCGTCCTCTTCCAAATCCATATCCTGCTCCCAGTCACAGCCGAATTCTGAGTGGACCGTTGGTGTCTGCGATGTTGTGTCGTACGTGGCTGGGGCTTCGCATCAAGGTTCAAGGGCGCTGCCAAAGTCGACTCGAGCATCCTGCGCGAAGTCAGCTTCCGATAACACCATCATCTTGGGGATCATCGCTCAACCTGTGGATCACGACGTACGGTTGTGATTGCATCTGTATCGCCCCCTCCTGATGTCAACTCCTGCATCCGTGAGGTGAGCCGATCCAACGTCTCCCACGTCGCCGACTGATCGGACCCTTGACGTACCCAAAGGTAACGTGACTGCGGCCTCGCTGTTCCTGAGGCGAGCGCCTCGAAGTATGCGTCGCCCACGATGATCATCACCCCGTGAGCTGGATCATGCTCGCAAAGGAGACTGGAGAGGGTCGCGATTGGTCCAGCCCACTCGTCGAAGAAGCCATTGCCACTGGGACCCTGCAGCTGAAACTTCAGCTCCGCCTCCATGTTGCGGAGCTCAATCTTCTCATTCGCTTGTCTGGCATTAGAGTTCCGTACGTTTCTGGCGTGGTTGGCCCTGTGAAGGTCGGCCTTTCCAAGACTTGCATCCGCGATCTTTGTGGAATCGATGTTCCGAAGTGGTTCACCTTGGAAAGCCCTATCTGCTCCCACCGATGACCAATCATACGCCTCAGCGCTGCCGGACTCCGAAAGCGGTCCCCAATCTTGTAAGTCGTCGTTCGCGTCGGAGCACATCATGCTGATATTTTCAGGCATAACGTGCCCCTCAGATGCGATCAGAGTGGCCAGTCTTTGTCGCTGGACAGAGAAGAGCTTGTCAATTGCGCGACTCCACAGCGTATGCAGTGAAGAGCATTCAAGGAAGCGGTCGTTAAGGCTGCGGAGCGAGCTTTTTAGCGTGGCCACTTGATCTGCACGACCGTCTGCCCTCTGCTTGTAACTGTACTGAATCTTCTTTTTGTCATGGCCAGCCGGTGGAGCAGGGACAACCTCTGGGTTGGAGCTGAGGCTGCCTTCTGCAACATCAACTTGGCTTGAGCTGGACATCGGGCTTGGGCTTTGTTGAATGTGCGCGAGGGAGAGATAGGGTGACGTTATGCTTTTCCGGTTGTCGGGAGAATGAGCCTTATGAGGTGTGGTGGCAAAATCAGGATAATCGATAAGCTGTCAGGTTATAGCCCCCTGACATCAATGATGCGGCGCGTTTGACGAGCGATCCGTTCTTGGGCCTCAGACGCGAAGAGAAAGGAGTGGTCATGATCAAGTTGAGGTTTCAAGGCTTTATTAATCGAGCCCTCCTCTTCCCAAATTTAGCGTTTCCAGCGTGGACCGGCTGAGAGGTGTCGAGTGAGTGAGTGTCGTTGATGCGTCATGACTTGGTCAGTACAGAATGGCTGACAATTCGGTCAAGCCGGCGTGAAAATATAGGGCTCGCAACGCACAGCGTACAGCTTGATTGCGATACAAGGATAGCTGGTCGATTTTTGGCGTTAATGTCATACAACTTGGTTTTCCGAAATATCGCATCGCCCTCATAGTTGAGGATGATAAGACTTTACCCTGGAACGATGTGAGCAGAATACCAGGGATAGAAGATAAGAGCTAGACTTACTTTGAAAAATAGAAGGGTTTTTGATGCTTGAGCGATAATCCCAATCTCTCCCCATTCGCAAGATTTATCGACTGATAATTGAGTATATCCAGCTTGTTCCACCTAGATCATCAGCACCTCTCGATATCTCCAAAGTAATCGCGCTGATTGACTCACCGTCCCCTTCCCGTCTCCCTCAATGCCAATTCCATCTCAAACTCATACTTTGGAGACTCAGTCCCGGGCTCCATAAGATCCGTAATCTCAATCCTTGCCCGCTTTTTCTCGTCCTTCCCCGACTTGGTACGGGGCCCATCTATCTCTATGGGTACAGTCGCAGGGTCCACAGCGGTATTCTCGGGCGAGTCTGATCGGATCAGACGCCAGCGGCCAAAGTGCAGGCCTTTACCGCGGATTGAAGGCCTGAGGAGGGGCACAATTTCGGATGGGCTACAGGTATCAGCGGACGCAGGGAGTGTGGGAGAAAGAGGGAGAACGTACTGATCTGTTGTGAGGAATGATATTACTGTGCCGTCTGGGTAGAATCGGAGGAAGCGGTGATAGGTGACTAAACACTTTAGCATGTAATCTGGACTGGTACTCTTTGCAAACTCACTCATATGCGTTATCTATGTTGACGTTAGCGAGACTCAGCACTTTGGAACGACAGTGGAACTCACTGTCACCCACTGATCTCCTGCACCAGGACGTCTGGCCCAAATTAGCTATACTTCCCACAAAGCCATAATGTCAGGTGAACTCACATGTAGTGGCATACACTGATGTAGCATCCGTCCATCCTCACCCTCTCTTCTTCCATCAATGCCGTCCTCCATTCCCCAGAGTATCTGCCGAGTACATCCAGATCTTTCGACGATTTCCCCATCGGCAGGATTCCGGGCGATTTGTACAGCCCTTCGACTATCCGCTTCCACTTCGGGGCCCGACTGGTCACATAACGCGCCCGCCAACACGTCAGTGCGAAGCGCTCAATTGAGGCAATGTCGAGATACCCTAGAATTGGATCGAGGAGTTCTAGCGGTAGTTTAGATAGCGGTAGTGGCAGATTCTCGTCTGCCGGCAAGAAGACGGTCTGATCTGCCGAGATAGGAAGCTTGGAGAGAAGGGTGGTAAGTGGTGATTGGCGGGAGGAGGCAGATGGTGTGGGGTGTTTAGATGTTGGGTGGGTGGGTTGGAGGGGATGTGATTTCTCGTAGTCTGGCTGTAGCTGTAAATGCCGCTGGAAAGAGTACGGTTCTTCGATTGGTGCGGCAGAAGAGACGATATCTGCCGATGAAGGTATTTCGGCCAGGTCGGATATCTCAGCTTCGGCAGTAGCTCGAGCAACGGTTTGGGCTGATTTGGCATACGACCGATCGACATTATCTATTCAATCAGCTCAGACTCTGTGCCGCGCGATGCAGACTCACCATCCAGCCTGAAAGCCTTGCGATACATCATCAGCGCTTCGTTCAGCTTTCCAGATTGTTCATGCTCGACCGCCCGAGCATACAGCGCTATCGCTTGCTCTTTCCGATCTCCGACAATCGGAGTCGTACCAGCCGGTATCTTCGAGCTTGACGGCACCGGTAATGGGGCATCCTCAAAGTTGTCGTCGTCGTCCAGATCGAGTGGCGCCTTTGTCGTAGCTATTGGCGACCTACTAGCTCTCGGCGAGATAGGAGCTTCCGAGCGCGAAGCTTGGGGCTCCAAGACGATCTCGACAGGCCTAATACTCCCAGACTCTCTTGGGATATTCTGCTTCCTCGACCGCTCCGCCTCCACCTGTCTCTTCTCAGCTGCACCTCCATGACGTCGACGGGTATGCAGCTCCTGCTGCCACTCATTCCTGAACCTCTCCAGTTCTAGATCTTCATCCGCCGCATCGGTAGACGAGTTGAGATCGAGATTATCATGCAGGCTCAGCTCGGAGAGGTCCGGCAAATCCGTTTCCTCCGTTTCGAGCTCGGTATCGATCTCCGTGGCATCCAAGGTATCTGATGGGTCTAGATCGGGCGTGACAGCGCCTGAGCGTGTAGGTGTTGAGCTCTGGGACATGTTTGTGGTGCATAGATACAGTAAGGCTGGTTTGGAGCTGATTCAGCTTGTCCAAATCCCCCGGAACCTTTTTCCCTACAGATCCAACTCAAAGCGTAAAGCTTTGTTGCATTGTGCTTCCCCTTCATCCTTCTCTCTGTACTTTGAGGATTGGGGATGTAACGAGCATGTCTCTCAAGCTCCACTTTCCTTCTCCAGCGCCAACGCCGGATCAGAATGCCCCTGTGGCGCTGCTCGACTCGGAGCTCGAGCAGGCGAACATTCGGGCAGAGGTCGAGCAGACCCTCCTGCGGCTGAGCCAGGACTTATATGAGATGGAGATCTGCGCTGGGGATGTAGGGCAGGGAATGGAAGGCGCTGTACCTGCTTATATGTGGGTGATCTCCCTAGGTTCATCAAGGGGAGATGAGAGGGATAAGCTAATGAAGAAGGGCAAAAGTCAACATGTCGCTCAAAATTCTATCTGATTTATCCGCACGTATGACGGAGGGCGTACCGCGACAAGTCGTAGAGTGCGTCTCTTTGGTTATATGATGCGATATAAGTAATTGCTGATGAGTTCTAGCAAGATCGACCTGTATGGGAATCCTCACGTGTATACCAAAACAACCCTCACTCGCGCTACAGGCGAGAATCAGTATGCTCTCGGTCGCATGCTCGGCCTAGAGGTAACCCATTGTCACGTCTTGCCGTCGAATGAGCTGATCAGGTGTAGAGCTTTAGGCGGCAACTACACGATGCCTTATCGACCGACTTTCCTCAGATCCCACTGCCCGACCGCAAACATGTCCCGGTCCACGATGACACCCAAAACTCCTCGGCGGGCCAAGAAATACAAGCACAGCCTGGCAGTAGTAGTGTTGTGGGACAGAACGGGGATTCTAAGCAGGTAGGCGGACGGACCAATGGAGATGTCACACATTGAGCAGTCGTGATGGTCTGCGATTGAGCAACGATTAACAGTGGCTGTGGTCGAGCCTGAGCCGAGCTCTCTCTCCTATGTGCCATGTAAGTTGGGGCTCCTGTGGCATGGTAACTCAACTTATGAGCTCATGGAACGCTCCGCCTTGAGACAGACAATGGCGGCAATCGCATATCCTTCGGCCTCTTCCTGACTGTACAGCGACATCTATCGCTGCCCGATAGCTTCGTGTGTATTGAGTTTCATTCCTTCTGACTGCGAGTTACATCGCAACCTCCAGTACACTCAGCCCATAGTCTACCAAGGCGAGTTCCGGTACATCTCAGCGGACTTGATGGCGAGGGCGAAGCAACTGCCCACACCAGTCCAGTACGTGATAGTCCTGGCCCATGCTATCGTTGCTGTCCTCTCAGTACATGTCATATACCGTGGCAGCTGGTAGACTTACGGTCCTCATTCAAGATGTAGAGCAAGTTGTAGACAGAGCGAGCAGACAAGTAGGTACCCGCGCAGATGTGAAGGAAGCGAACGGGGACTTTAGCGGCATTGGCAGAGGCCTGAGAATCAGCAGTGTATCTCGTCGGCTAGCATTGTACGATGAGAGGACATACGAGACATGCAGCAAAGAGGCAGAGGTTGCTGTTCCCGTGAGCTAGTGACTTCCGGGGTTTATAGACACGTACAGCTCGTTGTTCTTGTTGGCAGCTACGGCGCGACGGATCTTCTTAGCGAGCTAGAAATATCAGCTCTCCTTCCTTGTCTTTTCGAGGATCGCTCATCACTCACAGAGGGGTTCACGCCCTTCTTCTCAAGATCGCGCCATGACTCTGCAGGCTCCTTCGCTTGTTAGCACGACCACTCGCATACACGTTTCACAGTACGACGTACAGAGTTGACGTAGTTGGGTCCAGCAGCTCCGACAGCCCACCATATGGGTGACATTCTGCGTATCAGCTCTGATTCTAGGCACCTAGCCACGACGCGTCCTCTAAACGTGCGTGGATTGGATCGAGACTCACGCCAAGGTCCATCCTACAGGGATGGCGTAAAGACTGTAGTTGACGCGAAGGCCGACATTGGAGGCGAAGTTGGCGTATGACATGTCGATAATTCTGGGTAGAAGTTAGGTATCTCGCGGCGCAGGTTTAGATGAAGGTGGGCGCACCGATGCCTGGCGCCTGGCTTTAATATCGCCACGGTCGCCAGAGCTCATGCTGGAGAGGAAGGAGAGATGCCGATGATATGACGCGCCGCTCGGCGCGCCTATTGCCGGGTATTACGTTAACTTGCTATCTTCGGAGATGTCCGATGTCCGTGCGCAGGCACGAGTTTCGGCGTTTTCCTTCTCGGCCCCGTCCAGTGCCAGTATTGTGCCGCTTGACCTATTTCCTTCTCGCACTTCTCGCATTTCTGCAACTCGGTCAACCATTACGTCGTCTGCTGATTTGGCGACTCATCCGGGCGGGCAAATCAAGCTCGTCTGGCTCGGCAGAGGGGTGTGGATCCTTGTCAGCCGTCTCTTCCAGGCGAGGTTTCTCTTACGACACCTTCACGCAGACAAGGCTTCCCGCGCGAAGACCTTTCCTCACCAAGTCCAGGACCTTTCCGCTTCCTCACTAATCTTGCTCGCCTGCGGCTCGTTCTGGAGCGGCAAAGCCAAGTCAGCTAACCATAACCGGTACCTACTTCTCTCCTCGGCCTTGAAAATTCAAATCCGACTGATCTAGTGTTCCCCGAGACTTCGCCTGCCCTCCGCTGTCCTCAACTTCCTCCCTGACAGTGCCATTACCTATCGAGATGGACATGTCAAATAATCTGCAGAATGGCCAAAATGGTGGCGAGTCTGTAACACCCTTCGGGAACCCGAAGTGGATTGTGCGGCGCGCGCGATTTTCCGTTTGCTTCTGATCGCAGAGGTCGATAGTGATTGATCCCACCCAATGCTGGGGCGCAATATATATGCCTGTTCAAAGTTGAGGTGCAAAATAAGCGTCGACTCACACACATGGGGCATTGCTGAATATTGAGGATGCAAAATCCCGGTAAAAGGGAATCAGTCGTCACAGGAACGGTCGACCCCTGCCGGCAAGGATTTCATGCGAGCAATTTCCATGTTTATGACCACGCAGCTTAGTAGAGGACTCTTCCGGCCTCGCTGAAGAGCGCAAAGCAAGCCAAGACACTAGCAATGTACGACAATGAACGCAAGTTGCCCATCATAGCTGGAAGCATGTCAGCCGAATCCCGATGTATGTTTGCTTGTAGGACGAGAGGAGGGATTAGCGGAGACTTACGGGTCGTGCCGTTAATGTAGAAGTGAATGTAAGCTCCTCGGGCAGCGAACCAGAATAGGACGGTGTTGTTTAGGAATCGAGGTGTGAGGCGGGCGTAGTTTCCGGCGAGCTGGAGGGTAAGTATTAGTCCATGGACCATCATGTGGTGAGGATAGAGGAGAAAGAGAGGCGGACGGAAAGTTTGAGAACGTGTGATATTGAAGGGAACCAGTGTAGGTATGCGAATGGACCACTTACCACGGCAGCAGCAAACAGCGGCAGGGCGGTGTGCGAATTATCATTTGCTCCCTCGGCTTTGAGGAACCGTTCAGCCATGTAAGGACTAAGCTTTGCCTTCTTGATACCTTCACTGCGGTTCTGGTTGGGAAGCTAAGACCATCAATATTCGTCTCTGATCTGCAGGTTGCTTAGGTGGAGACTCACACAGTTGTCCCAAGCGGGAGTTCCAGGGGCGCGCTCTTTCTGAGTCTGTCAGCGGCGAGACATAGGTAGTAGCAACGACGAAAAAAAACGCACGTTGAAAAGAGCCGCGGCGTAGAAGTGTGGTACCATTCTACACGATATCAGCTCTAACCCCCGAATGAACAGTGGAAGAGGCAAAGCTACCATCGGCGATGGACGCAGGCTAAAAGACAGAACTCACGCCAAACACCATCCTGCTGGAATGGCAAACAGGGAGTAGTTGTGGGTGTGAAGGCCTGCGAAAGACATTGTTGCGGATTGAGTTATGTGGAGTATAGGAAAAGCTCTTAATGTTATCGTGGTAGGGGTGGATGAAGACAGTTGTTGGGTCGCGCTATCTGCTGGGTGCGATCGAGACTTGACTGTGGCATTGAGAAACGCGTGACGTCACACTTACGTGTTTCATAGGAGGGTCCGTGGTGCCACTTTCGGAGATAGCCGGATCTCCGCAATTTTGGTTGACCCACTTGCGCGCAGCCAACTTTTGGTGCGACAACTATTATACCACATCTATCAATATGCTGCCCCTCATCTCCCGTCCTACCCTAGCCTCCACGTCCCGCCTCCTCCTCACTCGGGCAGCTACATCAGGCTCTAACCCCCATCTCGCCCTCCCAAGCGATACTCGGACCGATACGATCCGGCAAACACTGTACCCCTCCACAGCGCACAAACCATCCTCCGCCTCGCCCACTGGCGCCTATCATCCA
This sequence comes from Dioszegia aurantiaca, assembly GCA_001600655.1. Classification (NCBI taxonomy): domain Eukaryota; kingdom Fungi; phylum Basidiomycota; class Tremellomycetes; order Tremellales; family Bulleribasidiaceae; genus Dioszegia; species Dioszegia aurantiaca. The sequence continues at coordinate 71,712 of BCKN01000014.1, forward strand.
CAATATGCCGAGCGGGTCGCAGCGGTCATAGGTGATAGTGAGGCACACGAGACTATCGAGCGAGCATGGAAACTATCTCAGCGCCAAAAGAGGCAACAAAGCCAGGCGGCCCTCGAGGCGAAATTTAGCATGATGATTAAGGCGTGTGAAGAGCTGGATGCAGTGACGGGCGGGGAAAACGGTGCTGGTGGTGCTGGGCAGAGATATGTCTATGAGCGGGCGATGTCAAGGCCCAGTTTCAGCCCGACAGAGGAGACGAAGGGAAAGAAGGGGAGCGAGGCGAGGTTTTTGGAGGTTAGGCTAGAAGGGATGGTTCCGAGGGAAGCATGGGTCCCGACGGAGACTAGAGGAAAAGGGTGGAACTATGAGTGGAAGAGACCTGGAACTGTAGCCGAGGTGAGTTGGCATGGATGAATAATTGTCAATTGCGTCAAACTGATTTTTGCAGTGAGCAATCGAGGTTATCAGCCAAGAACCTAACTGTGGGAGTGTGCATGCATCACCCGTCTCACCTCTACCATCCGTAATGGTCCTCCATCACTCAGCCTAAATATTCGCCATCCAAGCTTGATCCGCCAACCCTTGTGCCTCTTCTTCCCCCTTACCATCAAGGACAGCTTTCAGATAGACGATATCGCAGATAGCCTGCCGGCGGTCTGTGGGATTCAGGTTGGCCAGGGTGTTTTGCTGAATATTGTCAGCAATCATAATCCGATTACAAGTCGGAGATTACTGACCAATCGACACATCCTTTCAGCGATGACTGATCTGAATTCTTCAGGAGAAGATGCGAGGTGAGTGAACTGTTCGGAGACTGTGTAAGGCTTGGGTGAGGCGCTGTCGGTATCAGCATGGAGGGTGTGGCTTTGATCACGGCTTTGAGCGCAGTATAGAAGTCAGGCCGATGACATTGGAGGGAATCATAGCAGGATGGCAGAGAGGAGGAGGGAGCTTACGATCCGTCAACTACTTCAGGCGCCAGTTCAGTGGCCGACATGATGGACGTAGCGGTATGCTGGGGTATGGGAAATTTATTGTTGGCTATGGCGTATCGTGTATCTGACCCAAAATCCAAAGAGATTAGCGTCAAGATAAAAGAACGCTTTCTTGCCATGAGGCATCATCATCGACCTCAAGGCTCAAAGGAGGGGTGGGGCGAAGGGCGTGAGCAGGAGAGCACGATGCAAGCCTCCTTTGTTTGCACATATAACATACAATAGACAACCCAATCCAAAGTCAGTGACTGTAGCCTCAGTCCCAGTGTACATGCGTTGATGCAGCGTTTTAACACCGTGCGGTCAAGAAGACTCGGTATCGGGCTCAATCGATGCATTTTTAGCCTGCTCGAAATATAGCGGGATAGATACAACATGGACTATACATACCAGATATCGATGCGATTAGGGACCTCGGGCAGAGAAGGTGTTGGTCGGAGGGTGTGAATGTGCGGATGGTGTCGCCGGAACGGAGGGCCGGAGGGAAAAGGGCCTAGTATGGCTTGGCGTCTAATATATCCCGAGGTGGAGGCGTGGTCTTCCCGTGTCTTCCGCATGAAAAGCCATACAGGTAGTTTCTGCTCAATCAGCAAAACGCTCAAGTGGGAATGGATGGGTAGCAATCTCCGAATCTAGCCGATGCCCCTGCTTTAAATCCCGAAATGCCTTCTTGCCCATTGCTGCCCATGTTGATTCCTTCCCCCCAGGTTGCTTCGCTAGACATACTGTGCTTCCGCCACGCAACTAAGACGACTCTATGAAGAGAGAGGGATCAGGCTCACTTATAGTAATCGTCATCTAGTTTCCCGTCGAAATATGTCATTCTAATCCGAAAGAAGACGGCGGCGGTGAGTAGGGAGTCTGACCCTGCTTGATGTTGAGGACCTATCCGCAGGACCTATGCAAATCAGCTTGGTCCTGTCAGTTCCGGGGGCCGATCCAAGACGTGATCCAATCCACAAGCCCATCGTCTTCAAGGGTATGGAACGCAACGCGTCTCTAATGTGAAGGCACATGTGAAGTCCTCGCCACGTCCTATCCCACCTGTCCGCTGATTTACACGCTTCTCTCCGATCTGTCACCCACACGATCAAGCACTTCCTACTCATCCCCCACACTCCTCCCATTCCCTGATGACCTTTGAGCCAGGAAAGACGGAAATGCAGACTCACCCCTATGCTCTCCGCAATCTCCTGCAGTCCTCCCCTGAGCGTCTTCACGCTCCTCACCACATGCTTGATGTCGTATATATTTGGGAACCAAAGCAGCAGCGCGTCGAAGAAGGCTTGTTCGGTCGATGGCAGGGGTTCGCACGTTAGGATTTTGAGGAGATAGCCGAAATCGTATCCACTACACTATCAGCTACGTTCTGGTGATTCGGGTCTACAGCATGCAGTCGACACTCACGAGTGGAATGAAACCCATTTGACATTATCAAACAATACCAGTCCACTCGTGATGAGCAATTCGCCAAAGAATTCGACGTCGATCCCTTCTTCTTCATTCCGCTTGAAATCTATCCCGGAGTTTTTGAGAAGATCTATCGAATCTGGCGCGTACATGTCGTCACTGTACTGAGTCGGCTGAGACTCCTCGATCGTCGGGGTACCTGTAGCCAAACGTACCCTAATGAAAAGACAAAGTTGAATTGCCAAGTTGATATCTCTGGTGAATTCCCATCCTCATCACAGAGTGTTATCCCCAATTGGATCGGTTTGAGCATGTCGACATTACACCGCATTGTTTGGAAATGATAATCAGAGCCAGTCTTGAAGGAGCCTATTGGCCTCGCGACTATTCCGGGGAATTCAGTGTCCTACATGATCAGCTTGCATTCGGTCAGTGAATCCCTAGGAACTTCCGAAGAGATGCAAAGCATACGTCAGACTCACCATTGATATATACGGATATTGTTCAATAGCCTGACGCATAGCTGCGAACTCGAATTCGAGATTCTCTGCCCATACCTGACGTTTCAGCCTGATGTCCGACAGACCTTGACACCCAGGGCTCACTTCGTGTATCCCAAAATCAGTCTTCTGGTTCGATGTGCGATTAGAAGCCATACTGGGTGGTTGGAGTGCGCGTCTAAGGCTATAGGGCGAGGTATGTATAGTGGACAAAGGTTATAGGTGGGATAGAAAGGTATAGATAGGGTGTGTTTGCTTCCGCCTCGGCCACCAGTACCATCAACATGCTGCATCCTCCTGCGTCATCGTTATCGCTCAGGTACATACGTTGTTGACATTATATATCCACCTTCCTAGTTGTTCACCCTCGTCATAGGCGACACACAGGAGCTGTGAACCCTCAGCACTGAAAATCGCAAGTCCCTGGAGTTGGCAAAATGGTATGTCGCCTTTACGAGCCGCATTCCGCAGTGCGCCTCCACTCCTTCCCGGGTCGACTACTGATCCCCAGGCGCCATCCAAGAAAGCAGGAAAGAAGCTCGGCGGTCTCCTCTCTTCCGTCTCAGCCGCTACTGGCGGAGGAGGCGGAGGAGGTAAAGCCACCGTGACGAAAGCAGATTGGAGTGAGGGGTTCAAGAAGAAGAAGGCGGCAGGTGTACCTGATATGACGCTGCTCAGCACCATCACCAACGAAGCTATCAACGATAATATCAAAATGAGATTCAACAATCAAGAAATCTACGTGAGCTAGCCGCAGCTACCAGCCCGTCAAGAAGGCTAGCTGATCCTGCAGACCTACATAGCCCACGTCCTCATTTCCGTCAACCCCTTCCGCGACCTAGGCATTTATACACCCGACGTCCTCTCCTCATACCGCGGCAAAAACCGACTTGAGATGACACCGCACGTCTTCGCAGTTGCCGAAGCGGCCTACTACAAGATGAACAACGAGAAGGAGAATCAATGCGTCATTATCTCTGGCGAATCAGGAGCGGGAAAGACGGAGGCTGCCAAGCGGATCATGCAGTACATCGCTGCGGTCTCTGCGGCTGAGGAGGCACAGGGTGGAGGTGGGATTGAAGGGATAAGGGAAATGGTCTTGGCGACAAATCCGCTTCTGGAGAGTTTTGGGTGTGCAAAGACTCTGAGGAATGATAATTCCAGTCGACATGTCAGTTGTGTGGTTCGGATCGTGGAAGAGCCCAGTAGCTGACTTAGCCAGGGAAAATATCTCGAGATCATGTTTAATGGGATGGGCCAACCTGTCGGTGCTCAGATCACAAATTATCTCTTGGAGAAGGTGAGCTGATTTAGCTGTACGAGAGTCCTTTCGCTGACTGGCAGAACCGAGTGGTGGGTCAGATTCGGGACGAGAGAAACTTCCACATCTTTTACCAATTCACAAAAGGGGCAAGTGCAGAGCAGAAGGGTCAGTACTCCATCCCACCCTTGCGTACAGCGCTAACGTCCCAGAGGCATTCGGGTTGCAAGGTCCAGAAGCATATACCTACATCTCTCGCTCCGGCTGCTTGGACGTTAAATCAATCAGCGACACTTCAGACTTCCAAGAGACACTGCGGGCGATGCAAGTGATCGGTCTATCGGCGGACGAGCAAAATTCAATCTTCCGTGTTCTCGCTACCATCCTCTGGTTGGGGAATGTGGATTTCGTAGAAGGGGAAGATGGGAATGCTCGGATTGGAGATGTCGGAGTGGCGGACTTTGCATCATATCTCATGAGTGTGGATAGTGCGTCGTTGCAGAAAGTATTGTTGAATCGGATTGTGGAGACTACGAGGGGTGGAAGAAGGGGGAGTGTATATGAGGTGCCGCAAAATGTTGCGCAGGCCAATTCGGGTAGGGATGCTTTGGCTAAGGCTCTGTGAGTTTTGCTTTTCCTTAGCTCGTGTGTCGAGGTGAAATTGACTGTTTTCTTGGGATCTTGACTGATCGGTCCAGATACAACAACTTATTCGAGTGGATCGTCAGTCGAGTCAACGTCTCCATGGCCCCGAAAGCAGCAACTCAATACGTCATTGGCGTACTGGACATCTAGTCAGTTGCCCGGCTCTCCGCTCGGCGGAAAAGGACAAGCTGACAATCACAGCGGTTTCGAAATCTTCCAGGACAACTCTTTCGAGCAGCTCTGCATCAACTACGTCAATGAAAAGCTTCAGCAAATCTTCATCGAGCTCACGCTCAAAGCGGAGCAAGAGGAGTATGTGAATGAGCAGATCAAATGGACACCCATCAAATGTACGTCCAGCCTCTGATTGATTGAGCTGACAAGCAGTCTTCGACAATGCGGTAGTGTGCGAATTGATAGAAGGAAAAAGACCAGCTGGCATCTTTGCGACTCTGAACGATGCCACTGCCACCGCGCATGCCGATCCCTCCGCAGCCGACAATTCATTCATCCAGCGATCCCAAATGCTATCCTCGAACCCGAACTACGAACCCCGCGGCAACAAATTCCTCATCAAGCATTATGCTGGTGATGTGCTGTACAATATCCCAGGAATGACAGACAAGAACAAGGATACGCTCATCAAGGATATTCTTGATCTGATCGAAGGGTCCAAAGATACTTTCCTTCACTCCCTCTTCCCTGAGAAGGTCGATCAATCATCGAAGAAACGTCCACCGACCGCTGGTGATAAAATCAAATCATCAGCCAATGACCTAGTGACGAATCTCATGCGATGTCAACCTCATTATATCCGGACGATAAAGCCGAATCAGAATAAGAGTCCTACGGAGTATGACGATAAGGCTATCTTGCACCAGATTAAGTATCTGGGTCTGCAGGAGAATATCAGGGTCAGACGGGCGGGTTTTGCGTATAGGGCGGAATTCTCAAAGATGATTCAGAGGTAAATCTGGGTTGGGGTGGAGATTGCGAGCTGTATTGATGAAAATCAGATTCTACCTATTATCGCCGTCGACAAGTTATGCTGGAGATTACATTTGGCAAGGAGATGATCGGAGTGGATGTGAGAGGATCTTGACAGATGCCAAGATCAGCAAGGATGAATGGCAAATGGGAGTGACCAAGGCATTCATCAAGAATCCAGAAACGGTACGTATTTGCTTGTGCGCCATCCCCTAGCCATATCGGATCTAGCTTACTTCCCAGCTCTTCTACCTAGAAGGCGAACGAGACAGATACTGGCACACTATGGCATCCCGCATCCAACGAGCATGGCGAGCCCACGTTCGTAGAAAACACGAAGCAGCCACCAAGATCCAACGATTCTGGAAGAGCCAAAAAGAAGTATTGGTCTATGCCCGGAAGAGGGATTATGGTCATGAAGTGCTTGCGGGACGGAAAGAACGTCGGAGGTTCAGTTTGGTGGGGATGCGCAAATTCTATGGAGATTATTTGGATGTGGGTGGGGGGAGTGCCGCGGGGCAATTATTACGCGGTGCAGCAGGTATCGGACGTGAGTCATGCGTACTGAGTAGAATGAAGACAAAGCTGACAAGGTAGCTTCTGAACGAGTTGACTTCTCATCCAGGGGTGAAATCCTCGTTTCCAAACTGGGTCGATCCAGTAAACTCTCGCCTAGGTTCATCATCGTTGTGAGTTTTTCTGCTCCTCTCGCCCTTCTGCCGGAGAGATACCGAAGCTGACATGTCAAGAGCGACAAAGCAGTATATTTCGTAGTAACGACGCAAAAAGATGGGGTCGTCAATACAACGCTGGACCGGAAAATACCTATCCCAAATATCCGGACAATAGGGATGACGAATTTAAGGGATGACTTTGTGGTATGTCCCTCTTGACTCTTGGTTTTGATTATCGCAAATGCTGATTCTAACAGGTATTCAACATCCCACCATGCGAAGAAGGCGACCCAATCTTTACTTGTTCACTCAAGACTGAGATGATTTGTGCTATTTTGACTATAACGGGTGGAAGCACAACTGTAGCTATCGGACCAACGTAAGTCCTCTTTGTCTTTCTTCCAAAGGTGTACGTGCCGACACTGTAGGATCTCATATTCCAAGAAGAAGGATAAACAGGCCGTCATCAAAACCCAGCGGAGCGAAATGGTCACTGGGGATGGACAATATAAGAGTGCAACTATTACTGTCGGGTCTGGGGAATCTCCAAATAGCGGTATGTCCCTCTCTTGGCTCCACTCTTCCATTCATCTCGCTGACCGTGGCAGTATCTGCACCTCAACCACCCCGAAAACCAAAAGTCAAGAAGGCCGCCAAGGCTGCTCCTTCAGGAATGGCTGTAAGCTTTTTTTTGATCGGCCCCGCTTCCGCTGCGCACATGAAAGCTAACGAGACAGGGCCGAGCTACAAATAGACCTGCAGCGGTAGGATTACCAGGCGCCACTCGACCTTCCGCTCCTGCTGCTATAGCCTCTATGCCCACTCCCGCTGCTGCTGCTGCAACCGTCAAAGCTCCCGCCAGTGCCGGCGCCGGTGCGAGCCGAGCTCCACCCTTTCCTGGGAAAGCAAGGGCTCCACCGCCCGCTCCTCCCGCTGCGCCAGCAAGGGAGATGTATAAGGCTTTGTACGCGTTTGCGGGACAAGAAGGAGAAATGAACTTGGTCAAAGGTGATATGGTAGAAGTTAAGCAGAAGGATGATAATGGTCAGTTGCCTCTTCTGCCTCGCAGTGTGATTAGAGGGCATTATAGCTGACAAAGTAGGATGGTGGATGATAGTCAAGAATGGCGCAGAAGGTTGGGCACCGTCAAATTAGTAAGTTGCCGTGCCGTCCATGTTGACTATAAAACGCCTAAACTGACAATCCCAGTCTTAAACTCGTCGAATCTGCTCCTCCGCCTCCTCCGCCCCCACCTCCTGTCGCCCGTCGTCCACCTCCACCACCCTCATCCAACGGTGCCACTGCGGGTACAGCAAACGGAACAGCCACACCACCTTCGGCATTCGCCATGGCTCGCGCTGCAGTCGCATCTGGCGGTGGTGGTGGCGGAGGAGGAGGGTCCGGGTCATCCACACCCGCCTCATCTCGTCCCAATTCAGTCATTGGCGCCAGTGGGAAAGCCGCACCTCCCGCACCTAAGCCCAAACCCTCCATTCCGGCCAAACCGACCGTCGGCGCTAAACCTATGGGTCTCGGAGCACCTGTTGCGCCGCCTATGCCGGCGGCACCGGCTGCCAAGGCCGCAGCAGGTGGAGGTCGACCGCCTGTACCTAGTGCGGCGAGACCGACTCCTGCGCCCGTAGCGAAAGTGGGGAGTGTGGCGAAACCGGCTGGGATGTCAGGACAGTTGGATTTGGCTGCTGCGTGAGTTTAGCTTCGTCCTTCCCATGACTGGGCGTCCAGCTGACTTGCGTAGATTGAAGAAGCGCGCTCAGAGAGCGGCTGAGGAAGACTAGACTCGGCAGGTTTGCGAGATGAAGGGAGTCACTATCCAGCCCGCTCGCTGTGTATATATCTCACATTAGGATATAGGTCTCATCTTACAAAGGATAACTCTTTCGGATACAGTGATACCATCGAGACTCTTTGGTCGTGATGCTAACAGCCTACGAAATTTTCGTCATCGGGGTCCAGATAAAACTGGGTGGTGTAGCGAGACAGCCAGCGGAGCTTTGGGTCGTAGAACTTTTCGGCTATGGTTGAACACCCCTGACCACAATGTATCCCGAACCCCCCGTCCGATACTTCCAAGAACTCGCTAAAATCACGAGCCGCTGCCATACGACCTTGTACGCCCGCCAGCCCGTTGGCTAGGCAACTTTTTGAGGTGCATGTGCTCGGTCTCTCGGAGGTGAATCTCGACCAACGAAGGATGTCTGGACCTTCTGCCTGTCGAACATGCAGGTCCAGGAGCTGCATCCATTTGGCTGGAGCGTGTTGTTTGACGATGTCCGAGAGGTGCTTCGATTTGCGCGAAACTTTCGAGGGAAGCGTAGCTTCACCACTAGCGATGGTCATGCTCTCATCTTCGCTCATAGCCCAGATGCTGAATACCAGTATCCGCTTCATATCAGAGGGTGACTGAGACCAGTCTTGCATCCCTTCGCAAAGTAAGCGAGGGATGACGGGTACGAGGTAGATTTTACCGATGACTGCGGCGTTCATGATACCTTGACATTTGACCATGTCTTCTACCTCGACGGAAGTGAAGTTCAATTTGGTGGACGATGTGAGGGAGCCGATGGCTTGGAGGAAGTAATAGAGGCCGACGCTCGTTGTCCCGGGAAGGCGGATGAGAGGGACACTAGCGATGTAGTCCACGCGAGTGGGAGGGGGTAGGTCTGCGAAGAACGATGATAGCGCCGACAAGAGAGCTAGGTTGAAGCAGAAGACCTGCTTCTGGTCGTCATCGGCTTGCAGCATGACAGAGCCGGGTTTGGTCTCGCCGTACAGAGGGTGAAAGTTGAGTTCGTCTGCAGCTACGATTCGTCAGGATATCGATATCGCGGGCACCATGTCCTCAAACTCACTACTGGCAGCGGCGACCTGACTTCCATTTTTTGTTGCCTTCTGTTGCACTTGTTGGGTGGACATCATATAGGAAAGTGCGCATGGCAGCTGCGGCTTGTACAGTTGAGTAGCTGCATACGAGCTAGTTGCAAATTGCAGGTATCTTCCCGCAGTGTCCATTCTCCCCGATACTTACCATAAGAGGAAATATTCCGTCCAGCGGGAGCTTGTGCCTGCTTGTGCACTCAGGTACTCAGGTTCACACTTCGAAGTTAGACGTCGAAAGCCCTCACTTTTAAGTATTGTCCATCGCCAGCAGCCCGGTCTGCACTCTTGATCGAGATTAGCAGCCATACATGCGGTATCTAAGATATTGTGGTGCCAAACCTTCCCTGTATGTCCGCCCATGAATCAACCCTCGAAAATCTCATCCTTCGCATCCAAGTAAAATTTGGTGGTATAGCGAGACAGCCAAGCAATCTTGTCGTCGTAGAATCCCTTTGCGGCCGCCAGACACCCCTGACCACAGTTTAACCCATACCCTCCATCCGCCACCTTCTGCAACTCACTGACATTGCCAGCCTGTTCGAGTCGACCAGGTATTCCCGACAGCCCATACGCCCCGCATTTGGAACTTGGACACCTGCGGGTCCAGGTAGGAGTCCAGCGACGAAAGATGCCAAGACCTTCGGCATGCCGGATATGCAGATCCTGTAGCTGCATCCAGGCGGCCGGAGCATGCCGCTTGACTGCGTCCGAGAGCTGCCTGGGTGTGCGCGAGATCGCGCAGCCGAGCGTAGATTCAGCGGCCGCAATGAGCATTGTCTCGTTGTCGCTGAGTGCCCAGACGCAGAATTCTAGCATGCGCTTTGGGTCGGGAGGAGAGGGAGCCCACGCCCGGACCCCTCCAAGAAGTAGGCGGGGGATGATCGGTACGAGGTACCTTCTCCCGATGGCGGCGGCATTGACTATAGCTGACTGGGGTTCGTCGGGCAGATGTGTCTTTGGGGGGTACAAAAGGTCGAAGGGAGAAGATGCTTGGAGGGAGTGGACCGCCCAGACGAATGCGTGCAGGCCTAAGCTCGTGGATCCGACAAGTGGTATGATGGGCGCTGCGCCGTGAAAGTCGGATGTAGAGGGAGGGGGGAGATCCGCAAAGAATAATGAGAGTGCAGCTAGCAGCGCTTTGTTGGAGTAGAAGCATCGCTTCTCCTCGTCATCGGCTTGAAGGATGACGTAGCCCGGCTGATACTCGGCGTAGGAGGGATGGAAGCTGAGCGTGACCTCGTTCGACGAGTCAAGGGCTGGGATCAATCAGCTGATGGTGTAAAATCGCAGGGACCAAGAAAAAGCTCACAGGTTGCAGAGGTATCCGGGGTAGTCATAGTATCTGCCCTGCTTCTGTTTCGGCAAGTGATTTTGGCGATGGCCCGCTGTGAGATGTACGGACGAGGGGATTTGATTGAGTAGTTGAGTGAAGGTGAGCGAAAATTGCGACCGCGCGCCATGCACACAGTGGCGCAAACCTTGTCCGCCAAGCGGTGTTTCATGTGGATGATGTTTCACACTCCCACGTGTCGGTCTCTGATACTGTACAGTATGAGAATCGCTATCTGGGAAGTGTCAGTTTCGCTTGCAGGGGGTAACAGAAAGAGTCAAGCGATACGCACTGGACGTTGAAGCATCGAGAGGATCGGATACGAAGCGCGCATCGGATCATCCCACTTTCTCGCCAGCCGAGTATAAGCCATATGTATGAGTGCACTCACAGTCCCGGACTGTGCTGAACGATGTCGTGTCCGCGAAAGTCTCAGGGTCCGCGACTGGTATTGCGCTCCAGAATCTGCCAGGGGTAATCTGGATTTTGAAATAATCTGGAACCGCCTCGACTGTGCGTTTGTGAGTGATTATTTGCATGGATGGTCCGCCATGCGAGGTGCTTCTCCGCAGACGTATTGGCGCAAGTCGAGCCGATCCCAACTGCCAGCGTCGAGCATCAGTCGTCCACCGGCAGTGTGCACGCATAACAAGTGGGCGGACGACAACAATGATGACATTTATTGTACAAGATGAGCAAACTAATACCTAAGAAGTCAGCATATGACGTTGTGACGCCTGGCAGTTAGAGCTTACGCGCGTGTTTCCAGATACTCGTCAAGGTCCATATCAAAGTCATACTCCGATGTGAATTTCTCGAACCAGTGCAATTTGGCCCTGAATTCATCTGAGAGGACTTGACGACAGCGCAAGCAACTCAGGCCAAAGTCCTTAGCGAATCCCCAAACATCTTCCGCCGTTTTAGCGGCCCGAAGTCTATCGTTGACGAAATTTTCGTGATTCAGACCCTTCTCCAGACATGCTTCACACCCTCCTGTCATGTCTACGCCACCCTCCGCGTAAAAACGACGGGCCCCATGGGCTCGGCGGAGGTGGAGAGCTTGTAATTTGTACAGGCAATCGGGAGCGTGATTCCTCAGAGCGGTGACGAGCTCCCTAGGCGCTGAGGTAATGTCGGCGGTAAGAGTGCCCGTAGCACCATCGACAATCTGCCTCTTAACGCCAGCGATCGCCCAGATGGTGAATTCGAGGTATACCCTCTCTAGGAAGGGTGCGGCATTGGGAAGGCGTCGTGATCCGTCGAGTATGAGACGATAAAGGATCGGAATGTCGTACATCTTGGCGAGAACCGCCGCCTCCACCAGCGCAGTAAGACAGATCCTGATGGGCCGTCGCATATGGGGCAGCATGAAGGGCTCCGCCTGAGTGAGAGAGCGAATGGCGAGGAGGGAGACAAGTAGGGCGGCCGAACTGGTATTGTGAAGGGGAATGAGAGGAGTACCGTCTATGAGGTCGTCGGGCGAAGGAGGGGGGAGGTCGGCGAAGAAAGAGCTCAGCTCTGCGAGGCGTGCCAGGCGAAAGTAAAAGCACAGCTTCAGGTCAGCGTCGCCCTGCAGGATGACATCCCCATTCCCCGCCGCCTTCTTATTGAAGTCTCGGTGGAAGACAAGCTTCGACTTGGGCTGGTCCGCCGCTAGACCGCGTCAGCTTGATTCAGGTAGCCTATCGACATGTTGTGAGCTGCGGCTGCGGTAACTCACCAGGTACAGCAGCTATCGCAGCCGACATATCCAGTCTCCCGGAATATCGATCTCTTAGGTGGGGGCGTGTGCTACGCTTTGCTTAATCTCTCATCGATCTGACGCGTCTTCAAAGTTTCTGACTGCTATTTCGCGTCCGCGGGGAGGATCACCTGAGTTCCGTCGTTTGACGTGCAGTAGATCTGTTGCTGTTCTGATGAATTGTGTTCTTGGTGGCCTTGGTGATCAATGGATGAATGAGAAAAGAGGAATACTGAGCACAATCTACGAACAATGTCGTCGGGAGGCGGACCGGCAAGCCGCTTGCAACAGTTGCGGCTCCCAGGTGGGCCATCACTGCCTCAACAAGCTTGGAATCTCAATACTCAAGCGCTCAAGCGCTCAACACCTCATCGGTTGTGGCATCATGAGCTCTCCGTGGCGAGCCCTATGTACAAGAGGCGAGGCAAGGCATGTACAGTTGATAAATCCCACCCCAATTCTAGACTAGTCCGCCCAGCCCACCCCACAATCCCGCATGCCTCTGTCCCTAAGACTCACTCACGCCCTGTCCCGTGTAGACCAAGCTATCGATCCAGATAGATGTGTACCTTCAGGTTGAATAGATCTCGTTGATCTACAGCTTCAGCATCTGAGACAGATTGCGGGACGGACAGCCAATACGTCACTGCTACTTACGCATTCTTAAGGCTCGCTGGACCACGTCCGCGCAGGTCTTGGTATCCTCCATCATGCCTCTGGGTCGCCGACTGATGATTATTCGCATTTGAATCTGTAAAACGTCAGCCTTCCGAGCCACATCCGCAGAGACAGGAAATATAAAGAAACTTATTAGGAGTCTACCTCCGATATCCATCATTATAGTCTTCTAATGTCTGGTCGAAATCGTAGCAAGTCGTGAAGTCTCTTATCCAGGCTATCTTGTCTGCGTAGTCGTTATCAAATGTCGATGCGCATGCTCTACACCGGAGACCATAAAGTTGTTCCTGTACCGCGTAGATCTCCTCCAGATCGCTGGTGTCCTGATATCGGTGGCCAACGTCGTCGCTGTATTCATCACCTCTCGCAAGACATTGTTCGCAGCCTCCCTGAGTGGGAGGGTCGTCGGCTGAGAGGAAACGTTTATGACCTGCTGCTCGACGTATGTGCAGGTCTTGTAATTGCATCCAGCATGCGGGTATATGTTGCCGGAAAGCCAGGGAGAGCTCTTTTGGCACGCGAGAGATGTCTCTTTCGACAGTCGCTTCGCCTGCAGCGGCGATCTTGAAGGGAACACCGCTCATTCCCCAGATAAAGAATTCGTGGAACGGAAGACGCCTCGGAGATATCGATTCCAGGAGTAGTCGGTACAGTATTGGCAGGTCATATTTCGAAGCGAAGACGGCGGTGTCAATGATTGTAAACACGGTGACGGTGAATGGACCTTGAGCAGAGCGGAGTGGTATCGTAAAAGGATCGGCACGGGTCACTGCATTGACAGCGGAGAGGGCAAGGAAGAGAGTAGAGCTGTTCGTATCGATGAGTGGGATGAGAGCGGTGCCGTCGACCAGGTCAGTGTCGGAGGGAGGGGGAAGACCGGCGAAGAATGAGCTGAGCTCTGCCAGACGTGCTAGGCGAAAATAAAAGCACAGCTTCAGAGCATCGTCGGCTTGGAGGATGACATCTCCCGCTGCCTTCTTGTCGAATGATGGGTGGAAAGAAAGTGTCGGCCGGGTCTCTTCGCTCGCTGCAAAATGTCAGATTAGCTCATATGATAAAGAACGAAGACGAGTGTCGCAGTCACAGCGGGAAGATGATGCTCACCACCCTGATTATCCCCAACTTCCGCCATGTCAATTCTCTTTCACTGAGTCACACGCGTCTGACACTATCACTTCTGGCCCTGATCGCCAAAGGCGGAAAAGCGCGTCGCTGGACTCCTGCTTTCGTTCTTGCCGCTCGATCTGACTCGCGCCTGATATCTCCAGGATGGGAGTCCAGGTGCAGATACAAAGTGAGTACGAAGGTGATACCAACAATAAAGGCGCGGCTCGCGTTAGGTACGGCAGATATCAACACAACACGTGGCCACGCTGGACCGATGCCTCCTGGGTACCATGGCTCTGACCCTCTAATAGGACTGTGCTGCGGAAGGTGTCGCAACACGGACCCTGCTCGGGGATCAGGCCTGCTCCATGTGTACTATCCAAAAAGCCCAAGCAAATCGAACCCGGTCCGCCATCCCAAGCCCTCTAGCGGCCGCGACATCGACCCGCCGTCGATGCCCTGTCCGATGCCTCGTCCGCTTGATCCGCTACATCAGTCTAACGCACCCTCCAGCTTGCTACAACAGCGATCATCTGGGGAATCAGCAAGTGACCGAGGTATGGGACAGATGGCGCAGTAGTCTCAGAATAACTCACGCATGTTGGAAAATGGGTTCAAGGACGACGGTCACTACCTATCCACGTCACGCTCTGTGATGCGTCAGCCTTCCACGTCAAAGTTGTATGGCGAAGCACACACTTACCGGCACGGATCTCCCACGATCAACGTGTCCTACACATTGTAGGCTTTCATGTATTCCTCGTATGTCGTGTCGAAATCATAGCGAGTCGTATACTCCCTTAGCCAGGCCAACGACAATCTATAGTCCATGCGGAATACAGCGACGCAAACCTCGCACTCGAGTTCAAACGAATTCGCCGCTATTCCAAGAGTCTCCTCAAGCGTAGTAGCATCGTCAGACAGATTATCGACAACATCGTAGAAATCCCAACCTTGGGCGAGGCATGCCACACATGCACCTCGTACAGTGGGGTTGGCCACATCTTTTTATCGCTTCAGACCCGTCGCTCGACGTAGATGCAGGTCCTGCAATTTCATCCAGGTGTGAGGCGCGTGTTGACGCAGAGCCCGGGATTGCTCCCTAGGAATGGACGTGATGGTATGTTCGAGAGTCGCTTCGGCTGCTTCGGCGATTTTGGAGGGGATGCCGCTCATGCCCCAGATCATGAACTCGAGGAATGGCTCCCGCTTAGGCTTTATTCCCTCCAAGAGGATTCGGTAGATGACAGGCAGATCGAATTTCGATGCGAAGACCGCAGCTTCAATGACAGTCTCCATGTCGAGCTTGGCGGGTTGGGACCGACTGACGCGTGGCAGGGTGAAGACGCCGGTCTCAGTGATGGACCCGACGGCGAGAAGGACGAGGAAGAGAGTTGCGCTTGATGTGTCAGGGAGGGGGATGAGTGCGACTCCACCCACGATATCGGCGTCACCAGGAGGGGGTAGACCGGCAAAGAATGATGATAGTTCGGCGAGACGAGCCAGGCGGAAGAAGAAGCATAGCTTCATTGCATCGTCCGCCTGCAGTATGACGTCGCCTGGTTGTTGTTTCGTCTTGTCGAATTGGGGATGAAATTTGAGTTCTGGCGCGGGGATGGTCTGGGGCGCGGCTGGCATGTCAGCAGGTCTTCATCATTCCCACTTGGGCCTCCCTGATACGGTGAATAGGGTGATTAGACTGACACGTTACAGTCTCAGCTGAGGCCGGCATGATTGCAGAAAATTCGGCGGGGGCTGCGAGGACAAGGAGGGACGCGCGAGATGAGAGCACGAATGCTTTGCGCGGATCGGATTGGCACAGAGGTGAATTCTCCAGGACACACTTTCTTTCTATGATTGTCGGCGGCCTGCGCGTAAGGGTGTATGGGACCGCGTATGACTCTTATATAGTAAGGAGCAACGGTGTGAATGCTTGATGGATGCTACATATTGACAGAAGGATTGCCAGAACGGTCCCGAGTGAAAAACTTATGGACCCCGACAGGAGTAACGAGAGGTTATGAGGAATGTTGTAGGTGCTGTTTCATCCTGTTTCATCACCCGTCCAACTCAGCTTCTCTTGCTCAGCCGCTACGGAAACGCGCTGTGGGACCCATGGCATAGTCTAGCATATGCTCTGGCATCTGTATAATCCCCAAAACCCTACAAAGCTAACAAAAATTGACGATCAGATGCTAGAGAGATCAGCCAAGGTCGAAGTCTCATTTGCGGGATCGATGACATACCTTGTCAGAGATGTTATCCTGAATTCATGTTTGCCACCAGGGTCCGCGGAGTGAACTTCGTTCTCGCAGTGTAACATGTGATCTCCAGGCGTCAGACCATCGAAAGCAGTCGACCTGTCATTTATCAGTCAATGTCAGTGGGAAAATCCGCAAACATGACTTACTGGTCGATATTGACATCAATCTGCCAGTATCCCTCTATCCTCTTACCCTTCTCCTTATCATCGTCGACCCAACACCAGACATTGCCCAAGCCGAATATCTTGCTCCGGAGGTAATGGATTTGAGCTTCACCGAGTGCGGTCGAGAATGCGAATGAGATGGTGGCGCCGGGTTCATCGCTGATCCAGTAATTCTTCTGCCCATGTGACCAGACTCTCCTGATAAATGTCAGCTGAGCGTTAGGGAGCATTACGATAGCCAGCAGACCGGGAGGCAAATACCAGACTCACCAGCCATCCTGTTTTATAGGTTCCAGCTTCTTCCCTCTCGTCGTTTTCATTGTGAAGCACTGTGGATGCAGCTGTGGGACAACATTTTCAGGATGATACATCTTGTTCAGGCGCATCTGGTCCACATCAGCTCGAAGATCCGCCAGGTACATGCAATTGAACATGACATACCTTAGGGATCTCAGCGATAGGATACCTCTCCTCAATGCTTCTCATGTCCGGAGCACCGGACACAAGCACGGATCGACGGTCCATCTCGCAAAGTTGCATGTCGATGTAGGCGTTGACGAGCGCAGCCGATAACTCATGCCCCCGATGGCTCAACTGCGCGATCAGCTTACCGCAGATCCCACCCGCGTGCACACATACATGTCTCAAGTCTATGCCCTCGATATCTCCAGGCTCACCATGTTCCCGCCTGAACAAGACATCCACGAGCGATACGTCCGCCATGAGCTGTGGGAGGTAGGCATTGCGCAAAGAAACAGATGGGACCTCGTAGAATTGATTGATGCTCTTATGCTGACATCGTCAGCCATGAAGATTCAGAGAGAAGAGGACTGACCAGGTCCCCGCCTAGAGCAATCGAGCTGAACATCAATGCAAACACTCTGCAGTAAACGTCAGTCGAAGGTCGGTTTGAGATGAGCATATACGACTTACTCTATACTGATGACTGCGGGCTTTTGTGGCAAGTCCATGATGGACCGTATCATCAACTCATACGATTCAAAATTCTTCATCAATCTACACCAATCAGCGCTCCGGACGCCCCTGATCGAAGTACTAAGCCCCTCCCGGACATTAACAGGATCGATAACTCACGGCTCATCGTTTATCGCTGTTCGGCTTAGCTGATGGCTTCTCCGATCATTGCACGAAGTGATAACTCACCCAATTCAATGACGAACAAGTCCGTCTCCGTATCCAGATGTTGTCCCCAGCAATACGCGAAATACCCACTCCCCGTTCCTCCCTGTGCGCCATTGACCAGCACATTCTTCCCCTCCTTCTTCCCTCCCACTTCATCGAACAGCGCACGATCTCCGGAAGCCGCCCCTGTCCGCCCAACCAAGGCCGTACGGTCAAAAGGCGTATCATCGGTGATCGAAAAGGGCGAGAGGGCATGTAGGTGTTCGAAGATTATACGGTGCATGTTCTGCGGCCGATATCGTGGATCTGCCGGTTCGTCGCCTGCGAGTCCTCCGTTGATACCGTGCCCTTGGGAAACTGTAAATCTCAGCTTGCGGTCTACCTCCATCGGAGGGAGAAACTCACCTGAGCCGCCAATAACTCCCATCGTGAACGGTTCTCCGACTTTTATCCTAGCCAGTAATCTCCGCAGGCGATCTCCAGATCCGCCATATATCAGAGCCCGATTCAGTCTATCCTCCCTAACCAGAGTCAGCTTGTTTCCGAATCATTAGAATACTGCTTACCCGATATCATCGCAAAGCTCCGGGGCCGCTCCACATATCGTACATCCATCTCCTCCTCTTCTTCTTTCCGTGGCTGCCACAGCCTGCACTAAATGCTCGTCGACTACAGCATGGTCTATCGACGCGCCGGTCTGATTACGCAGGGCCGACAAGTAGCTCTGACCATCTCCCAGCGAGAAGTCGGAATAGAAAAGATAGACATGTAAGATGACAGAAGCAGCGATGAGGGAGGAGTAGACATTACGCATCGCTGGCTGGTGATTTAGGTCTCAGAGTGACTGAAGGAAGGAAGGAGAGGGATGGCGATGCCGTTAACGGACGTTTCATCGACGCGTCGAGCCACGTGTTGACAGCATTCCTTATCGGATGGACGCGTTTGGGATCCTGAGTGAAGATCACTACATAGGATAGGTCTGAGTGCTGCCTCAAATAGCAGAGGATGCACGCAGAATAGGCGGAACGCCGCACGAAGCTTCAAACAGCCCGACCAAGGGCAATGGCATTCGAGCCGTGACTCCAAGCCAGATGATCTACAAGCAATCCGACGTCACGCGCCTGATCCTGGCGTTTCACGGCATACACGCAAGATGCCTCACTGCCTCTCAGACTGAGTACCATAATGCATTATACACTGCTCAGATTAGCCACGGCTCATATATCTCACTCAGCCACAGAGGAATAAAGATTTTGATAAAGCACCCAAACATACCTTGTCAATGATGTTATGCGGAACTCATGTTTCCTGCCCGGATCCGCAGTATGTCCCTCATTCTCGCAAGTGAACGTATGATTTCCCGGCTCCAATCCACTGATCGATCTAGCTCTGCCAAGTGTCAGTTGAGACCAGATTCGCAATGGCGGAGGACAATGCAACTCACTGGTCAATGTTATACACAAGGCCCCAGTATCCCTCCAATCGTATACCGTCATCCTTCTCATCATCGACCCAGCACCATACGTTGCCCAGCCCGAAAGTTTTGCTCCGGAGATAGTGGATTTGAACCTGACCGTCGACGGTACTGAAGGCGAAGGTGATGGTTGCACCGGGTTCGGTGCTGATCCAATAATGCTTTTCACCATGAGACCAAGTTTTCCTAAGTCCTATCAGCTGGATGCTCCTGATCAAACACTCGATGCTCAGAGATTCACTCACCATCCAGTTTGAGATTTAGGTGCCAGCTTGTTCCCCTTCTTCGTCTTCATGGTAAAGCATTGAGGTTCGAGCGGTGCCAACACGGTGTCGCGGTGATACTTCTTGTTTAGTCTCATCTGCCAGGATCAGCAAACAAACGGAATGAGGGGATGGAATACCAGCTTACAGAGGGAATCTCAGCCACTGGGTACAGCGCTTCGATCTGCGCGTCATCATTCGACCAACCTAATATCCGGGATGGCCGCTCCCGCTCCATCTCGCATAGTTGCGTGCTGATATGTGCATTGACCAATTGTGCTGATAATCTGTGTCCGAGGTGACTAAGCTGCAGATGTCAGTCACGCGGGCTGCCGAAAAGTGGCCCTGTCATGCGCAATGATGTTCACTCACATGCCTCAAATCGATCCCATCAAAGAATCCAGGCGGTCCGTTATCTCGTCTGAAGAAGCGCTCCACCTCTGAAACATTTCCTAGAATTTGCGATATGAATGGATTCCGGAGGGATAGGGATGGCACATCGTAGAATTCGTTGATGCCTTTGTGCTACAATGATCAGCGTACACATTCCTCTTGTTTGTGTCTGAGGAAAAAGGCTTACAAGCTCCCCTCCAAACGCCATGGATGCGAAGAGCAATGCGAAGACTCTGCAAATGTCAGCTTGGTAGTCGTTTTGGCGGGCGTGGATGCCTAAATTCGACGTCCACATGCTACCAAACGACTTACTCAATACTGATTACGGCGGGCTTCTGAGGAAGATCCATCAGAGACCGCACAAGGAGCTCATATGATTCTATCCGCTCGATAAGACTACAACCTGTCAGCACATGCTGTGAGGGGGTATCCGGGCTGGTATGAGGAAAAGACCTACGGTTCATCGTTGATAGCTGTCAGCAATCAGCTGATTACCACTTCGAAGTCAAGCTGCTGAAGTGTACTTACCAAGCTCGATGACGAACAGATCGGTATCTCTATCCAGATGTTCACCCCAGCAGTACGCAAAGTACCCACTTCCAGTCCCGCCCTGCGCGCCATTGATGAAGGTATTCTTCCCTTCTGCCCTTCCAGACACCTCGTAGCTGGCTTTATCTCCTGTCGCAGAACCGACCCTGCCTCGTATCACGGAAGAGTTGAATGGGACGACATCGGATGAAGAGAGAGGTGATAGCGAATGGAGATGTTCGAAGATGATTCGGTGCATGTTTTGAGGTCGATAAGCGGGATCACGGGGCTCATCACCGCCATTCCCCCAGATGATGCCACTCCCCTGCGATACTGCAGGATCAGCACTCGACAACTGCGGTCCTTCCTCTCAGCCATACTCGAAAAACTCACCTGAACCACCGATAACGCCCATAGTGAACGGCTTCCCTGCTTTTATCCTTGCTATAAGCCTCTTCAATCGATCATTTGAGCCATGATACGATATCGCACGATTCAACTTCGTTTCGCTAGTCGAGGTGAGCTGGATCCTTTTTGCTGACGGGCATACAGCTGACACACTCACCCGACTTCTGCACAGAGCTCCGGTGCGACACCACACATTGTACATGGCCCCATCCCATGCTTGCCACCAGTCAGACTTGAGCGCCCCTCCCCATCTCCTATCTCATCTCCATCTGCACCACGTCTTGGCCTCCTGACCAACCGCTTCAAGGAAGAGGGGAAGGAGTCCTCGTCATCTGTAATCGGGCTGAATTTCAGATAGATGAAGACGTGGATAATTATGGATCCCGCCAGGAGTATGAGGTTGAGAGATTTCCGTCGACGCATCGCGGTGGATGATGGAGAGTAGGAGGTGATAGCATCTGAAAAACCTAAGGGTCGTTGACCGGAGAATTAACAGTTCAGAGTTCAATTGAAACTCTGCGATGGACCTCTGCTTTACGTTACCTCTCGGCATGCCGCGTCCTTGCATCAGTCTTGCATCTGTGCGTGGAAAGTCAAACTCTTCGCTGACATTGGCAGTGGCTTTGATGGATGGGTGCCATGGCTCGATCTAATCGTGCATTGATGTATTTTCTATATACTGCAGCCGTCAGCGATCTCGGCCGTTAGGAAGTGGACCAGGCACATACCTTGTCAAGGAAGTTATCCTGAACTCGTGTCCTCCCCCTGGATCAGCTGTATGTACCTCATTCTCGCAATGCATGATGTGATCCCCTGGCGGCACATCCTCGAAAGTGACCGACCTGGGATATCAGTTCCACCTTGAGGCCACACGAAGCGACTTACTGATCAATGTTGAAACCGAGATGCCAATATCCTTCTAATCTGCGACCGTCGCTCTTGTCATCGTCGATCCAACACCACACATTCCCAAGCCCGAACGTCTTGCTCCTTAGATAATGCACCTGTACTTGACCAACAGCGGTGGAGAATGCAAAGTCGATAGTCGCGCCGGGTTCATCACTGAGCCAGTAATGCTTCTCTTTGAAAGACCAGGTCCTCCTAACGGCTAGTCAGCTTCACGTCTTTCCGGGCCGCGTATCTGAGCAGCAGGGGCTGTACTCACCATCCATTCTGACTAATAGGAGCCAGCTTTGGATTCTTGGTGGCTTTCATGGTGAAGCACTGCGGGCGAATGGGAGGGACAACAACGAAGCGATCGTATTTGGTATTGAGCCGTTGCTACCCGGTCAACCAATGCTGTACTGAAATTGCCGGGACGCATATTGTCCCGTCCTCTTTGACTTACTCTCGGAGACTTCGCCACAGGATACGCCTGATCCAATTGTTGCTCGTTCGCAGGCCATGGAGCCGAAGGATCTGCTCGCTCCTTTTCCATTTCGCAGAGTTTCTTGCTCATGTACGCATTGACAATCTCGGCCGTCATCCTATGACCGTGATTACTGAGCTGACATCATCAGCCAATGCATCCCGATAAGCCTCGACGGCATGCTTACATGTCTCAGATCGATTCCCTCGAAATATCCTGGCTCCCCATTGTCGCGCCTGAAGAATAACTCCACCTCTTTCTCGTCCTCCTGGCATTGGGTCATGAAAGAGTTCCGCATTGAGATGGATGGAATATCGTAGTACTCGTTGATTCCTTTGTGCTATATTCATCAGCATCCCATTCCTTGCACAAAGGACTGCGAGCGTAATAGGAAGGCTTGACTGACCAATTCTCCACCCACGAGCATAGTTTCAAACAGCAATGAGAATACCCTGGTGGATTCAGCTCTTGCTTCGCGCAAGACCGGTTACCCGTCAAACTCACTCTACGCTCAAGACGGCGGGTTTATGCGGTAGATCCATCAATGATCTGACAAGAAGCTCGTATGTTTCCACCCTGGCTAGGTTGCTGTTGAGTCAGTCTGGGATACAAAGCGGTCAAGACTGGTGATCATGAAGGGCTAGGTGAAGGAAGGAGTACTGCGGCGACTTGCTGTGTCATACGCAAGTGCGAGGATGTGAAGGACAGAGACCTACACTTCGTCATTGATAGCTATTTCTTCGTCAGCTATCGTCAACAGCAAGTCTGGCCTTCATTTAACTTACCTAGCTCGATGATGAAGAGGTCTGTGTCCAAATCCACATGCTCTCCCCAGCAATAAGCGAAATACCCACTCCCCGTTCCTCCCTGTGCACCATTGATGAATGTATTCTTCCCCTCCGCTTTCCCTGATACTTTGAAACTCGCCTTATCGCCAGATGCAGCACCGACTTTGCCATGCAGCGTCGATGAGTTGAAAGGGACCGGGTCGTCTTTCGAGAGTGGGGAGAGGGAGTGCAGGTGTTCGAATATATTCCGTTGCATGTTCCGAGGGCGATACCAGGGCTCTCGGGGTTGATCTTCTTCGTATCCCCATGGAACACCACTGCCTTGAGAAACTGTAATGTCAGTCCGATCACTTGGTATGTGGTATCGAACTCACCTGATCCTCCAATCACACCCACCGTGAACGGTTGTCCTGATTTGACCTTGGCGAGAAATCTCCTCAGGCGGTCATTTGAGCCCTCATATGACAGCGCACGTCCAAGTTTGGTCTTCCTGGACTGCATCAGCAACCAATCCGTATCCTGACGATGATCCATGCTTACCCGATTTCTTCGCATAGCCCAGGAGCAGAGCTGCACATCGTGCAGACCTCCTCGCTCCTCCTCGCCGGTGAGACACTTGCGATACCATGCCCCTCACTCAATGACGCGTTTGACGCGTGTAAAGCATGTACAAGCTCTTTCAGCGATTGTAGCTCGCCAACTGGGTAGGTGAAGAAGAAGAGAAGTAGGGCATGGATACCGAGAGATACCGCCAGGGAAGTCAAGACGATTGAGTTTCTTCGACGGAGCACCATGTTCGCCCGGGTTGACGCGTCGACACAGGCAGGTATTATTGCCTGGTGCGTTTGTCGAGCTGTGTCGGAATTTTGCGCGTAGAGCCTCTCGCGTCTGAGTAGCTCGTTCGCGCGTCAATCTCAATCAGAGGTGGAATGTATAGTCAAGAGCGGACGGCGAGACATCTTGAGTCGCGACGGGAGAGTGTTACGTCAAATCTTCGTCCCGGGTGGCAGGTGCCTGGCAATACCTCTTGATGATCAACATTGATAGCATCTGACAAGGTTGACCCGCAAGCTGGTCGATAGCAACTGCTGTGAATCCAGCTACAGTAAAGGACTCATCAGTACGTGGTCCATCGAGGCGAAGGCTGAAGGGGAGGCCTAAGGCGGGAAGGGGCCGCCTTGACATCAGTCAGTCCGCGTGAGCCTTGATCAATTCGATGTTGGGGCGGCCGAGCTTGAGGACGATGGGTCACCCTTTACATCGGTATGTGATGCAATGGCAAGCAAAGTTCATGGTACACGAAAGGGACTTGACGGCGCGATGACACACACTGCAACCTTAATCCCCCTTCGCTCGGAGACTTAATCCTGGACTAAGGTTTGCTGACTTGGGGGCTGATGACATCCAGCAGACGCAGAACAAGCTTGAACGAAGCACATTGATCTATACATGTCCTCTGTCTCGCAGAGCATTATACAGCGCTAAGCACATCGATATATACACATGTGACCGGAAACGTCTGATAACCCCGCTGATTCACTCACTTCCCTTCTCTTGCTGACCCCGTTCTCCCGCTACAATACACACGATCAGCCCTCGATGACGAAGGTCTCAGATAGCCACGCGTCAAAGCTTGCTGGGTCAATCGAGTCAGAAGACGCCATGTTTGAATGGTTGCGGGTGGCCGAGAGGTGGGGTGGTGCTGAAGGCGTCAGCAATCAGGGATTCACCCAAATGTAGGTGTCTGACTCACCTAACACTGGAGCTTCCTGCCCGCCAGCGGCGTGTTCGTCGTATTCGCCCTCCATGCCCTGACTATACAGGTCGTCCTGAGGGTGGGTACTATAGTCGTGACCTTGGTCGGCAATGTCTTGGTAAGGTCGTTGGTCGTCTTGATATCGGTCGGGATAGGCGTAGCCCGCCTGGATCGGAGCGGGTGTCAAGTCTGCAGAAAGTCAGCACTTTATCATTGCCCCCAATCGCATCATTCTCTGAATACTCACCATAATTGTCATATGCTGGATCCTGCTGAGTGGCCTGACTTTCCTCGTAATCTTCCCCAGGGTATAGCACATCATCAACACCATCTCCTCTCATATTCGCGCCACCAATCATCTCCTGACTTTCACCTTGAGTAGCCTGCATCTCCTGGACATAGTCTTGCGAGGCGAAACGAACTCGTGGTTTGGGGGTTCGATGCTGCTTAAAGTCGACGTCCATCGGCCGGTCGCTTGGGAAATCTTCGGCAGGTGCTGCGTACCGGTCATCTTCAAGTGGTTGACCATCAGGATAGTAGGCCTTCTCCTCGGTGTGCGCATGATACTGCTCGATTTGAGTACGATCGGCTGCAGTAGGAGATTCCGGCTCGATAATGAAGTTCGCCAACATTCCTTCGTCCATGACCCAGTCGTCCGCGTTGTCGGCCGAGGCGTCCGACTTGTCTCGTTGCTGAGTAGACTTAGCGGGACTATCGAGCTGGTCTGCAGCTTTGTGATGAGGAGTAGGAGCGAAGAGGGATAGTGTGGATTTGGGCTTGAGGAGACGATCCAGGGAATCCTCTCGATCGTAGAGTGTGTCGGCTGCCGGCGACGGAGGGTTGAATTGGGTCGGAGTGGCTGATTCGACTGGAGAATCGACTGCCTCCCTCTCCCTCTTCTTGGATTTGACCTTAGCCGGCAGCGGTGATAGAGACCTCTCGACTGATCTTTTGGATGTGCGAGGCTCGCTTGCTCCGTCATCATCTCCGCTGTCGGGGTCCGCGTGGCGTCGCTTGATTGCAATACCGCGTTGCTGGAGGTCGCGCTTGCTGCCAGGTTTAGGCACGTAAGCAGGTGCCGTGCAGTCGATAAGCTCCTCGACGTCATCATCGCCGATCTCGTCCTCATCGTCGTTGATGAAGTTGTCGCGTCGAGACGAGGTGGTTCTTGACGCTGAGTGGTCAGCTGATGGCGGTGTCTCGGCTTAGAAGCCCAAAAGGCTCACTTTTGCGCCGCCTTGTCCTTTCTTCCTCCTCTTCATCATCAGACTCTTCGGCATAATCGTCGATATACTGAGCGACGCCGCTAGTGGGCCTTTTGGACCTTATCTTCTGAGCTGAGATGTATCAGCTATCGGCTGAGGGATGGGCGAGACTCAGCTGTAAATTTACCTCTCTTGGGACCACTGGCCTGCTCAAGCTGCCTATGACCGCCTCCTTTACTCCTCTCATCCGCATCTCCACCATCGAACCTGTTGTCCTCCTCAGCCTCGTCACTCTCATCTCCTCTAGTATCGGGAACGGCAGCTTTGCCGTCAGCGCCGAGAGCTTGAAGGGGTTTAGGAACAGTCTTGGACATTGTCCATCCGCCTTCGTGCGCTGTGTCCTTCCTGAAGTCTTCCGCTGTGATATGAGTTTCGATTCCTGGTCGAGCCGGGCGGGGGAGAAAAACTCACCTCGGACTTTGCGGTTCCTGACAGAACGATCCCTGTTCTTCATAGCCTCAGCATCAACATCTCGCGCTTTGATAGTCTCCCCATTGGCTTCTTCCACTGCTCGTAGTCGATCCTTCTACGACTGGTCAGCTTGACTTTCTCGGCACGCGCGTACCCAGAAAAGCGTAACTTACAGCTTCTTGGACCTCTCGAGCGGAACGGTTCTGACGACAAGTCTCATAGTCAATCTCTCCGTATTGACTGAGATCAGGATCGAGGATAGCTTTGGTAGACAAGCCAGAAATCTCGTCGACTATACCATGTCAGCTCAGTCTAACATCCTGATCTGATCTTGTGCCTCACCTCCAGCATGAATCTCCACTCTCTGGTCCGGACTCGTGAGCTCGGTACTGAGCTCGAACTCCGTCTTGGTGATTTTTTTAGCGCTGAAATGTCAGCTTTGATCACCCGTCTACCTGGAGGAAAGACGTGGGAAACGAGAGCTTACATGGCACGCCGATAGTCTATCCAACCACCATCAGACCGAACAGTCAAAATGGACAGATTCTGTCTCTTTGCCCACTTCGTAGTCCCATCCTTCTGCTTCTCCTCTCCGCCCTTCTTGACATTCTTCAAATTGACAGTGAAGGTAATGACGGGAAACCCATCTTGATCTGTGGTATCAGACACATCCTGTCTGTATTGTCAGTCACAAGCCTTGAGCCAGGACCCACTTGATCATGACTTCGTATCGATCTTTCGCGAGAGCTTCGCGAATGAGATTGGAGCCGAAAGGTGGGTTACGAGCAAGCCAATGTTCCAGCTGAGAGGGAGGTGTTTTGATCAAATCCGTCCAAGCTAGTCTGTTAGCTATACTCTGGATTTGCGGCACAAAGAAAGAGGCAACAGCCTACTTAGGATATTGTTGGCTCCAAGAACCTTCATAGACTTTGGCCCAACATTTCTCAGTTGCTGGAACACCGACGCCTGATCTTCCCATGATTTCCCATTGACGACTCGGAGCAATTGCAGACCGGCCTTGGACGCAGATCCGAAGTTCCTCGTAGTGAGGACTCGAGCGATAGCTTTGGTTCAGCTAAGTCTGATATGAGACGTACCTAGAGCGATCCGAGGTGCAGACTGATATATGGCGAATAGTGTCTGTTGTGCAGAACTATTCTCAGTCTTGGTCTTAGTTTTGACGCTATCCCATTCGATTGCGGCGAATCGGCCTTGTAGAAGGAGGAAGACCTTGTCCCTGTGATGTCAGCTTCGCGTACACCTCGACCCGGGGCACGGAGTAACTCACGCATAGGTCTTCACGGGATCTGCTAGTGGGAAGCGAATCTCGGGGTTCATCCGAAGCTGGTTGAGGAACTATAGATTCAGCGTCATTCCCTTCGGAGGCCAAAGATATCCTTCACACTTACAGCAGCTTCGCCCTGCCGGACTCGGAGATCCTCGAACCTGGAGCATAAGCTTTGGACGACCTCGTTACCCTAAGATGTGTGCGATACAGCTTACTCGCATGCCCCGCTAAGAGTTTCCAAGCAGTCCTGAAGATCTGCCGTGGGACCAAGCTCGACAATAGACTCCATCTGCGAGATTAGCTTCTTCCCCTAACATTCAGCGCGCCGCACGTAGCTTACCGTTCCGAGCACTGAGGAAGATCAGTTTCGGCCATTCTGTTTGAGGAAGGATTCCAGGCTACCCAACTCACGTATACAGCACTCGCTCATAATCTTGCCCAGCGCAGTATGCTCGAGCTCTTCCATGGGATCATTGTCCGCCATGGTACCTGCCTTCTTCACCTCCTCGTTCCACCCTCTGTGAGAAACCAGCTCGATCCCTCGCAATTGCTGCAGACCAAGCTGATCGTCAGCGGAATTTCCCATTGAAGCAGAATCAACACTCACTTTGACGTATCTCTCCAACACCTTATCCCAGGATTCATTTCCTTCCTTCAGAGTCCTCTGGATGCTCGTGTACGCCCTTGGATTCTGTTGGATTCGGATCCATAGGAAGGAGCTGTAAAGCATTAATCCCAGTACGATTGGAGATCTAAGGACAATTTACCCTTCGAGCCATTCCTGAGCTCCTTTCAAACTGGATATCGTCCCAAGCCCAACTTCACTATTGATGTCTACATGTCAGCTGGTGCAGCCTCACACCATATCCGCGGCAGTTAGTCGTGAAACTCACGCTCAGAAAGACTGGTATGCAAGCAGCTTTCCAAAACCGTCTTGGAGAAGATCTTCTGTCGGTACTAAGCGATTATCAGTTGTGGGTCAACATTCCGGCGTCCCTGTGCAACTCACCATTCCTACCTTGGTCTTTTCACACATAATGATGACTGTCCCAGACGTATCATACTGCGGTCTTCCAGCCCTTCCCATCATTTGCTGAATGTCCACATCGGAGTATTCGCGCATGCCATTGGCTGCACCGGCCCAAGTTTGAGTTCCCTTGATGATGACCAGATGAGCGGGGAGATTGACTCCGACGGCCAGTGTCTAGACTTTCAGCTGACGAGTCTTGCTGCTGTACAAAGAGAACGCTAGCTGAATTACTTACAGAAGTACAGCAAATGACTGATATTGCTCCGCTCCGATATCCATCTTCGATAGTTCGCCTGTCGGTATTTTCCAGACCGGCATGGTGGACTGCGATGCCAGATTCCCACCAGGTCTTGAGCTGAGAATCGACGAGAGTAGGTTCTGAGCCGTCTGAGCTGTGCTGGTCAGCTGTTGCCCCCTTAAGTAAGGTAGTGTCAGCTTACCAGCCACGAGGCCATGGCGGTGGTCGCTTGGAAGACGAAGCGCCTTTCCGGATCTCTTGATACCTCTCATGTAAAAGTGCAGCGGTAGCTTGGCACGCTATTCAGTCAGCCATACAGTTTCCACTAACTTTTTGGGGAGTCTGATAGCTCACACTTCCTAGTAGGACAAAACACCATAATAGGCTTCCCCTTCCCATGCTCAAAGATCAGAGGCATGAGCTCTTGGTCTAGCTTCTTGCCTAGTGTCCAAGCATTGCCATCGTAGCCATTGACAATCTTGGCAAGTGGTACGGGCCGATAATCTTCTCCGAACTATCAAGGTCAGCTTTCAGTCTCTCCGGAGCTCGCGGCAGGAGGGAAACTATAACTGACCTGCCACAACTTCGCCTCTGGCATAGTGGCCAACTGCAACCTCTCTTCCACTTGTTCAGCCTCCGCTTCTTCATTGATGCCATTGATGAACACTCCAGTGGTGATTTGTGCACGGGGAGGCGCGAGCCATTTGGCTACGTCTTTGATATTCGGTACCTTAGGTGTCAGCTATCAACCCATCACTCAAGGCTGTTGTGCAACTAACAGTAGCGCTGACGGCAACGAATCGGATAGGTTCATGAGGTGAGCATCGCTTCTTTAGGCGAGACATGACAACTTCGAGCGTGGCTCCTCTAGATTCGCCCAGAATATGGACCTTGAGCCGTCAGCTTAATCTTGAGAAAGCCAATCTGCCGGTTCATAGCTCGCCTCATCTATCATGACGAGCCGGAGGTTATCGAGACTACTGTACTTGGCAGATTTCCGAGAGAGGACATCTAGCTTTTCGGGCTGTAACGTCAGCTCATGCAGGCCGATGAATCTAATGCCAGGGGTAGCTCACAGTGATGACTAGCAAATCGGCAGTAGCGAGCAACTTATCTAGGCCAACGTGGTTGGTATCACCAGTGATCTCGACACCTGTATGGGGTCAACTTCTCTCGCAAAAATGAGAAATGGACGCGGAGACTCACAAGTCCCCACAGAGCCAAAGCGGTGCTTCCAGTCCCTAGCTCGTTCACTACACAGCGCCTGATGAATCAGCTCGTCATACTCGATGCTCAAGGCAGTAAAGCTGACCTTCGTTGGCGCCATATAAATCGCCAGTCTACCTGGCGATTCCTTCCTCATTCTCAAATACGCCAATTCGAAAATCACCGTCTTTCCAGAACTAGTAGGAGCAGTAACGACGAGGTTTTCGTCCGTCGCGTAGACCTATTCAATCTCAGTGTTTCTTCCGTGAAAACATACACAAACGGCGAAGCTCACATCGGCGAAGACCTTGGATTGCATCTTGTTGAAAGTCGGAAAGCTAAACAGATGCTCATGACTTGGATCCGAGACATCAGCTTCTGCCCCAAGAAGCGGGAATGAACGACATACCGAGCTCTGAAGTAGGCACCAGCATGTTCTTGGCTATAGCGGTTGCGAGAGCCGTCTTGCTCCGACCTTGAATCACCTCTGCTGTGGCGATGGCTTCTTTAACTAGTCCTGCCAAAGATGTCAGCTCTCGTACGGAGACGAATCCAGATACGAAGCTCACCTTGAGCAGCATCCCTTTCTGCTAGAGCCTCAAACACCCCATCATACTCATCATCATTATCCCACTTCTCGTGCTGATGGGCAGTACCAGTATAAAAGGCATGAAACGGCGGCTTTGGCCCTCCTAGATCTTCGGTATCGCCTATATAGTGGCTCGCCTTGTCGATGGTTGGTGTAGACACGGGGAGAGCGAGTGGACCTTGGGGGTGAACGTCCTGTTGAAACGGGATAGAGGGAGGGAGCATGGTACCGACTGAGGGCGAGCGGCGGGGGGCGAGACTTGGGTGTAGGGAGATTTTGGGGCCAGAGAAGGAAGGACGTAGATTCTGGTTGTCGTAGCCTAGAGATATCAGATTGTGGTGCACATGCGGCGAGGGTGTACGTCAACAGCTCACCTCCGAACTCTGTCTCGCCATACGCACCCCTCTGTGGCAGCCTGTTCGATGCCTGGCCGGCAAGAAGGAAATCTGAAGGTATTAGCGACTTTTCCTTACTCCTAGAAATAGAGAGAATGGCGACGGAGAGGCAGAAGGACTTGATCAACTTACCTGGTAACGGAGCAGCTCCATACTCATCGCCTCCCCTCACTCTCTCAGGACCAGTAAGCAAAGCGCGGGATCCAACAGGATGAGCACTAGTCTCGCCACCCAAACCAACTCCTTGACCGTAGGCATCGTCAGATCTGAAAGGCGAAGAAGAGGAACTGTCGAGAAGCTGAAAACATCGATCGATATCGGGGTCATCGTACACCATCGCGAAGTTATGATCGGTATTGATCGATAGCTATCGACTTGGTGGGTGGGATGAGAGGTAAGAGGAAGAGGACGGAGGGGAAGGAGGATGAGTTGACGTGGATGACATAGAAGCGGGGGTCTGTGCGATCATTTCCAAATTCAGTAGTGGTCAAAGCGTTGAATTAGGTTCGGGATCCGTGCGTTCCACGGTTGAGGTATGTTTCAGAATACTCAGATTTTTTGGACCTTCTCAGCTATGCTGTAGAGTAGTCATACCTGGAGGGTACAGGTCGAGCATGTGTACTCAGTGCATACCTACTCTGTCACCTCGAAGACAATCTGCAAATATCAGCCTTAATCCGACTCCCCACCGATTCCGTTCCACAGTCGGACTGACCTTTCCACTATTCCTATTCGCCTCCATCTCCTTATGTGCCTCCGCGACCTTCTCCCAAGGGAAAACCTCATGCACCTCAATTTTCATTTTGCCCTCCCTAATCAATCCCAGCGCATACTTGTCAAATCGACCGAGCAAATCCGCCTGATACTCCACACTCCGACTCCGGAGCGTTGTACCCTTCAACGTCAATCGCTTGAAGAGGATCTGCATGATATTTGTGTCGGGCTCCAATTTCGGTCCGGACATCATGGCGAGGAAGACTAAAGTGCCGTCTTGATTTAAGCTGTTGAGATTGGAAGTGAAGTAGGATTTGCCTATAAAGTCTATGATTAGGTCGACGCCCGGTGTGATTTTTTCAATCTCTTCTTCGAAATCTACCCAACTTAGCATATAGGGTAGGAGTATCCACAGACTCCAGATACTCACTCTGAGATTTGTAGTTGATGACATGTAGCTTATCGGAGTTCCCGCCTAGCTTCTGTAAGAATTTGACCTTGTCATCCGTCCCGCACGTAGTGAACACCTGTTCAGCCTTTCCGACTTGTACTAACAATTGTCAAATTCCAATCTCGTTAGACACGCCAAAACATGTTGTAAGACTCACAGGCAAGCTGAATTGCGGCAACACCAACACCTGAAGCGCCCTATAGATCAGCTAGGCCATTCATGTTACAAAGCGACAAACAACTTACAGCATGAATCAAAACTTTAGACCCCTCCTTCATCCCACCTTCCAAGAATAGCGCCTGATAAGCTATTCATTAGCATCTATGCTCTCGCGTGCAGCTTACCAGTCATCCAGTTCTCAGGCAGAGCAGCCGCCTGGACCCAAGACAACTCCTTCGGTTTCGGCAACAGCATCGCTTCAGGCGAACAGATGTATTCCGCGTATGCGCCCTGGACAATCAGCATCTAACCCATAACATACCGTGTAATGACTTACCCCGTATGCAAGCCCAAAGACCTCATCTCCCTCTTTGAACTTCTCAGTCTCCTCCCCGACCTTCGTCACCGTCCCAGCAAATTCAACGCCCATGATCGTCTTACTTGCTCCTGCGGGCAGTGGGTATTTACCCTCCCGCTGCATCAAGTCCATCCTGTTTAGGCCGAACGTCTACATCGATTCAGACTAGTGCGCGCGTGCAGTGAATCGTAGAGGTTTATGATGCATACCTTGATCTACAAGATGTTAGCCGAATGAAATCCCAATCATACACTGGTCACTAGCTTACTTTAACCTGCACCTGCCCCTTCTTCGGCTCTGGAGTCGCTTCTTCTCCAAGGTGCAGATTATCTGCAGGACCTTTGCCATCCTTGATAAGTATCGCTCTCATCTTGTTGGGTACTGCGCTCGCGGCCGTTGCAAGACCTGCTCGGAAGTGGAATGGAGTACCGGATGGATAATGCTTGGTTGCGCCGCGACAAGCGATGAGAATTCGAGGTTCTGAGATACGAGAGACCGTAATACCTGCTCTGAGTCTAGAAGTTGCGATAGTCACTGCTCTGCGGGACATGTGAGATGCGGTGAGCGGTGTAACCTTTGTCATACATCATCTCGGTTTGGTCTGGCTCGGTTTGGCTGTGGAATACCCGGTGCCGGCATCTTAACGTCATGACCGGGCCGGTACTTTCCCACGGTTACGCTGCACCATCAACCCATCCAAGCCAAGCAAGCTTCTCTATTACCTACGAGTACACCCTACATCTCATCCCTCTCTACAACCCACGATGGACCTCTTCAGCCGTCCTAAACCTCCGGATCCGCCATTATCAGGCCTGACCTACCTCCTCACCCTGCACAAATACCTACGCACAAATCTACCCCGCTTAGCTCCCTCCGCTCCACCGGCACCTACCGTCCTCCAACAATCCTACACCCTCCTCACTCTGGGTTTAGACCCCTCTTCTCAACCCTTACATCGATCACTCAAAGTTCCTCTTACTCTAGGCTTCGGTTCTCCATCAACACCCAAGGGACCTATAAAGGCACCGCTCACTCTGCGCCTACCGCCCGATAGGCTCTTGTACCTCTTACTTCGATGGCAAGCATTATCGCAGAATCTGCCACATGTAGGACGGACGGATGTGCCCATAGAAGAAGGGGTGCCGTTAGTTGCGCGCGGAACGGCGATGCGGGAGGGTAAAGGAGGTGATGGGGATGTGCAGAGTGTACGAAGTTGGGTAGGCAGTATGCGGAGTGTCAGTATGGGAAGTATGGGAATGGGGAGTATAGGGAAGGGGTGGTGGGGTAAAGAAGAGCCAAATGAGGGTTAGTACATGATGTTTGACTCGGAAGATGCGGCTTCATCTTTATACGATTCGCAGCATCAAACTACCAGGTCGAGAAGTGTTAGTCCAAGCTGAAACTGTAGATCAAATCCTACTAGCCCTCTACTCAATGTTCAACGTCCTCCCCGCTCTTCTCATCCATCCCCCCTTCGTCTCAGATCCACTAATAGCAGAACTGATAGAAGCGGGCGGCTATACCCAGTTCGGCGGAGTAGACGTCAGGGTCCCGCTTGACGTCCTCCGGAATCTCCAAATGTGAGTTTTGGAACATCAGCCCGTCGTTCGCAGAAGAACCAGTAGTATCAGCTGACACCGTGCAGACTAGAATTAGAAGCCTACGATCCTCGCGCTTTGCTCATTCCAACAAATCCCAATCTGCGCAGCCTGACAGTACGGGATGTCCAAGATGGGGACGATTGGGTAGTGGAGCTCCTCACTTTCCCTCCAACAACTACAACACCAGATCACTCGTCTCAACCCCGATTTCCGACCCTCCGACACCTCTCACTCCCTTCCACCTCCCTCCTCTCGTTCCCTTCCCTCCCTCTGACCCATCTTCGCTCACTCGACCTCTCACATAACCTCCTCAACGCCATTCCCACTGCTCTATCCTCTCTACCCGCCCTCACCTCCCTCAATCTCTCATACAACCTAATCACATCAGTCCGGAATGCCCCTTCTGCCCTTCTGGGTGCATTGATAACCCTCAACATCTCACATAACCGTATCGACTGCCTTGTGGGTCTCGATCGACTGCCCACACTCCAACGTGTAGATGTGAGGCATAATGACTTGATGGAACTTGGTGAAGTTGGACGATTGGCCGTTCTCCCTCAAATCCAAGAAGTGTGGACGGCGGGTAATGAGTTCAATTCGCCGAATCCGGCGGCTGTAGGAGAGGGGGAATGGAGGGTCGAATTAGGAGTGTTATTTGCCCAAGAAGCGAAAGAGGGTAGAGAGGCGGTGGTCTTGGATGATGCGCCGTTCTCGTGGACTGAGAAAAGGAGTATAGAGGGGTCATTGGTTGCTTCTGGACGATCTAGGTCGGGGGCTGGGACCGCGGCGACGGCGGCGACTGTACCGGCTACATCATCGGCGTCAGGGTCGGTCAGGCGTGGGGGTTCAAATGAGAATGGGAATGGGACGTCGTCAACCGCTGCATCATTGTCACAACGACTACCCACATTGATACTTCACCGAAATACCGAAGCGGGCCCATCGAAATCTCGCACTCCGGCATCATTATCACCTTTACCTGCTCCACCATCCCCTGCACTCAGCGCATCAACCACAACGACGACCTTAGCGGGCGCAGCGAAGAAGAGACGGCCGAGGCGGTTGATTAATCTCGACAGTACGGATGATCCGGCCGAGCTGAAGGGCGGGAGTATGCGTTTGCCCAAGAAGAGCGTTTTGTATGAGGATGAAGGCGAGGGTGGTGTTGCAGGTGGGAAAGATGTAAATGGGACTACAAACGGAGAGGATGGCGAAGGGGAAAGAGATGCGGTTGAGGGGGTGAAACAGGTTGTACAGAAGAAGGGGAGAAGAGCTAGAGTCAGTGCGAGTATGTTTGAGCCGTAAGAATGGACAATAGAATTGGTAGCTAGGTCGAGGAGTGACGGCTTGGCGAGCTGGGAACTAAGTACTGTGATACCAATGTGATTGTACACTACATTGTATAATTCATATGTCGAACTATGGACAGGGGAAAGAGATACAGAGGGAACTCTCAAACGCACTATAAATAACACTTGATTCTAATCGCACTAGACATTTACATTCTCCCCACTCTCTTTCTGAACCAAGCTTTCGCTCCCATCCCAGACGTCATGACAGTAGGCGAAGGCGGATCAAACACAGACACCTGCTCTTGACCCTCTTGTCGTCCCATCCCATACTCTCGCAAGCCTTCATACGCCATCTCGGCAGGCTTCTGATATCGCTGATATTGCTCATATATCGGGACTCCCACCCTAGTTACTTCCTCCTCCCGCCTCGTCCCACCTTCATACGTCGCCCCTGGTAAAGGCGCCCTTCGAGGATGTTTGAATGGAGTTCGCGGGGGCGGCACACCTTGATCTGCCGTTGATCGTGGCGGTAAAATCATAACGACCTCTTCCTTCTTCCTCAACAATTCAGAATCGGTGTAAGATTGTAGTGGTCGACCATACGAGACGAACAATGGTGAAGGGAAACTAGGTATGTCCGCTGGAATCGGTCGACCAGGCAAAAGTGGGGGAAGTCCCGGACTATCGACGGATTTGGAGTATACGTGCGTGTGGGCGTACGTACGTGGTGTAAGGATTGGAAGTGAGGGCAGGAGTGTCGAACCGGATCCAGCTCTAGGCGTGGGAGTGGATGTGGAGATTGAATTGCGAGAAGTGAGGAGAGAAGGCGAGAGGGAGGTGATTATTGTAGGTAAGTTCCGAACGGGGGGTAAGAATCGGAGATCTAGTGGTGGAGGTCGATGTTTGGGTCGCAGAGGTGAGGGGGATGACGATGCTTTGGGGATAAGGGTAGAGTGACTGGCAGTGGTGGTGGTGGTGGTGGCGGCGGCGGTGTCTGGGGCAGAAACAGATCTGTTTTGAGAGGAGAGGTGAGGTGGTAGGCGAGATCGGGATGGTCGAGTTGGGGTTGTTTCGATAACAGACGCCAGAGTGGGGTTGGAGATACTTCGATTCGTAGACGGTTTAATGCGAACCTCCTCGATCGGTGTCGTCTCTTCCTCTGTAGGCCCATCCCCATCTCCTAATCCTAAATCGAGGAATGACTCAAACACCTTCCTCCCTCCCTTCTCCTTCTCCTTCTTCTTCTTAAACTTCATCTCCGCCTTGGTCCCCTTCTTCTCCACGGCCGGACGCATATCCAATATACACTTGAAATCTTCCATCCCCCATCCATCCTCACTTGCTCCCGACCCCAAACCCGCCACCCGCTCCACCTTTGCCGTTTGTCCAACTTGGGCAAGATCCACTTTGAGATCCGACATTAACCATGCGAATTCCTGTTCTTCCTCCACATCCAACCACATTCTCCCTTCACCACTCTCATACTCCCCTCCTCGGTTTTCCGCACCGATAGTGGGTAGCGCCTTATCCCGCCCTTGAAGCGCTGTAGACGCAGCAGTATTCTTCGCTCGACCCTCATGTGTCCTCGGAGGACCCTTCCTTGCACCGATCGCCGACCCAGATTTCTTAGGTACGTCACCGAAGAATCGCTGGATATCCGATAGAGTAGAATTGGGCAATGCGCGAAAGTGTTCGGGCCGCCTGGGTGCGCTGGGGCTGCCGCCGCGAAGGAGAGTGGCGAGACCGACGGATTTATGGTTGGGAGATGGTTTGAGGGCTGAGGGGAGGGGAGAATTCGTCCCGAGTAGACGGGCCGCTTTGCTCGGTGCGTTTGTGGGTGTGATGGGTGGGGCACGAATAGGGTTGGAGGAGCCCGCGCCGGTTCGGCGGGGAGGGGGAGTAAGGAGGATAGGGGATGGGGTTTCCTGAGTGAGGAGAATGGCGGATGACGAGAGGGATGGTGTGGTTGGTGGAGACGCGGGCGGGGAGGGACCAGGTAGGATAGCGTCGGCATAGCTTTGCGTGCCGATGTGGCCGAGACCAAGGTGGATCGGAGATGTGGATGTTGCGCGATCGCTGGACCCCGTTGAGGTGGAAATAGATAGCGATGGGAGAGGAGGGAGTGGCGATGGTGTAGAGAGCGCCGGAGAGTCCATAGCAAAGAAACTATCGGTGATGGCTCGATGTGCCGACGAGGCAGTAGAGTTATCTCGGACAAGCCGGCGCGGAGAGGGGGGTATGTGCAGATACGTTGAGTGCATAGGAGAAATTGGCGATCGGGGGAGAGAGTGATTAGACCGTCGACGCATACGAGCTGAAATATCATCAGCACAGGCTCCTTTCAGTGTAGATGAAAGACTTACGAGGTCCGACAGGAGCAGCCCGTTTCTTGACTTTCAGCGGCCGAGTGAGGTGTCGATCGGGCGTATCGAGGAATACGCTGTTGAAGAATGAAGAGTTGGAAGGGGCTCTCGAGACACTGGCACCAATGCCACCGTTGCCGGGAGGCGTAGGGTTGGTGTGGCTCTCGTCCATCGTAGGATCGGTGGGCGAGACGGGATAATCGTACTCCTCTTCATCCTGATACTCCTCCAGAGGCGATTCCAGTTCGGTCTCGA
The DNA here is from genome assembly GCA_001600655.1 of Dioszegia aurantiaca. Taxonomy (NCBI): domain Eukaryota; kingdom Fungi; phylum Basidiomycota; class Tremellomycetes; order Tremellales; family Bulleribasidiaceae; genus Dioszegia; species Dioszegia aurantiaca. The sequence continues at coordinate 110,103 of BCKN01000014.1, forward strand.
AGCATGAAGTGGGTGGTGTTGGGTAGACCATCTGACGTCGGTGTGAGGTGTACATTTTGCTTGCGGGCGTTGGTGTGATGTAAACGTCAGATGAAGTATAAGTACAAGACGTAGAGGTTCTCATCAGTATAATGAGCCCCATGACAAGTTTTAGTACGCCACTGGTCGGCTATTGATCTCCCTACTACGTACTTTGTGCTATAGCCAGCCCTACGTTTCATCTGGGCAGATATCGTTGTCCTGCTGCTTGACGATTGTAGAGGACAAAAAGGCTTTCAAACAAAGTTCAGCAGAGTTGGACGGAACCATTTCTCGAGGCTGAAACACGCGGGGTAAATTTCCAAGTAGGGGATCTCGATCGCGCCTCCTTTGGTGGGGGAGATTGGCTGTGGGTAATCAGAGCGCCTGCCTCTGTCTGCGAACTATCCCCAGTGAGTATATGCGAAGAGTGGCATGCATCAGCAGATGCAGAGCCCACTGTGCCACAGTGACTGAGACTTCACGTGACATGGCCGACGCCCAGCCCGGCCTCGGCGTTCTTGGGCTTGGCGGGGCACCGCGTATACCCTGAAAGAGGCAATTCGGACGTCATCCTACCCCGCCGCCCCGCCACCGCCCTCCCTTTTACTTACTTACTCGCTTCACCTACAGCTCAGCTTTGGCCTCCTCCTCCTCCTCTTCTATTCAGATCTGGACTGGACTGTCTTACCTTACCTTCGCATTGACACTTCCCTTCCATACATATATATACATCCAGACTTCAACCCACACATCAGCACCCGTTGCCTTCCAGTGACAGCGAATAGCACATTCCCCAACTCCTTTATTACTCCCTCCCAATCCAACTTCCACTCTTCGCCACCCCAACAACCTACGCGTCAACAATGGCTCCCCGTAAAGGAAAGGAGGCAGCTTCGTGGGAAGTCAACGCCGACAAGCCCAAGCCCGAAGGCGAAACGCGCATCAGACGCTCTTACGCCGTCAAGGAGCTTACAACGCGTAAGTGCCTTTCACCATCGACATACTTAGCATAGCTGATGGGCCAGAACCTGCTCCTGGTATCGACACAGTGCACGATGTGCTTGTATATGCCGCCCGGACTCACGGGGCGAAGAAGGGCTTCGGATCCCGAGAGGTCGACAAGGTCGTCGAGGAGGACAAGGTGGTGACCAAGATTGTCGGGGGTAAGGAGGAGAAGCAGACCAAGACTTGGAGCTACTTCAAGCTCAAGCCGTATGACTGGGTGTCGTACGAGGGCGCCCTGCAGCTTGTTAAGCAGATTGGAAGTGGATTGAGGGAACTTGGCTCAGGCGGCGAAGCTGAGACATTCTTCAATATCTACGCATCGACCTCGTAAGCTAACACCTTTCCACGCTTCGTGCTGGAAGGCAAGCTGACCCCTCAGGCGTAACTGGATGCTCTTATCTCACGCTTGCGCATTCAACGCCGTTCCCATCTGCACAGCATACGACTCACTCGGACCCGACGGTCTCACCCACAGTTTGAATGAAACCGAGGTCCGATCAATGTTCACCAACGCCGACCTTCTCGCGACGCTCACCAAGATCATTGGCAAGTGTCCCAGTGTCAAATTGGTGGTGTATGATGGTAAAGCCGAAGAAGGGGCTGTTGCGAAGCTCGAAGCTGCCAGGGAGGGGTTGAAGGTTGTCCACCTCGATGAGGTGATTCGGCTCGGTAAGGAGAACCCTAAGGAGGCTACCCCCGCCAAGCCCCAGGATGTTTATTGCTGCATGTACACCTCTGGATCTAGTGAGTTATGTTATCCTACAGCATGTGGAGCTATAGCTAACTGGTCTAGCCGGAACCCCCAAGGGTGTCTTATTGACTCACCAGAACGTCACTGCAGCCAGTGAGTCGGCTCGTACGGATCGTTGGGGATACAGCTAACGTATCTCAGTTGGCTCCGTCTGGACCCTTCTATACGACATTCTCACTCCGGAGATGACCTACCTCGCCTTCCTCCCCCTCGCCCACATCCTCGAGTTCGTAGTTGAGAACTCCTTCGTCTTTGCCGGTCTCGCCATCGGCTACGGAAAGATCAAGACACTGACAGATGCCAACGTGAGGGAATGCAAGGGTGATATCGCCGAGCTCAAACCTGTAAGGTTCCCGCCGTCATTTCACTCAAGTTTTTGTGGCTGGGCGTCGAAGCTGATGTTTGTAGGCAATCATGGTCGGTGTTCCGGCCGTCTGGGAACTCATCCGTAAAGGTGTTCTGGCCAAAGTTGAGGCCGGACCAGGGTTTAAGAAATCCATCTTCAACTGGGCACTATCGGCCAAGCAGAATGCCGAGCAGTACAGCATCCCCGGTATTGCGGGGTTGACCGACGCTGTCGTCTTCAACCAGGTCCGATCGCAGACCGGCGGTAACCTCAAATTCTTGTTCAATGGCGGAGGTGCAGTCAGCCACAATACCCAGAAGTTCCTCAATACAACTTTGACCAAGATGATTCAGGGTAAGCTTTTGCGCGATCAGAAGATGAACAAAGCTTATTCATTGTAGGCTACGGTCTTACCGAATCCACCGCCATGGCCTGCATCCTCCACCCAGCCTGGAACGCCATCGGCGTCGTTGGCGGTCCTGTCCCCGCAGCCGAAATCAAGCTCGTCGACGCCAAAGAGCTCAACTACTTCTCTACCAACTCCCCACCTCAGGGAGAAATCTGGGTGCGAGGTCCTGCGATTTTCAAAGGATACTTTAAACGGCCCGATCTCGACTCTGAGGCATTTACTTCAGACGGATGGTTCAAGACGGGCGATATTGGACAATGGAACAAGGACGGCACACTGTCCATCATTGATCGATTGAAGAATCTGATTAAACTCTCTGGAGGAGAGTACATCGCTGTCGAGCATCTCGAATCAATCTACAAATCATGCCCTCTCGTCATGAATGGCGCCATCATTGCGAATGGGGAACACAATCAGCCCGCCATGATTGTTGTGGCACACCCGACCAACTTCTCCAAGTGGACCCAGAAGCAAGGATTGGGAGAGGGAGAGGACCTGGAGGAATTGTGCAAAGACGAAAAGGTCGTCGATGCTGTTCTTAAGGAGTTGAATGCTGTGGGGAGGAAGCAGGGGTTGAAAGGGATGGAATTGCTAGAGGCGGTGGTGTTGACTGAGGAAGAATGGACTCCCGAGTCAGGCTTCTTGACTGCTGCGCAGAGTGAGTACAGGCTTCCTCTATGTTTTCAGGAGGAGATTGCTGACTGTGCAGAGCTGCAACGACGAACAATCGAGAAGCACTACGCTGATCGCATCAAGGTGAGTTCACTGTCCTTTCCGAGCTCAGATCAAGGAACGCATGAGCTGACTTCCACTTAGAAGGTTTACGCCTGAGCGACAGCTTCTCTTCGCAATTGAAGTACTGCTCCTCTATTCCTCTCATTCGGTTCCTCGGTGTTCACTCTGACGCGATCGATATAGTTCTGCTTAGCTTCCCAATAATCGTAATCCGGCGGTGGGTGAGGTCAGGTTCGTCATTCATGTACATGTATGATATCAAGTGAACATTCCGTGCTTCCGATCTCGAAATTGAGCTAGTATACACCAACCAAGCTAATCACATCACGTCGTATCCTGGTTGATTTAACTCAAATAGCTAATTCTCCTGACATTATACATACATCCGATCACCCTAACCGTTGCCCGCCGAACCCCGCGCACTCGCTCATGCCGCAAACCACGCGCGCTCGCTCATGCCAGCTCGTGGCGGCCTCGGCTATCTGGGGCGATCCTGGCAACCACCGCTTCCTGATGCGTCAAGACTTGAAGGCGAACGGTATATCCTGAGAGATCATTCGTGATTCGCCCAGGATGTTTAACATCGTCGATGACCGCCCCGGCGTCATTCACGACATCCCCGGCGCTGTTGAGCAGAATGACAGTCTTGTGAATTGGCAAATCCGCGCCGACTTGCACTCGTTGCCAACCGGCCTCATCGAGGTATCTCTGCATGGTGGTTTGAATGAGCTTTGGCATGTCGTCGTGAGTAGTTCCTGTGGGAACCTCGAATGCGGCAAGATCCCACTGATCGACACCAGTGACAATCAGAGTTGTGGACGGGTGAGCCATCATTGAAGTGTAGGTCAGAATTCTGCACATGACTTCGAAGAGGGTCTCCTTCGGCCGCTCCTCGTCGACCCCCGCAGTGTGCCCGGGATTGAGTGGACTTGCTGCTGCAGGGTATCGCAACGTTTTGGGGTTGATTGCGAAGGGAGTCTTCCCGCAGGGTACCGTGACAATCGCCAACTGCATTGCAGACACATTGTCGTCTTGCGCCTCAGCTTGCGACCGGAATCGCTGACGTATGTTCCAGCTGCACCCGAGGGGATCATCGAGTACAATCCCATGCTGCAGTTCAAAGGCGATGGTCTTTGTAACGGAGGGTTCTGCTCCCATGTTGGATATCACGGCATTAGTGAATGCAGGTGTTTCTTTCAGCAGATCATCGAAGATCTGCGCCACTTCTCGACTGACGCAAAACGAAATGTAATCGATGTGGGGATAATTCTTGGCGAGAGTGGTGCATTGTGCGGCGATTTGTTTGGAAAGTAAGCCTCGGTGATCATGATCATCATGCCCTTCCACTTTGTAGTGGACGGAATCGATCGCTGGAGGAAGGTGGAGATGAAGCCACCAGTTCTTCACTAATACGTGTGGGTATTCCGTACGTCCAGTGCTGCCATCCTCCTTCGTCGTGCGTTCGCCGCGCACGCTGAACGTGATCGCCTCACTCGGTACTGCCTTGAATCGATCTTCGACCTCTCCGTCGGGCAGCTCGGAACGGCCGAATCGATGGGTGCACGTCTCATTGAGCTGACGATCGCACCACAGCAGCTCCTTCTCTGTGAATTTGTTGGCAGAGTCGATCAGCCAATGGCTTCTGAAGAACTTTGACTTGATGATGTAACGACATTCTCTCGAAGCTCGAGAAACTGCACGTAGACTGCCGAAATCTGTAAGGTAGTCCTGCACGGCACTCTTGATCTCGATAGGCAGCCTCGAATACGGCTCGAAGGTTTTGGTCGTTTCCGAGTCGTCAGAGGAAGTTGACATGCTGGGTCAGAGGTTTGTTCTGGGAGTAGCAGGGCAAGGAGTAGACTGGGAGACTGGGGTGATCTTGAAGTTTTCCAATTGGGTATTGAAAGGGTGATATGTCAAGCAAGACGAAAGTGGCGTGAGGCCAGGGGACTGGCCAGTTAGCCAAACCAACCAGCCGGGCAAGCATGTCGGGGGTGCGTTAGCAAAGGATCCTTTGAAAGCCATGGGGTCCTTTCATCAGAACTGTTTCAAACGGACATCGCCGGTCTACCTGTAAAGCCGTAGTCGTAGTCCTAGGTAGCTTGTCGCTCTGGCGTTTCGAGCTGTAACGATGAGTGACATCCGACTCTATAAGACACAAAGCAGACAGATTCAAGCCTTCTCTTCTTCCCCCTCCCCCTCATCCTCTTCCTCATCCTCACTAACTTCCCCTCCCAAACCTTTTATCCGCTCTCTATCCCTTCTCCTCTTCTCACTCATTTCCTCCAGAAGCACAAGCAAATCCTCATGCTCCTTCTCATTCTCACCCATCTTGACTTTAACCCCACTTAGTTCCTTCTCCAACTCTTCAATCTTCTTCTTCTCCTCCTCCCCTCCTCCTCCACCAGCGGCGGCACCGCCCTTCTTCCCCTTCTTTCCTCCTCCGGCAGCAGCAGAGGTTCTCGCAGCCTCTAGGGACACTTCAGCCGCTTGAGCCCTGATGAAATTCTCCCTAGCCTCCTTCTCCGCCGACTCAATCCTCTCTTCCGCTTCTCTCAATTTCCCTTCAGCCTCCTTGGCCCGACTTTCCACACTGACCAACAATTCTTTCGTTGTCCGTAGGTCCGCTTTGGCCTTCTCCAACTCTGCCGCGACAGATGTTGCGGATGCTGATTTTACACGTTCGGATTCAAGTTGCGCAATGAGTGATTCTCGCGCTAGAGATTGATCTTTTTGGGCAGATTCGGACGTGCTTAGTGATGTTGATAGGGTGGAGAGTTGTTCTGATAGGGAATCGACTTGAGTGGCTAAGATTCGTTTCTGTCATTGTCAGGATGATAAGTCAGGCAGTCAGAGCGGAAGAGCTCACCTCGGATCGATGTTCCTCGTTGATCTTGGACAGACTCGATTGCAGTTGCATCACTTCATCCGTCTGCGCCTTAAGTTTCTGGCGGAGCGACATGATGATGGATGCAGTTTCGCCTTCGTCCGATGCTGACGCTGACGTGTCAGCATGCAACCACCTACAACACTGTTGATGTCGAGTGCGAGGCATTGACAACTCACGTCCTGAACCCCTGACCGCATCTGGCTCGATGGCGATACTCCTCTGTATCGTATCTGCAACATCAGCTTACCATCTCTGTTCGATGGTTAGATGGAGGGGAAAATTCATACAATAATGATTCTTCCAGAAATCCACAAATGCCCAATCGAACCAAAGTTCCAGACCTTCTTCTTCCTCCGCAGCAGCATCCCCGCCCTCTGGTCCTTCCGGCCCATCACGCACAGGTGCAATTATGGGCATTTCACCAGCACTGCCATCGGTATCAAAGGCGTCAGGCTGGACAGCGCGGAATCGCGGATCTTCCCGTAGACGGGCCATGCGAGAGACGAACTGGTCGGGACCTATTCTAGAGTGAAGGATGGGATGTAGGGTGGCGCTATGAGTATCAGCAAGGCAGTCAGGAGAAGATACAGATGTACTTGATATCACGTACCGAGTTATCTCTCCTGGTTCTCTGTTGAACTCGTAGCATACACCTAGCAGGAATGCGCTCAAGCCCTGGACTAGTGGGTCGATGCCCGTCGTTTGAGTTATGGGTTGTATGAGCTGAGCATAAGTGTGAGCTCATCAATTCCTCTCGATGCCCACGGGGGGGAAATGGGAAACTCACAATCTGTAAATTCGCACTTTCTCCCAAAAACTCCTTGACACTCCTCGGACTATCCCATAACCACGTACACAGCAAGACCAGATATCCCACCATGACTCTCGTCCAGTCTTCCTCATCCATACCCTCCGAGCCTTCAGGTCTGATCCCATCCTTCGCTGACCGATTCACAGCTTCCGTTTGTTCTCTAGCCGCCATCATTAAATTTCCAACGACAAGCTGGATTAATCCGACTTTATCTTCATCGGCGTCCCCGCCTGGTGGGGCGAGTGTGATCTCCCGCGCAACCTTCTTGGCGTGCTCGGACGAACGAAGCAGGTGGGCGAGGAGGAGGCACGCGAAGAGTGGGCGATAGGGATCGAAGGGCGTTTCGGGGGTGGAGGGGAGATCGAGTAGACCAGAGAGGATGGTAGAGCCTGCAGATGGTGTTTCGGAGGGAATGAGGGAAGAGAGGAGATCAAGTCGCGCATCGTCGTTTCCTGTGACGTATGCCTAGACAATGTCAGCTTAGACTATGAGGACTTGACGCTGGTAGCTTACCTCGAACATATTGACACCAGCTGCCCGGCCTCTGAGACTCTTCCGACCCGATGCATCTCCCTCCACCACGTTGTGCACCAAAGTGATAACTCCCGGTCTCGCTCCTTCCCTTACGAAACCGCCATTAGGGTTAGCTTCGTCCGCTGGGACAGGCACGAGCGGGCTGAGCTGGAGTGACGATAGGAGGTTTTGGTTCGCGGTGGATGATAGAAGGATGGGAGTGAGGGTATTGAGCGCTTGAGACTTTATGCTGTTTGGTGCGTTTGACGAGAGGGATAGTTCCACCAAAGCTCGAGTCACGCTAGATGACGCCATTGAGGACTAGAAGATCAGAGCCATTGAGGACCACCTGATCTGGTGAGGATGAACAGAGACGTACTTGGTTGGTACCGCCTGGACCCCCTATAAGCATCCGTATCAGCCCTAAAACAAGCCCGGTGTTGTAAATCTTCTGCTCGGGCCAATATTGCAGGCAGTAGTCGTCGGGAGATACTGCGTCTGGCGCCAAGTTCGCTGGAAAGCCGAGAATTGGAGGAATCGAGGGTATGAGCGCGAGCTCCCTGAAGTAGTTCTGAGTGGATCAGCTGACATTCCACCCGACGCAGGAAAGGTGCAACGGCTAGCTCACTTGATTCGAAACGTTGAAGCGGAGTAGACTCCCCACTGCCGTCAACGTATCCTGCACCACAATCCCCCCATCGATTCCACCTTCCCTATCTATGATTTCAAACAATTTCTCGAACGCGCCGGAGAATGCGACGATCTTCTGGAAATCGGCATTCCCAGCCACCATCACCGGTAATAACAATAATGCCTCATTTCGCAGCATCTCACGAGCTCCCCCGCCCATTCCACTTGCACCTGCTGCAGCGCCCGCTGCGCCTGATCCAGGGGCCGCAGATGGTGGAGGTGCTCGAGTATCCAGTATCGATAGGATACCTTCTACGCCTGGCGGTGGCGCTGACATGATGTAAGACTGCGCGAGGGTGGGACGAGAGGTGAGCAATTGCGACAGGAACTGAAGGGTGTAGAAGCGAGGGTAGAAGGATGGTGAGGTCGATAAAATGTTGAGGAGGGAGTGGAAGGGCCCAGAGGTGGAGAGGAAGACATCGGTGAAGCGTAGTCCGGGGTCGTCTCTTGCTGGCTGAAAGTGTCAGCTCCCTCATTCTGCTGTGTAGGAAGAAACAGAGATAAGTGACCTTCTCTGGTACCTCGCACAATTGCATGAACGTCTCCAATACGGCCTTCGCACTGTCAACATCGTGTGGCGCATCGTGCTCCAGCACCGCGAGTAGGCTGTCGATAGCTGCGGAACCGACATCCTTCGGAATTAGCTGTCATTCATGCGGTATGCACCCATCGCAGACCACGCAGCTATTTTCCCACTCAGTCACAGCTGTTACAGCTCCGGCTTAGCTGCACACACCTCCACGCCTGGACGCCCTCGACAGACTGGGTACTCACCTCTTTCCAATCTCGACTTAAGCCCTTGAGACCCAGAACAGCCGTCCGCCTATCTTCCACCTCCGGACTGGTCTGTATCCGCTCTACAAGCTTCCCGATCGTGTCCGCTGCTGTCTGAGGCGCGCCCAAATCGCCTCGAAGCTGGTTGTAGGCGGAAGAGAGCTTGGTCGAGAAGATTGAGGCATATTGATTCGCTTGGAAGTTCATACTGATTGACACCCGCCTAAAATAGGCTCGTTCGAAAGGCCTTCGTTATGCCTAGCTCCCAGGTATATCCCCGAGGTTGATGGAGGGGTGTGAAGCGTGTATTCTATACGTATAAAGTGGTGAGATATGGCACCCAGCACGGTCGCGGTGGTGGACGCGTTTAAGGTTTAGTCCCGTGCGTAAATAAGCTTTGGGCCACCGTGGGAAAGTGACGGAACTAGTTTGAAACACCCCCTGTCCTTTCCCCGTGTGTCTCATTGATGGACCATCTACTCTTTGTCTAGATTGATAGGTCAAAAGGCATCTATCGCCCATGGTAGGACGGGTGTGTGGGTCATGGGAGGATGGTCCTACAGGGGGGAGTATAGGTCAGAGGCAGTCTGGACACTCTGATCATCTCTACCATAACACAAATTATCATTTCTGACCATGCTCACCGCTACTCACTCCCGCAGCACTCCCCGGCTGCTATTTGTACTGCTGCTAGTACAAGGTGAGTGAGAAGAGAGGCTAGAAAGACATATTGCTTATCTTCAAGGTGTTCTTGCTGCTCAGATTTGCACTGCTGAAGGGTGTATCAAAGGCAAATCTTCTTCCAACAGTGAGTCCCACTTTGGTTCCTGCCCGAATCGGAGCTAATTATTAGTCCTTCACACCGACACATCATCGCACAATCAAATCTCACCCGGCACCTATCCCCTATACGGCGGTCTCAATCTAGAGCAATCTTCCCTCTTCGCTCCCCTTAATCAAACTACTTCGCGCTCAGGCGAATCGATCACCCTCACATATCCACCGCGCCCGGCAGTGTTTGACAAACCCGCATATAAGGGCTGGACCGATGGATTTAGCTCTCCAGATTATAACGCCGATGGATGGAAGAGTCTCTATTTGCCACAGGATTGGTACGCTGTCACTGGAGATGGAGAGGTGTTATGGGGACCAGTAGTGGATGTTGGACAATTGCCATCGGGGTCTCCGTCCAGGATCAAAAGGGCTTCATCATGTACGTCTGGCTGCGATTAATCGTACAGCATTTGCTGATGACGCTAGCTATGTGCGACCCTCCTTGCTCGTCAAATGGCCTATGCATGACGTCACCCTCGTCACAGCCGGTTTGCGAATGTAAGCCAGGATGGTCAGGAGCGCAGTGCGATCAACGTGCGACAGGATTCTACGGCTCGACGTGCAGAGGTGAGTTATGGGCAAGTTCGAATCAGGAACATACGGCTAATGTTTTCAGCCTGCAATACGAATTGCACAATCTGCGATGGTGGGATCGCCGGTACAGGCATATGCCTAGGGACATCCAAGGACGCCAGTGGTGAGCTCCCTTCCCGGCTCGAGGCATAACGCTTTGCCTCTGTCCGCTAATTCCTCCCAGTATGTGGATGCCTGCGCGGTTCCTGTACGCCTACCGGGGACTGTACCTGCTCTGCTGGCTTCACGACAAATTTAACGATATCCGATGAGAAGTGCAATACGTGCATTGATGGTTTCTTTCAGACCGGAAATGGGGATTGCAGATGTGAGTTGCATCCTGAAGCGATATGTTCAAAACAGCCAACTGATCATTTAGCTTGTCCTGCGGGATGCTCAAGATGTCGCCTCAAGGAAGGCACGAGTGACGTATCGGTCTGTACAACTTGCCGACCGAATCTCGTCGTGGATACTGCGGATCCAGCTCGATGTGTCTCCCGGGGAAGCTGTCAAGATGGGCAATACTGGGACAACTCCACTTCAATCTGTTCATCGTAGGTTGCCAACAGTCCTTTCCAGCCGTGCTGAGCTTAAGTTGACCACTGCAATAGATGCTCACCAGGCTGTACCACCTGCACCGGCCCTTCATCGAACGACTGTCTTACCTGCTCTGCACCCCGCATGAACCTCGAAGGGAAATGTGTCGGTCTGGACTCGAGAGGTATCTGCGATTCTAGCCTCGCCAGTGTACAGGGTGTATTTGTGGCAAACAACGGATTGGGGAAATGTGATGGTGCGTTATGCTTCTTCCTCGATCGTCATATTTTGTGCTGAACTTTGCAGCTTGTCCGGTTGGCTGTGCTTCCTGCAACATTCCCAGCTTCTCTTCCATCTCGCTATTCGGCTCGCTCCAGTGCACAGCATGCGCGGATGGATATCTCCTACAAGCTGGAAGTTGCGTCAAGCAATGTACACCGGGCTGGTTCCTACCAGGAACGGCCGACAAGACTGGGGTATGCCAACGTGAGTCGGAGGCATCGACCCCTACCCTCGTACAAATCGCTGACGATCCAGAATGTTCCTCATCATGCGCTGAATGTCAAACCACCTCAACACAATGTACCCGCTGTCCCTCTTCCTCATCCGCCAACTCTACCTCTACCCAGCCCTCATTTGCCCTCTCCGGATCTTGCGTCCCCGCCTGTCCTTCCGGCTCAATCGGGACCAACGGCACATGTACGCCATGTCATCCCGACTGTGCAAACTGCACTTCACCTTCCATATCAGGCTGTACCGCCTGCCCCTCACACCACCCCGTCCTCCGCTCTGGACGATGCATGGACCACTGTCCCCGCTCATCGTTCTTCGACCCGTCCTCCAAATCATGCATGGGGTGCGATTGGACTTGCGCCTCCTGCTCCAGTACCGGCAATTCCGCATGCACGTCCTGTGCGGACGGGTACGTGCTGTTGGGTGGACAGTGCAAAGCGGCGCAATGCGAAAATCGCTTCGTGCATGGTGCAGGGCTCTGCTTGGCGGATTTGCTGGATAAGGAGGATCAGAGGTGGATTGCCGGCGTGATTGTAGGGATCGTGGTGCTGATTGTCGGAGTAGGGGCGGCGTGGTATATTCGCCGACAGAGAAAGATGAGAAGGGAGGATAGCGCGGCGTTTAGGGAGGCTATGGAGGTTAGAGGACCAGGATCTTCGTCCGGATCAGGGGAGGGGAAGGGTGTCCGAAGATTGGGAAGGATCTTGGGCATGGATAGGATCTGGACAGATCGATCAGGGTCCGATTCGGACGGAAGGGACGACACGGCGCCGATCCAAGGGGATAAGCAGCGATTGAGGGAGTTGCTTCTCCCCTCCAATCGCGCTCGACGATCCGCCAATCCCTCGAGTCAGGATATCGAGCTTGCTCCGACCAAACACCAAGAAGCGACTTCTTCATCTTCCCGCGATTCCGCTATAGGCTGGGGTAGACCTTCGTCATCATACCTCCACGTCCCACCTCCGCCATACGCACCATCATCACTCAGTCCCACTTCCTCTTTGGCGTCGTCTACACTTCCTTCACCTACCCACACCCACTCACCCTCAATATCAGGCGTCTCTACCCCTCTTCCTGCTGGCCGTGGGAAATACGACACTGCTCGAACAAACCTCCTCCGGGCTCTACATCAACACGAAGACGATATCGATCTCCTCTCTGAGACGCAGGACCAGTCATACTTCCCCATGCTGGTTATACCTGTACTTGCTTTGCCTCAGAAAGCTTGGACGACAGCCATGGGAAAGGGGGAGGAAGAGAAGGAGCGGGAGGTGATCAGGCCGGTGATACTGGACCAAGGGGCAGGTCAAGGAGGGGTAGAGGAAGAAGAGGCGAGGAGGATATCGAGGTTCGAAGATCGGTTGAGTGCTTTATGGCCGGAATTGGAGAAGCGGGGGAGGGTAGGGGAAGGATGGGTGTAAGGGGTCTGTATAAGTCTATGTTGACTTACAGGCTATAGAATAGAGCGAGCCCGAATTGCAAGTTTTCGTTTACAAGCTGACTGTGCTGAAGCTGAGCTTATAATCTGACTTACTTATTGTCTGTCCGGCTACCTATTGCTCCCGCACAGCGCAAACGACGAGCTGCGAATCCCAGCACGAACCTGATATTTAGTTTCTCTCAGGATATCGACGATTAATATCCCTGCGACGGCTCGTACAACTGACCATATTGCGAATAAAAACGGATAGGGTTGACCCGGGGCCCGGCGGGCGCGCGCCACTGATCAGACTGACGGAGTTCCTTTCAAGACTTTCACTTATGAGTTCCATTGTACAGTGAGGAGGGCCCTGGAGGAGCAAGCTGGCCGAGCTGCCGACACCCAGACTAACTGCCCACGAATTCTTGTCGTTTCTCGTCAACCTTCACTTTATACGCCTCGCACACATCGGTCATCTGCCATCCGCTTCAAGACTCGCGTTACATACATATACTCACCACTCGCACCCAGCATGTCGCAACGGCAATATTACCAGTCTCGTTTTCCTGTCGACAGACTGTCCAAGCTTGAGTCAAAGCTGGGGACCCTCGACATCCCAATCAAGAAGCAGGCTCCCTCGTGGTGTGGACGGCCGCTGAGGTCCACAGGCAGTGAGAAGGGGTGGGGTCATATTGAACGGCGATTGACTTTTTGCGACAGCCTTACAGCCGAGGCATTTCTTACTGCGATGCAGAATGACGAATTAGGCACCCTCGACTACGAAGCGACTGAGTTTCTCTTGAGAGAATGGGTGATGACGTACCGCGGGGATAAATGCAAGACGACTGGCAAGATGGCTGAGAAAGAGAGTCATCACATCACCACGGAGGACAATCCGTGCTGGGTGGCAACTACCTCATTCAACAACACCGTATTCCCCACTGGGATCGACTTCGAAGTTGACGATACCGACGATCCGGATAAGTATACTCGTGTGGCCCTACGGTACCTTTATCGGCCCGAAGATTCAACCAGACACGGGAGGAGAGAGGAGAATGTGGTCATTCACCGTTTTGAATGCAAGATATACACAGGCTCCTACAGCAGAGATGATACTGCGGGATTCAGTGCCGATTGATGACAACCACGGTGAGTCAAATCATGCTCCCAAAGCAACGATACAGCTGTCCATAGCTGACAAATGGTGTAGCAATCGCGGCAACGCGACCGGCGGTCGGGGACTTTGTGTCAAGAGTGGTGAGACCGAGCAGCCTTGCCCAAGTCGAGAACGGTTCCGGTTCCGGTTAACGATGGAGTAGATTGTGTAGTCCGTATCGTTCTGCTCGATGTCCTAGCTCTAATCCATAGACGTCAATACGAGGACTTCTAATGTACTACAAAGAAGATCCTCGTCCTTTATCCCCCGCCGCGGCGCGCATTCCTTAGTTCGGCAATCGCCGCTCTCCTGCTAATCCTCTACTACTAGTACGTGTCTTGACACTGCCCCCTCTCTATATCCTTGCGCCCTCGCAATCTCCTACTAATCCTCTTACTTCTCTAACCCCGCTTCTGTCTCGTCGCCCTGTCTCCCCCATTCTCCCCAACTTTTCCTGGAAACTCGGTGTGAAATCTTCTCAACTCCTCATCGGCCCCATCAACCATATCCCAGTTCTCCCATGATGTCGCCTCCGCTGTGCCTTGCCATCCTTTCCACTCCACCAGATACTGAAGGGGTCTCCTACCCATCTTCCTGGAATCCAGGATTCGTTCAACCTCGTACACATTCGCCTCTGTGTCGCCATCGACCTCGATTGGACCCGGCGGTTCGCGATGCTGGCCAGGGAATGTGGGTGGTGTGAATGGGCGTAATTTGCTGACATGGAACACAGGATGATTTAACATTGTCGCGGGGAGTTCGAGTCTCCTTGCATGAGATCCGATTTTCGCCGAGATGCGGAATGGTCCGCCCTGCTTGATGTCCAGCTTCTTACTTTTCCGTTTTGTCTGAATTGTACTCATCGACAGCATCACCATGTCGCCGACCTCGAATGCTGGCGCCGGGGTCCGATGAGCGTTGTAGTGTTTCGCATAGACCTTGTTCGCCTCCGCGATCCCCGCTTTACACCTTTGATGAAGCTCCATCAAATTTTCCACCACCACCCCTGCCTTGGGCACATCCGCCTCGGGCGCCCTTATCTCCTCTACCCACCTGGGATGATAGCCGTAGTTTGCGAAGAATGGGGTCATGCCAATCGCAGTATGCACACTGTTGTTGAACACGAAAGATGCCTGCGGAAGGAGTCGATCCCAGTCATTTTGGTTGTAACTGGTGAAAATCCGAAGATACTGCTCGATGGACTGATTGACCCTCTCTGTTGCCCCATCGGTAGCTGGAGCAAACGCCGTTGATAGCTTTAGCTGTATGCCGAGCCTTTCGGTGAGCGATCGCCAGAATTTCGATGTCATTTTTGAACCGCGGTCCGACACTATGCTGTCCGGCATACCATGCACGGAGAAAACTTCGCGCATGAGCAGGTCGCCCATCTCTTCCGCACTCAGCCGGGTGGTCGTAGCGATGAAGATCGACCATTTTGTGAGCCGGTCAGTGATGACGAAGATCGAGTTCTTCCCGTTTGAACTGGGTAGCTCTTCGATGTAGTCCATCGATAGGCCGGACCAGGGTTTGTCAGGTATTTCGAGCGGTTTCAGTAATCCGTACGGCTTTATGCGACTGGATTTGACCCGTTGGCATACCCCACATCCCCCAACATACTCCTCAACGTCCTTCCTCATCCCTTTCCACCAGTAGTCTCTGCCGACCAGCTCCAGCGTTTTTCTCGATCCGCCATGCCCTGCCAATATCCCATCATGCCTTGCACGCAGAATCTTAGTCCTTGCCATATTGTAGTCAGGCACGTAAACTCGTCCATCCACCCTCAAGAACCCCCTCTTGTCCCAGCTCAAGGTGTCCCAGTGACGTGCGGCCGCTTCCCGTCGTATGTCGCTCAGAGCTGCAGGAACGCTGATTAGCTCTTGGCAGGTCGGGTGATCGCAATTCCGACAAATGACCTGGAGCATTCCTTCTCTCAACTCGCGCGTCTCCTGATCCTCCATCAGCCCGTCCAGCAGGTCCGAGTCGTCGATGAAGTAATCCCTGGAATCTTCCGGCTCAGATTGTAGGGCTCGGAGTAGGTGGTGGATGGGTAGCTCTTCCCCTTCTCCCGCTATCGCCCTCAACATCGTCGCCTCCACCAGCAGATCATCATCGCCTAGCGCCAGCGAAGGAGTTGACCATTCCCCGACTTTTGGCATCGCCTGCAACACGTTTGCCTCCCTATCCCCGGTGCTGCCTTTCCCCAGATGCACATCACTCCTCCTCGACAGAGCGTCCGGCATCTGCGCATCTCTCCCTGGCCTGTATAGTATCCGATATCTGAACTGCGCCATGTACTCCACCCATCTCGCCTCCCTGTGACTGAGCTGCTGCGGCTCCATCCAGTAGGTAAGGTTTAGATGATCCGTTAGTACCGTGGTCGATACCGGTAGAAGCATGGTTCTGCACCGCGTAAAGGCATTTACGATCGCCAGAAATTCTTTTTCCTTGGTGGTGTAGTTAAGCTGTGAAGTGTTGAACCGCCCAGACTCGATAACAACGGGATGTTCGAGGCCATCTTCGGCGATCTGGGATAGGATGAAACCCCAACCGTAGTATGATGCGTCTGCCTGTATGATAGCAGCGCGTTTCGGGTCGTAGTGAGTGAGCACTGGAGTAGTCATCATCGCCGCTTTGATCGTCTTGAAAGCCGCCCGTTGCTCCGGTCCCCAGACGAACGACACGTTCTTCTTTGTGAGATTATTGATTGGCGCACCGATGCTCGAGAAATTTGTCACGAATTTCCGATAGTACCCGGCCAACCCCATGAAAGACCTGGACTGTGACAGCGTTCGAGGTTCTGGGAAGTCGACAATTCCCTGCACCTTCTCCGGATCCGCCGAAATGCCCTCTCCAGACACTCGATAACCCAGGAAACCAATATCCCCTTTCTGGAACTCGCATTTTGCCGCCGACAAGTAGAGACTGGCTTCCCGCAAGCGATCGAAAACCTGGTTCGTAGTCTTCTCCAGCCCCTCTTTCGTTTCTGAGTAAATGATGATATCATCGATATACACCCAGACCCCCTTTCCCAGCATTCCGCGGAAAACCTCGTTCAGGAAGTGCTGAAACACGGCCGGCGCGTTCTTCAGCCCGTCCCGGACGACAAGCGATTCGTACATCCCGAAAACTGTCTTGAAAGCCGTGTAGTGCTCATGCCCTTCTTTCATCCTCAGCAATTGGTATGCTCCGACGAGATCAAGTTTTGTGAACCATTTCGCCTTGGCCAGCGATTGGAGGATCTGGGATATGAGGGGTACCGGGTAGGCGTTGTCGACCGTATTGTCGTTAATCTCCCTAAAATCTGTCACCATCCGCCACTTACTCGTTTTCGATTTTGGCTTGGGAACGAGGAATATCGGCGACCCGAAAGCAGACGAGCTTGGGCGAATYTTTCCCTCCGCCARCTCCTTCTCCAGCATCGCCGCCAACGCATCTTTATGCTCCTCACTCATCCCGTACACCCTCGAGCGCGGCAGCTTTGTGCCATCTTTCAGCTGGATAGTCATGTCGTACTGCCGATGGGGTGGGAGAGTCGCTTGGCCTACAGGCGGACGGAARATATCAAGGTAGTGGTGGTATTCGGCGGGGATACAGAGTATCTGGTCCTCATCTTCGGCTTCCTTGATCGCTGCAATACGTTCACTGCGGATGACAGCTGCGTTCTTTYGTTTGCGTTTTGTGCCCGAGAGCTTGGAYTTCTGACTCACTTCACCGAGGCTAGACAATGCTACCCCGGGACTTCCGGWATGTGTMTCGCCCTTCTGCTCTACCGCCTGTCYGCTGTTGATGTCCCTACAACCCGTATCTTCACACACCGCCTCCCCCTGCTCCACTATTCCGCCCSCTCTATTCCACCTCTCGTTCCCYTGGATCTCGATTGAGTTTGGAAAGGTAATGCCTGGAGGCCGGGACCAGGCCGCTCGGAGGGGGAGTAGGAGTTTGCCGGATGTGAAGGGTGTAGTGCTAGAGCCAGTCATCGGTCCACATGTTGCAAACGCATCACTCACTTCACCGAGGCTAGACAATGCTACCCCGGGACCYCYGGTATGTGTTCCATCCTCCCCTGCCTCTGACTTTTGGCTGTCAGGTATTTCCGCCATTTTCATCTCATTCCCACTTTCCCTGCCTCTTTCCTCCATTCCCGCAGGTAATGGCACTGACGCCATCGACCTCCCYATGTCCAAGATGACCCTCTGATCCTTCATCCACTTCTCCCCAATGATGACATCCGAACCGCAGAGGCGCGTGATGTTTAGGCGCATGTTAATYGGAGCATTTCCTGGAGTCAGCCGAACTGGTAGATCGACATAKGWTGTGATAGCGCCCGCTTYCGATGATGAACCATCGATGAGGATGAGTTTGATCGGTTGTGCGTACTGATGAAATTTGTCCTTGTACCGGGATGCCGCTCGTTCGTCGATGTAGTTCGACCGAGCCCCCGTGTCCCAGAGGATTGATACCGCTTGTCCTCCCGCCCAGATCAGACGACCCTCGCTAGTCAGATTCGTCAGTGGAATCTCGACTCGACCGGCCTCGTACCAGACAGGATTCAGCGTATCGTCTACGAAGGTAGTTGACCTATCGACCGCAGAAAGATATGCT
>BCKN01000014.1:128782-369221 GCA_001600655.1 Dioszegia aurantiaca
TTTGGAAAGGTAATGCCTGGAGGCCGGGACCAGGCCGCTCGGAGGGGGAGTAGGAGTTTGCCGGATGTGAAGGGTGTAGTGCTAGAGCCAGTCATCGGTCCACATGTTGCAAACGCATCACTCACTTCACCGAGGCTAGACAATGCTACCCCGGGACCTCCGGTATGTGTTCCATCCTCCCCTGCCTCTGACTTTTGGCTGTCAGGTATTTCCGCCATTTTCATCTCATTCCCACTTTCCCTGCCTCTTTCCTCCATTCCCGCAGGTAATGGCACTGACGCCATCGACCTCCCYATGTCCAAGATGACCCTCTGATCCTTCATCCACTTCTCCCCAATGATGACATCCGAACCGCAGAGGCGCGTGATGTTTAGGCGCATGTTAATTGGAGCATTTCCTGGAGTCAGCCGAACTGGTAGATCGACATAGGTTGTGATAGCGCCCGCTTCCGATGATGAACCATCGATGAGGATGAGTTTGATCGGTTGTGCGTACTGATGAAATTTGTCCTTGTACCGGGATGCCGCTCGTTCGTCGATGTAGTTCGACCGAGCCCCCGTGTCCCAGAGGATTGATACCGCTTGTCCTCCCGCCCAGATCAGACGACCCTCGCTAGTCAGATTCGTCAGTGGAATCTCGACTCGACCGGCCTCGTACCAGACAGGATTCAGCGTATCGTCTACGAAGGTAGTTGACCTATCGACCGCAGARAGATATGCTTTAGGCCCGACTTGAGTTKCTCCAACCTCAATCAGGCCCCGCCTTTTCCCGCCTCTTTCGCCTCTTCCTTGACCGAGATATGGGTGGGGTTGGATCGAGCTGCCCAAGTGGGGGACTGGGTGGTGGATTTCGTCGGACAAAGGGAGATAGGATGATCCGCCGCGCCACAACCGAAACAAAKTCCGCCTGCCCTTCTGAGCTCCCTCGTCTCCTGACTACTCGCCCCCTGACCCTGCACCTTTCCGCCCTGCACTCCGCCTGCCTSTGCGATCCCACGTTGCTCAGTCCCCTCGGTCTTCACCTTCTCCGTCAACTCTCGCTTCACCACCTGCTGCCCTTTGCTTCGCTCTTCCTTCTCTTTCCAAGCCGCCTCCTTCATCCTCTCCGACTTAGCCCTTTGCTCCTCCGCTTCATACTCCAAAAGGCGTGTGTCAAGTTTGACAGCCCAGTTCATGAGTTCCAGGAAAGTTTTGAAGTCGTGCCCCTTCTCCGCCTGAAGCTTCCTCAACCTCGCCGACATTCCCCCTTGCGCCTGATCCACCATCCTTTCATCTCCCCACCCGACAATAGCGAAAAGCCGCTGCAGCTCGACGAAGTATTCTGACGCCGAAGCGCACTTGTCTTGCCTGAGGCGACCGATGCTAGCCTTGGCGGTGCCGATTGAGTCAGGATCGCCGTAGCTAGCTTTTAGCCAAACGACGAGATTGTCGACCGTGGTGAAATCCGACACCTTGTCGATTCCCCCAGCCCCGGCCACCTTTCCTTGAACCGCCTTGCCCACTGCTCCGCGAAGGAACTGCAGGATCCAGGACACCTTGGTTGATTCCGACTTGAATTTAGACGGCTGAAGCTGAAAAACGTTTCGACAGGCGAAAACGAAGAAGTCGAGAGCGTCCTTGTCACCTGTGAAAGGCGTAGGCTCAGCAGTTCGAGGCTCGTTCTCTCGCTCCTCCCTATCTTTCTTTGCCGCTGCCTCCGCATCCGCCCTTCTGGCATCCGCCTCAAGTCTCCTTTCCTCTCGTTCCTTACTCAACGCCGCCTCTGCCTCGTACCGCTTTCTGTCCGCCTCATCTCGAGCCTTGTTTGACTCGGCGATGGAGATGACAAGTTCTCCCATCTTCGCCATCATGGCCGCAAGGGCCGCAGTGTCCGCCATAGTGGATGATTGGGCAGGTGAAGGGGTAGGAAGTTTTGCTGATTTTCGAGATGGTAGGGGTAAAGGAGGTTCCGCTGGCCCGCTGGCTCTAGTTTTACGAATATTTCCGAGTCCGTTGTCCGCCTGATTCGACAGTTTGTCTAATTGCAGGGGTCCGAGGTGCTGTTGTTCTCGATTGGTAWKAGAAGTCCTCGTATACTGTCAARAGTGGTGAGACCGAGCAGCCTTGCCCAAGTCGAGAACGGTTCCGGTTCCGGTYAACGATGGAGTAGATTGTGTAGTCCGTATCGTTCTGCTCGATGTCCTAGCTCTAATCCATAGACGTCAATACGAGGACTTCTAATGTACTACAAAGAAGATCCTCGTCCTTTATCCCCCGCCGCGGCGCGCATTCCTTAGTTCGGCAATCGCCGCTCTCCTGCTAATCCTCTACTACTAGTACGTGTCTTGACACTTTGCAGGCGCCTGAATGACCCTAGTACACTATAACTGACATCGTGTTGTGCTAGAGTACACATGTAAATTCACCGGCTTATCGATGTACCCTAGGCTTGCACCTCTTATACTGGTGTTTCTGCGGCGACATTGACCCTCACCTCACTAAGATGATGCAGATGAGGATGGTAGGACCCCTCGATAGGTCAAAACTCTGCCAAGGGAACCAGGAGACGTCATGAGCCGCAGCGCAATGCATCCGGATCCGCTCGTGTTTCGCCTGTGGCCTGGGACGTGGAGCGCGGGCCTGTACAGCCGTATAGCAGGCGGCCCACATGTCTGTGGAGCCTAGCGCTGCGAAATGAAAGGAATCTGAGGCTGAAACGCGGCGATACTGCCCGAAAGCGACTCCATCACTCCATGCCACACTAGTGCTTCTCGCTCCGCGGGGAGGGGGGGCTCGCTCATGCGTCATAGGGATGGGTAGTAGGTACTTTATCCATTCACAAGGGAATCCGTTGTGTGGTCGACCAGGTGAGTACCCGGCCGGGCCCGGCCGGGGCCCTGTAGGGTGAGGAAAGGGAAAGCGCGCACACAAGCCGATTGCCAGCTGGCCCCCTTCACCTCTGGCATATATTCAGGCACATCAAGTTCTGGCGACCTGTCCTCGATCTTCCTCCACGCGCACTCATCACATTTCACTACCCAAGCCCGAGCCCACTACGCGCAGATTCCCCCAGACATGTCCAGTACCATGCAGGACTTTTCCAAGGATACCTGTCCTCTTGACCGGATGACTGACCTTGAGTCTAAGCTGGCAGAAACCGGGCTTCCCGATGCCCGGAAGAATCCGATGTGGGCGGGGAAGCAGAATACGCCGGAAGGGACAGCTGCAGGCCAGTGGAACCTTAAAAGAACTCTCACCTTCTCCGATGGTCCGACAGCCCAGGCGTTTCTGTCAGCCATGAAAGCGCGCGACTTGGGCAACGCACCGCCCTTCAAGACGCGAACATGGGAGGCCGAGTTCAAGGAGTCGCATCTCAAAAAGATCTGCGACGCACAAAAAGATCGCGGAGTATTCAAGTACATTGTCACTGAGAGCGCTCCGGTCCGCGTGACGAAAGACAAAGGCGGTGATGCCTCAGGGCTCAACTTTCTCGTCAAGGGCGTCGACAAGGAGGCGGCGTACGTTGCCTGTCGGTACTTTTCACGCCTCGAAACCTGGAAGCATGGAAAAGTCGAAGAGAACACCGTCATTCATGAGTTCGAATGCACCATGTACACATCCACCGGAACGGCAGTGAGCGATTGCAAAGCGTTCGGTACCTGAAGGTCAGTAGTACGCTGTCATAGCTACGGTGAGTCAAATCGCGTCTCGATCTCAGCGGCGGCCGGTGTTGTGGTCTTAGCTGACATGCAGATGAGGAGAAGTCGAGGCGATATCTGATTTGGCACCGGGCGGCGATTCTTCTACGATACCTAGATCAAGAGGATATGTTAGATACCCAGCGTGCATTGTTATGTCTGTTCAGCTTGTCTGTTCCATCAGACACGACTTTGATAAGAAGGCTCGAGCAGGCCACATAAACAGGGGTCCTGCAGTGCTATATCTGAGTATGGGTTAGAAACTCCCAGGTGCGAGTGTGTGGAGCACGCCTAGCCCATCATTCGAAGTAGGCAGCAACACAATCGGATGCTTACCAATATGCGATGTTGCCTGACACCGGACGCGCGATGTGAGCTGTTAGAGGAATAGCTACTTGCCCGCGATCGTGTTCCGTTGAAGATCAACCTGTCTTATTGGTTGACCAGTGACATCACCCTTGTACCACCACGGAGTACGAGATCCGGCTTCTCAGACATCTTCTTAAAGACAGCTTTGTTGCTGGCGGTTGCTGCGATGACAAAAGCTGCCTGCTCTTCGGGGGGTCTGAATTTGCCGTAAATGTATTTGTGTTGTATGCGAAATCAAAAGCCTTGTATGCCATGAGAGGACCTTGACCGAACCGGGCCAGCATCTGGTTTTTGTTGTTGAAGTGGACTTCGCTACGGCCCGGATGTCTAAAGATCAGCTCATGATCATGGTAAGCAGGACTGACTCACAAATGAGCGCAGTTTGAGTCCATGGGGTCGAATGTCTTCAATCCCAACATGGAATCCGTTGTCGCTTCGGATGGCGTGTATCTCTCAGAGCAATTACGAATGTCATCCAAGGCGTCGATGAAACCTGGCAGTCAGCTTTTGATTCCACAAGGAAAGGGATTTGAGCTCACGAGGATATCAACCTGCCTGAAGATCTTTCGCAAGTTGTACTGACTGAAGACCCCTGATTGCCAGACCGAGCTGTTGATTGCCCAGTCACCAGCTCCAGGGATGTCATCGACCTCAACCTCTATCTCCTCCTTGAGAAGCCCGTGGGGCAACCCTCCCCTTCGGCAACTCCTTTGGCCAAGCTGTGTGGGGGAATGAATCCCCAAGCGGGAGCTTTTCTTGCGGGCATGGAACAGCCTCATGTGCCTGGTCTGCTGGACGGCGGGCGAGCAGGCTGGCGCGGTGATTCGGGGTATGACCTGGTTTGGGGAATTCGTTTGCGAGCCCCATTCTTGCGATTGGTCTGCGGTGATGGACTTCTTCGTCGCGCATGCCCGCCCCTTGCTTCGCGGTGAGCGCTACGGCCCCGAGTGGCAATCCCCCAATCCTGTTCTCCTCGCTCGCTTGAACATCCCTCATGTTCCTGCCCCGCCCCCGCCGATGGCCCCCGTCTACCCTTACCCCCCCTTTCTCCCTCCACCACCTGCATTGATCGATTCTCGCGCATTGATCGAACCAAGCTGATAGCTTGCCATGTTGCCCATGAGAGGAGTAGGCTGAAGGATGTGATCGGATACATCTGCCGAGTGACAGGCTTTGGAGGTTCTAGGATGGGTCAGCCGTAATCTTCGTTGTCAGAATTGAGAAATGAGACTAACCTTGGCTTGTTCTCTCCTCGATGACGTTTGACAGCACCGAGATCGTCCGTTTCTTGTGAGGCTGACTTGAGTCCGTGAGAGGTAGCAACTGACCGGATCTAGACTGGACAGGCGTCTCAGGCTCGATGCCGCGCTAGGAGATCAGTCACGCATGGGGGACGGACATACCTTCTTTGGGGGGATTCCCGATGTCTTCAGCTGAAGAGGAAAATCCAAGGTAAACTTTCCGGCTGCAACTCGGACACTGGTACCCGCCATCATAGTGTTTGGCGAGAAGACATCATGGGTCCCTGCGTAGCCCTGTCACGTCCGTCAGCATGTGATAGCTGGCCAACGTGATCGGTACGCACAGATTGAGTTGATGGCAAAGCCGTGGTTGTCGAGACGTCAAGAATAGCACTCTTCAATGTAGTTTCTTCGTCATCATCATTGTAGACCGGACTAGATGATGGGTAGGTCTTTTTGGGCTTAGGTGTGATCGGCTGTAAGGTTAGCAAAGAACAGCTCTGAAGATTGTGATTCACGCACGGGTAGCGAGGTAGGAGTTTCAACGATTGGCGCCGGCGCCGGAGCAGTGGGATCCGTCGAGACTATCTGCGGTTGAGGAGCTTCAGGGGCCAATTCCCGTGTGTATTGAGCTAGAGGACTCGATGATCCGACGTACTTCATGTGAGAAGAGGAAGCTGCTTCCGCAGGTGGTAGGGGCGGAACATCTTCGCCGCTTGGCCTGGACGACATTGTGAGTGAGTGTTGATGAGATGGAATGAGAGAGAGCTCAGTGAGCACTATAGGCAATCTTTGCTGTTCCCCTCTCAATGAAACTTAGTGTCCCGTCGATCCCACAGACGTTCAGTGCGGACGAAGCGGTTCTGGATCCTGGATAGGCGCATCGTGAAGTTGAGATATGCTGCTGGGACGATGTAGTAAGTCTATCGAGATCCTGCACCAGGCCCACCGTCAAGCCACGTGTATCCAGGTACTGCCAGGTGTATGTAGCTTCAGTGAAGATCATCTTTTGCCCATAGCAATCCGCCAGTACTGTGAATGTGAGTCTCTGCACAGCGTAAGCAAGGTCATATCATTCAGCCACTAAGAATCAAGCAGAAGCCTCCACTCCCCTCCTCACCGTTCCTATCCATCATGCCCGCCGGCCTCAAACCAACCTCCGCCCCTCCCGACGCGACCTGCGCGACCTGCAAGAAGACGCAGAAGGACCTCGGCGCCCCATTGAGGCTTGCGGGGGCTGTAAGACGGTGCTGTACTGCTCTAAGAAGTGCCAGGATGTAGCTCGGAAAGCACACGGGGCGGAGTGTCAGGAGATCCGCGCTGGTGCCAAGGCTCGGCCGGTGGATGTCAAGCCTAGGGTGGCGCAGCCCAAAGCAAGTAGCTCTCAGCGGAGGGTAGAGACCAAGCCGAAGGTTGAAGAGAGGGAGGAGGATTATGAGGATTACGATGAAGAGGATGAGGATGAGGAGGAGGAATATCAACCCCAGGGCCAGGGACCGGCTTTCGACCCCCGTCTCGAAACTCCCTATATCGAAGTCCGGACCAAACCAGCTACATCTATCCCCACTCTTGGTCTTGCTCACCCCTCTTTACCCGGCCTCCCACAAGCACGCACACTTATGGACATGCTTGACTCTATGGGTATATCCTCCTCGAACCCCAAAGGCGTCGTTTCCACCCTGGGCGGCGGAACAGTCAGCGCGAAGCAATCTGGCCTTACCAATCTTACTCGTGCATCCAAGTCCAACGCCTATCTCTCCGCTTTATCCGAACGAGAAGCAATGAGGCAACTCGTCGATTGTTTCCGACTTCGATGCGAGGACGAATACAAATTCAACGGTCTGACCGTGGGTCTGTACAATGATGAAGAACCCGGAAGGGAGTTCAATATCTTCCTGACGCTCGCGGAGGAGAAGAAGGTCGTTCCTAATTGGTGGGACGCGTCAAAGAGGATGGATACGCAAATCATGTCCCAGAATGAAAGGGGGAAATGTTACATTCAGAAAACAGTGGAGAAGAGCGATATCATCGAGGCGTATGATGGGGATTCTATGATGCCTACGAAATTGAGGGGCCTGGCGGAGAGGATTTATGGGACTCCGGTGACGAGATCTTGAGCTGGCGGCGGGAATAGGGTGCGAGCGGGAGGAGGGATTTAGGCGGATAGTGCTAGTACTTGTTGGTGTGAGTTGCAGCCACGTAGTCTGATCATGTAGTATTGTTACGGCTGAGCGTAGATCATCATACCATGTTCGTTGGCGATCATCATTGGCTCCAAGGCATCACGATGGTAACTCACCCACGCCCCATGCTGCAACTCCTCATTCCTGATGCCGTAAGCGTTCCTGGCACATGCCTCGGCGCTGGGAACCAAAGCGCAATTTGGGACTTCCCGCACTTTGCGTTTGCATCTCAACAAGCCCTGCTTTGACCCGACGGTGAGTCGACATTTGGGAGGTTCTGATGTCCTTAGCCAAAAGGTACCTTCTTTCTCGCCTCCCTGATACTCTATCACCAGCCTGTCTTCGTCCAACTTCCCCCTTCACAACACCATGCCACCCACCCAACCCCTCACTACCTCCCCCTCATCCACCTGCGCCACCTGTCACAAGGCCCAGGAAGACCTTCCGGAACCACTGAAGCGATGCGGCCAGTGTAAATCCGCACTCTATTGCACGAGGGAGTGCCAAGTCTCCGCTTGGGCGGGGCACAAGGCGGAATGTCAGGCAATCCGGGCGGGCACCGGCCCCACCACTACTTCTTCCAAATCCACCTCAGCCACTTCTCCTCCGATTGCACCTCCCTCCAGCCAGCCAAAGGGCGCTACATCCCTAGCGGACATGCTAGCGCGCATGCAAGTAGGCACGGACGCCGCCCCCGGATTCGCCTCGACCCTCTCCGATAAGAAAATCATGTCATTCGCAGAGACGGGTCTTTCTACACTATCAAAAGACGCCGCTTCCAACGCCTACCTCTCTGCTTTACCCCAAGATCAGGCAATCCGGCAGTTGATCGACGCTTTCCGCCTTCGGTGCGAAGACGAGTATAGCTTCAATGGGGAGACGTACGGTCTATACAATGGAGAAGACCCCACTGTCGATTTCCGGAAGTATATCCAAAAGGCAGAGAAGAAGAATGTACTTCCGGATTGGTGGAATCAGGGGAAAAGGGCGGAAGTGATGGCTGTTGCTCAAAACCAACAAGGGGAGAGCTGCATTCATCACGCTGTTGAGAAACAGGACGTGATTGATATTTACGGAGGGGATAGTTTTATGCCTATGAAACTTCGGGGTTTGGCGGAGAGGATATATGGGTCGGGAGTCATGAGGTTCTAAGGGGCTGTGAAGGTCAAGTTTTGAGTTCGTAAGATCTGCTGCCATCAATCATCTATGTATGATACAATTGCCCTACCTAACCATGCTCGACCGAGTTCATTTTCCGCTAATGTTCCCACTCCCAGTAGATATTCCCACACAGATACAAACAGCTCCAAGCTTTAAGTTGCCCCCTCAACGACTCTCCCACCGTCCATACGGCCCATCATCGTCTCTGCCCAATCCTTCATGTCGCCCGTCGGGAACCCATCCAAGGTCTTCAGGGTCTGCAAACATTAGCACAGAACCCGGATTGACACAGACTTAGTCCTGTCTCCATTGTATGCTGGCGGTGATGTGAGAAACGTACCTCATCTAACTCAGACACGCTGCCAGATACGGACGTTTCCAATTCTGCTAATTCCGCCTGTTTGGCTTGGATCGACGAAAAGCGGGTGGAGCAATCCTGATGTAGCTGCACAGTATGAGCTATTGATACCTGTTCTGTCTACGAGGATCTCACGGGGACAAGTAACTCACCGCCAGGTATTCAGTTCGGAGTCGTTCGTAGGCTTCATCATATATCCCCAGATTGGCAGCTGCGGTCAAAGCTTCGGGGGACAAATCTGGCCTAGGATTGTCAGTCTGCGCTATAAGCATTATCTGAGGTCGTTCCAGCTTACCTCCAAGCATCCGCCCTGACTTCTGAGCTACCAGCTTCATAATCCTGGCCATCCTTCACTACTGAATCCAGCATTTGTAGAGCGCGTCCTACTCGATAATGCTCAAACAGCACCTTTGCCTCAGACTATATTGATCAGCGCAGTCTTTGTCTGAGACTTGAATGGGATGGATGTACCTCTATCTTGCTCTTCATTGACGTGCCGGCATCAGCGCAGATTTGTTTGAGCTCCTGCGGGTACTTGGCGGCCAAAAGTGGGAAGATGCCCTTCAGATCACGATACCTGCACTGTCAGCAA
Organism: Dioszegia aurantiaca; assembly: GCA_001600655.1. NCBI lineage: Eukaryota > Fungi > Basidiomycota > Tremellomycetes > Tremellales > Bulleribasidiaceae > Dioszegia > Dioszegia aurantiaca. Next base: position 138,363 of record BCKN01000014.1, read on the forward strand.
TGTTTCCAAAATCGCTCGGAAGGTGTGACGTACTCCCACTTCCCAGCAGCTTTGTTGATTGCTATCTGGAGCGTATCCAGAGTAAGCTCATACCGCTTTCCCCATTGCTCCGCTCCGTCCACCTCGATTGTCGGCATTGTCTCAGATACAGGCGCGGAAGCGACACTGCGGCGCGTGCGAGGTGTTCTAGGGGCTGCAACTGGTGCGGCTAGAGGCAAAGTACTCGGTCCAGCCTCAGATGGATGAGGAAGAGATGCTGACATCGCTGCAGGTGGGGGGTGGATGGGAGTGGTCGATTTTCTCGGTTGTGGAGATGCTGTCGGTGTTGTGGAAATGGGAGCTGCAAGGGCTTGCGTATGCGATACTTCTTGTGAAGTATAAATGAGACCAGCTGGAGCTGTTGATGTTCCCGCAGCGATTTGTTCTTCGATGAACATGTCTGTATCGCGCTGTACAGCGGCTGTAGAAGACTCGGGCATCGGGGCGACATGCGCCGTAGGCTCGAGACGCGGCTGCACAGGAACAGGTGGAGGACCCATCGAAGGCGAGCCTAAGCCCTCAGGAGGAGTCCTCATCACTTTCTGCGCTCGTGGTAAGAACGCTCGAGGTGTTGTAGGCTGGGCAGGTCTCCCTTCGGCCTGTCGAAGAGGGGCGGCTTTGGCCGGGGTTGCTACAGGCGCAGGAGAAGCTGCCGGCGCCGGTTCCGCTGGCCGCTCATACGGCTTTGCAGGCGATCTGCCTGTCTTCTGCGGTGGTGTACGTTGTAGAGCAGGCATTGTATAAGGGATATAGACGAAGATGGGTTGATTTTGACTTTGTTGTTGTTGCTTGGGACGCGTTTGGAAGGAGGTGGACAACCGTGGGAAAGTAGAAACACGTGACTTCACATTCCTCAGTCGCCACAGCTCTAACTGCCGCTTCCCTTCATGACCCCCTGCTTGTCTCATACCATATATCAATCCAGACCAGACCATACCATCATCATCTCCTAGTCCTGGGAGCATTTCGGACGGTTTGACGGAAGAAGTAAGCGTGAGAGCGAGATTTCCAGTGTATAAGGTGCTTTTCAAGCTGTGAATTCCGCCCACACACAGCTGACATCATGTCCAGCATCATAACCAAAGAACACCTTGCTTTCAGTGGCGGCTACGCCCTTCTCGACGAGCCCATAACGCTTTCTCAGCCATTGCAAGCTACGCTGACATTCAATATGTACGTTGGCCCAGTCCGCAATCATGACCGAGCTGACCCTCAGGTCTAACCCTGAATCAACCAACACCTCCCGCTCCGCATCCCCTTCTACCAACCCCGACCCCAAGAATCGCCTCGTTTCTGGTTCACTCAAAGACCGTATCGCAAAGTTCAACAACCCAGGCGCCACACCTCTACTTCCCACTCATCCATTCGGCACAGCCGGCCCGGGTTCTGGTCCAGGCGTCGGTGGACCGGGCAAGAAGGGCCTATACGGTAATCGCATACCCACACTTGATCCCAAATCCGCTAGCCACATTCCGACCTCGGGGTCAGTGAGGAAGATCTCGGAGAACAGGGGGTTGATAGGCAACCGGATCCCCTCGAGCGTTTCTGGCGGAAGCGTCGCTGGGTTGGCATCTTTCAATACTGGCGGCTCAGCCGGTATACCCGGTCCTAAACCATCATTGGCAGGTATCGGCAGACCTGCAAGCCCTACAGGGTCAGTTGGCTCCTCAGCGCAATCAGCGCTCGCCGATTCGGGTACACCCTCAACATCCCGCTCCTCATCCCCTCCAACCTCGCTAGGCGGCGGCCTACCTCCTTCGCTCCTAGCTGCTACCCTACCCGACATTGGCGGTCCGGGCGCTATGACCCCTTCTTCTACTCGCGCCGATGCAGGCGAAGAGCAGGAAGATCGATCAGCGCCTAGCACTCCGGTCGTCGGCGCCACTATCCAGCTTCCTCCGGCGGAATACGACCTCGTGCCCGGAAATCTGAAACTTGCTACGGCCGCCCAAATGAGTCGAGGTCTATCAGCGACTTCGGCGGCTCCTCGATCATTCGCACCGAGCATCACGTCATCCCTCGCGAGTCAGTACGATCCGAGCAGCCAGGGAAACGAGGAGAAGCAGATGATGCAGGATGTCAGTGGGATATCTACGCCTACAGGGACACCCAGAGCGGCGTATAGAGAGTTTGACGGGAGCACGAGAGGGGAGGGTAGTACAAGGGGAGAAGGGAGCGTGTTTGATGAGGGGAGTGTGGTGGGTGATGGGGATCAAATTGGGGAGCAGAAGGCAATGGACTCTGTCAGTCGGCGTCTGGAGGGTTTGGCACTGCAGGGGAATGAGGTGGAGGGTGAGCGCGGTGTGTCGGCTCGGGAAGAGGTCGACGATCGACCGACTCCATCGACAGACATCCCTGATCCTATCGCGACCGCCGCAGCCACCTCACAATCCGCTCCGACTCCCGACGAGCCCATGCCGGAAGCACAAGCTGGTGCCGACGAGACGACTCCTCCCGCCGACATAGCTTCCGCTCAACCGGCCAGCGGGGAGGACGATGATGATCCAAACCAGGCAGCAGACCTCGCCGCGCTCAAGCGAGGAGACCTGAGTCGATCCCCGGTCCCGGATACGGTCAACCCCCTCGGATCGCTCGGTACTACTGGCGATACTGCCGGTCTCCACCACGATTCTATGTGGTCAGCACAACACGCTGCAAAGTCAGAAGCGGACATTGCAGAGGAGAGAAACAGGGAGATTGACGAGAAAGATGTCGAGCTCGGACCTGAGATGGTCATTCGATCCCCCTCTCCCGGCAAAGCCGTCGACGGCGTCGCGTCTAACAAAGACGTTCCTGTTCTCCGTCGGAAGAATTCGCAGGGCCACGATATCGAAGATGAGATCGAAATCAAACCCCCTACTACTGGCACATCTGCGACAACAGGTACTCATGACCTGGTCGTCGATCTGGGCAATTCGGACAAGAGCCAATTTGTCAAAGAGGCTTTCGGCGGAGATGTGCATGAGCCCACGGAGGAAGAGGAGAAGGGTGTTGAAGGGGGTGATGGGGAAGAGTACTTTGGGGATGCGGGCCATGTGACGCAAGTTGGTCCAGGGGAGATATCGGCCGAAGAACGACTCGGGATGGGGCAGAGTAAGGCTTCAGTGTCGGAAGTGAAGGACGGTCAGGATCAGGATCAGGATCAGGATCATCCGGAGCGCGAGGATGGGCCGGTGGAAGAAGGATCGAACATGCCAGATAAGAGGGAAGGCAAGACTTATCGCGGGGAACTGGAGAAGATGGAGGTGGCTGCTGGAGGTGGTGCAGAGTTGGGGAAGGGTACAGAGTTGCTGCCATTGCATTTCGAGCGGCAAGATGGAACGGTCATTGAGCCAGAGGGGAAGTTGTCGGAGTTGCCTGTCAAGGGTGAGGAAACGGATGGCGAGGGGAAGAAGAAGGAGGAAGAAGGGGATGATTTGGTCGAGCTGCCAACGAGCGATGGGACGACGGTGCAGGTGCCTAAGGAGTTGCAGGAGGATGAGAAGGTGGAGGGTGAGGTGGTGCAGGATCAGCCGGAATTACACACCAAGTCCGAGGGGCCTATCCTGAGCACGGGCGCCGAGACCAAATCAGATGCGGAAAAGAAACCTCTTCAAGTCCAAGTCGAGCCGCTTTCTATCGCTCAGCCGGCCACCGAACCCCAGCCCGAGTCTTCATCCGCGCCAACCACTTCCGACCCCACTCCGGATCCCACACAAACCACCAACTCCACCTCTCCAGCCCCTGTATTTCCCGAACCACCGCATACCGAGCCCACCTCCACATCACTCGACAACCCCCCATTGTCCGCCCGTTCATTCGCATCAACATCAGCATACACTGATCGCTCTTCTACTCCACTCGACCCACATCTTATCCGTTCATTCCCTGACGTACCGGACGAAGAGCACCCCCGAGTCGAAATCCACGTTAGTCCACACGTCACCCCTGCAAAATCATCAACATCAACGTCGGCGCTTAATCCCTCTGCTTCGGCATTCTCGCCAACTAAGCGAGTACCGGCTGTTGCGGATGACCGGCCTCAGACGCCTCAATCATTAGATGTTGATACGCCCTCGGAGGAAGGTGGACATGCGACTGGTGGAGAGACGGGCGGATTGGCGAAGAGGCGGAGTGTGAGGAGAAGCCCAAAGAGCCCATTGTTGGATGATGAGGATCCGGGAGATTATGTGCCGGGTGAAGAAGGCTGGGCGGTCGTTACTAAGTGAGTGAGTCTTTGTGAGACTGATGGGGTGATTGTTGAGGAAGAAGTGCTGATGATATAGGGGGAGAGATGCCTAGAGTGTGAACACGAATTGCGCCAAGTTCCAACGATGTATTACCATTCTGACATGATCACTTGCGCCGATGATGTGGACCGATGGACAGACAGGAGCAGACGTGACGTACGTCGTAGACTGACCATATATCCTCTCAAGCCTCCACGATCGAACTGACATTGTCACTGGGCGTTATCACTCGCTCCTCGCCAGAGGTCTGGAACTACCCATGGTACAGATCAAAACTATTCACATGCCTTCAAGCTCGAACCCCGATTCTAAACTCATGTGACCCAAAATTCTGCCCCGTGGATCCGTGCAGCCTTCGATATCTCCCATCCACAACTCCACCGTGTCTTCTTGCGCCGCCTCACCCTCGTCCACCTCCCTCCCCAACTGCCTACACGAACGACTGGTGGCGTCCCCGGCTGTCCGGAGTCAACTTGGCGTCCGCCGCTTCTTGGTGCGTCATGAATTGGAGTCGAAGCAAAGGCTCGCCGTCTTCGTCGAATCCATCCTCACTGGTCACGATTTGCCCATCGCCCTTCACTTCACACCCATCCTTGTTCAAAAGAGTGACTGTCTTCGTCATTGGTTGCCTATCTGCGTCCAACATCATCTCTTTGATCTCTTCGTCCTTGTTGATCATGTCCTGCATGGTAGTCTGGATGTGCTCCGGCAGGCCGCCTTCGTAGGTAATGCCGTCTGGCACCTGGAAAGCGGCGAGGTCCCAGCGGTCTGCACCTGTGACGACGAGCCTGGTGCTGCAGTCTGATACCTTGGACAGCAGGATCAAAGCCGTACAGAGTCTCTTCAGTTGGCTCTCTGAGGAGGTCTCCGATGGCTGAAATCGGAACGGAGTCTTTTTGGAGGCCGGGCTGGTGATGAAGGCGATTTGGGAGAGTGCAGTCTCCCCCTCGAGGAGTTCGTGCTGTACAGTGGTTTCAAAAGCCAACTCCCAAAGCCTCGTGTCGTGAAGAAACTCCAGGGCGATGGTCGTTGGTTCACTTGACAGCTCTTCGGAATCAGGCTGCCGACCCATGTCTCTCACTAGACCCGCCGGAGCGAGAGATAGCGCAAAAGCTCCGAGGGTGTCCCGGGTGGACGAGACCGAAATGAAGTCCAGATGGCGAGACTGCGCGAGCTTGCGTACGAGGCGTCTCAAGCGCTTCTTCGCGTAGGCGGGCAGGTCGTCGACGGGCTCGGGCTCAACCACAAAATGCACCGCGGGGAACCTTTCAGGTAGAAACCCCAACTCCCTCCACCCCTTCAGGGACGGATAGGCATCGTCAATCACCTCGGGCTCCTCCCCATCCATGTCAGCTTCTGCTTCGGACATATCGTCGTCTTCTTCATTCGTCGGCAGTGCTGACTGGACCGGAAGCTGCCTCACCCGGAAGGTCACAGCAGTGGACGGAGCTAGACAGCTGAGTTTCTCGAGCTGTCTCTTCATCCTCAGCTCCTCACTGGTATCCTCTGGGCCGAGGTCGCTCAGCTGGTCAGATCCGCTTTCCAGGCGCTGCTGCCGCTCCGCCTCTCTTTTCTCCTTCTTGGCGAGCTTCTGGATGAGCTCCGCGGTACTGACCCGATTCGCGGAGTCGAAGTGGAAACATCTTGACCAGAGTTCGCGTTGCAGCGAGGCATTCAAGTCTTTGGATGACAGGCATAGATTGCCGAGATCGGGATCAGAGGTGTACTTTCCGATCATGAGCGTGACCTCATTGGGAAAGTAACCGAGGGCACGCCCCCTTCCTGCTGAACTTGCTTCAGCTTCGACTGCATCAGATGCCATGGTGGAGAACGCTCTTGATGTTTGCTCGATCTGCAGTGGTAGGAATGAGTGAGAGGTGCGTCAATTAGCAACAGCGTCGCGGCGTCGAGGTCAGAGTGGCGAATGGGATGGGAAAACTTGAGGGAATGGGAAAGGTATGAAGAAGAGGATAGAGAGGCGTTGCCGCTCCAGACCCCCCTCCCGGGAGAAAGCACGGCGGGGCGTGAGCTCCTTTTTTTCGATGGACTGACGGTCAGGGGGCACATCAAAGGAGCACTATCAGCGTTTCATCAGGTTGGAAAACGCCGATGTGGCGCTTTATAATGCCGGTGGCGTCGGCCGGTAGTGTTGCGGAGGACATATCCTTGTCGTACGCGCATCAATGTAGTGATTCTCAGTGCCCGCTGTGGGCAGATTGTGTCCCAGAAGGGACACCAACGCGCATTATTCGCAGCTGCCATCTACCGCAACACTATGATATGCTGTCCCCCATGCTACCTGTTGATGACAGCCCCCGTGTGCGTTGCGTTTCTGCCCGCAGTATATGTGCTTGATGTTTATGCTTGGATCGTGATCGCCTGATCGCAGGGTTGAGAAACAGGGAGAGCAATGCGCCGTGATTGCTGGATGTCGAATTCGGCTTCTTCATATAGGCGAAGCGCTGCGCCTGAAGCGAGGTAATGTCCCTACAAAGGGGTAGTCAGAACAGCAAAAGCTGTGGATATCAGACCAGCGTTGTGGTGGGGTTACTGTGTATCAGCAAGATCTTGTCCAAAGCGGTTGGTGTGGTGTCTCACTCGTAGCTCATCGCCCAACTGGTCTCTATCTGTATCCACCATAACCATTTCCTTGATTCTGATTCTGCCCCTGCCAGCCCATACCGCCACTGCCTTGTTGCTGATCGCGTCCTACGCCGGAGCCATACGCCATACTGGGCAAGTATCCAGTCTGTACATCCCCAGTCCCAGAAACAGCGCCTCCACTCATCATCTGACCGTATTGGCCGTAGTCCGCACTCAAACCCGGAGTGGCCTGTCCGTACATCTGACCCATCCCCATCTGCGCCTGCATTTGCTGCATCATAGCCATTTGCATCTGCGCCTGAAGCATGGCGTGGGCCTGAGCCTGCGCCTGGGCGAGAAGCATCGGGTCGAACTGCGCTTGTTGGCTCATCTGACCCGGTTGTTGACCAAACGACGGCATGTGTTGATCGGCGCCCATGGCCATCATACCCCCACCACCCATATTCATCCCACTTCCCGCATTCCAGTCTCCCATCGCTGGACCAATCCCCGGACTAATACCCGGACTCAACCCACCCGAGCGGGGATATGGCGATAATTGCTGATAGCTCTGATTATGCTGTCCGTACTGACGATTCACCATCCCGCCCCGATGTTGCCCGGGATACTGCGATGGTCCTCCAGGGAGGTTGCGAGGTTTACGCTGAGGGGATTTAGGCCGTAGGTTGTCGATTTCGCTGTGGTAGGGAAGTGTCGGACGGCCATCTTCACATTTGAAGACTTGCGTGGGGTAGACATTGGGATCGAATGACTCGAGTGGATACTCACTAGAGTCAATAGAAGGGAGACCTGCGGTGACCCAGCCGCGCCGGGAAGTGTCAGGCGAACCGAATAGGTGTAATCGACGGGTTCCGAGGCAGAAGTTTTCGACAAGGGTTTGAAGGTAGGGAGGATATCTATGTCCGGAGGAATCTGTCGGGTCAACTTGAATCTTCTGGAATCTCGTAGCCTTACCTCCATCGTCTTCCCAGACCATAACATCCGTATCGACATTACAGTGGACGAAGCGACTGTCGGTAGACCGCCGGACCGTCCCTCGTATCCCCATCAGACAGTGCTCCTTCTGTCCCGCGAACAGCCCGCCCTCATCCCGACCAGCTTCGGTAGGGCTTGAAGCTCCACCTTTGTTCGTCTTGACCCAAACGATATCTTCCGCTCGTCTGAACCCCCACTTGGCGAAGCATTCCCGCCCCTTCTCCAAACCGTCAGTGGATGCGGCTCCCACCCAGAGGTAGACGAAGCCTGGATCGGCTGATATATTGCGAATAGGTAGAGAGGCAATGTATGACCAATCTAGTGGCTGAGGAGGGGTAATAAGGATTGAGTCGAATCGATTGGTCGCAAGAGCGCTTTGGATGGAGGATGGGGTCGGCAGAGACAATAATGAAGAGCTTGGATCCGAAAGCGTCATGTATAGCGGGGGATGAGATGTATTCTCTACCATCTCATTCTTTAGCTGCATCAAGCGCTTTAATGCCGGATACCTGGCAGACGTCAGCATATGTATGCCCTACTGAGATACGCTGAACATACTCTTCGCTGATCTCCTCGTCCCCTGCGCCAAGGATGTAATTGCTACCCCATTCTCCGCTAGCGCCATACCACTCGCAATAGTCGTTCCGAATAGTCTCTTCCGCCATCACATAGTTGGCGACTTTGAGCTTGTTGCCCGTTCCAGCGGTGGGCGGTCGAGGTCGGGAGGGACCAGCTTCCGACAGCTGCGGTGCTGCAGGGAAAGCATGAGCGGCATCGATAAGAGCTCTCCGCTCTGATTGACGGGCTAGGACATCGCTGAGGAACGCCCTGTGAGCTGCTATGGCAGCCATGTCAAGCTGCAATGCTAAGGCTGAGCGCTGAGCGCTGAGCGCGAGCAGCATAGCATCTCGCTGCTTGGTGGACATGAAACTGGCTACGTGATAACGTAATCTCTCCGTGGCGCGGAAGGCTTCCCTTGTGGCACTCCTAACGTGTGCCACATTCGATCCCTTGATGTTGCTCCCCTGCGCCAGGCTCGCCACACAGTCGGTAACAAGCACTAGAGGACACTGAGGTCCTATAGCAGACCATCGCATCTCTATATAGCTGTAAACAACGCACCAAGCCATGATGCTCGCCATGATTACCGCTCTTCTGCCCCTGGTGGCGATACTTTCTCTGACTTCCGTCTCAGCGCAAGACAAGTCAGTCGATGCCTATCCCATGTGGGTAACGAACGACTACAACTGTGGCAAGTGATGACCCTACTGGGTTATGACGATCTAGCTGAACTTCTTAGTCATTGACTGCTTGCAGATCTTCAATGAGTCCGTCACGGACAGGCCGAGGTACGCATAATTTGACTCAACGAGTCAGTGCGAGTTCACTCATACTGCAGCCCGGACACCGAGATGAAAGGTAACGAATGTGTTATCGATAAATGCAACAAAGATTCAATGGGCATGAACATCTACCAGGCGCACTACATCATTCAGGTGAGTCAGATTGCAGCTAGCTTTCAATCTGGTGTGGAGTTTACAAGGCTGATTGAGTGTAGATGTTCTATGCTACCGGTAGTATCTATGAGGATCCCAACATGGGCGACTGGGGCCAGGGTACACCTCCCGACAAGCAGCAGCAAGCTACCGAGACCACAAGCATCGATCCAAGTCAGTCGCCCACGGCTTTACTTGGCCAAAGCTCTGCCAGTCCGGACGCCACTTCTACATCAACTGCACCTCCTGGCGAGTCGGTATCCACCACTGAATCAAGCAGCTCGGCAGCTTCCACTAGCGTCATCAGCAAACCGAGTGCAGGCGCTGGAAATGGGACCAATTCGGGTGGCGAAGGTGATGAGAGTGGGGCGATGCCGTCAACGACCGCCTTTGGCTGGGTGGCGCTTGTCATGGCCGTAGCAACATTGGCAATCACTCACACTGTTCTTACCTTCTGATTGTCAAGGAATCATGACCAGCTTTCTGCATGTATCTGTATCACTAGCTCCAGCGCCAGCAAGCACTGATATCAGGCCGACGAGCTGAGCTCCGGCGAGCACCAGTCATGTGATCAAACGCGACGTTTGCCACCGGCGTGATCTCCTTTGTACTGTACCCTTCTTTCAGGAGTCAGACTCACCTCTAGTAGTCGCATGTTGTTGTGCCTATRCATATCAAGCAAGTGATGGACTCAAGCGCTTTTGCAGACTCGGGTGCCACTTCGGAATCCAGCGGGAGTTGCATCGTCCACTGGCAATCTATACTCCTAGTTTGTGAGTCAACTTCTTTGCCACCAGCAAGATCCCGTTATTGATGTATGACAAAGACTCGGTGGCTGGATCAGTCCTAGTCATAATCAGCTTCCTCATCTTCATCGCTGTGGAAATCTCGCGATATCACTACGACCGGGCGATACGAGATGGTTCACTGGGCAGGAGGAAAGCAGAATTGGCAGAGTTGAAAGCCAAGTTGTCGCACGGCTTGCAGAAACAGCGAAAACGGCCGAAAGAACGATGAGACATAAGCTGAGGGTATGTCAGAGGGTTATAGATGCACTCCTTTGTTGCGTATCCTCTTCACCACGCCACTCATGATCTGACTATGTAAATATCCAGATTCATACCTGATCCGTGATCTCGGTCACGTCTGCTCAAAGGTCGAGCGTTCCAATTCACCGCCGCGCTGCAGTTATGTCAGACTTGCAGGAAAATGATGCCTCGGCATCTGTTCTAGGGGAAGGCATGGTCTCAATGCAGACTCTCTGCGTGAGACCGGACCAGGTCATGAGATTTGTCGGTGCGTCTTCATTCCATGCCATGGGAAAATCAGCTGAAATCTCAGGGGCTATTGTCATTATGTGGTTTGCCACCCTAGCGTTATACGTCGTCTGCGCCTATATCCATTGGAAGAGAAAGGTTTTGAAGAACGGCCACATCACAGAGGGCTCTAAGATGGAGCGCCTCATCAGGAAACTGAAAGGAAGGGGTCGCAGGCGGAATTGATGCTCTTAAGATGTTGGGAGAGAGTCAGAGACCCGGAAGTGAAGTATGCAGTGAACCAAAATCGCTAGAGCGCCAGCCATCAATAGTCAGAGGTGTCTCATGATTCAAACTTTGGATCCTATTCAGCCTCATCTTCCCGTAGCAAGGTAGATAAGCACAGGAACACTGCAGTCTGTGAGTGCTGCAGCCCAAACGTGACCTGCACCGCCAGCATGCTCTTCAGGGGTCCGTTCCTTTCTTCCTGACATCCCTTGACACCAGTGGCGAGGGTAGAGCTGAGCAGTACCATGACAGAGACAAGCAGGACTTCAGTCGTGAGATGCCACTTTGTACTTACTACACTCTTAGATCAATTCAAACCCATTCTCATTCCTCGCACCGCAAGTTTTCGTTTTCGACTTTCGCTCTCAAAGCGCCGCCGTCATCATGATCAGACTGCCTTCTCTCCTCGTTCTCACCTCCACAGTCCTCATCATGTGTCTCGCCTCGTACACCGATCCGGCATGCGTCAAGGCTTGCTCGGATTGGTCGATCGTCTTGGGTCATTGCAGAGCGGTTTACGGCAATGAGCGTGAGTGCGGATCAACGGCATCAGCGCGCCGGTCAGAATGAGTCCTTAGTACTGATAAATTAGCCTGGTCTCACAATGAGACTTTCGCCAATGACTTTGTGAATTGTTGCTGCGAGGGTGAAGAGAATGACAAGACATTGGGAGAAGAATTGGCGATGCGGAGCGTCGGGCTCTGTCAGAGTTGCGTCAGCACACCGCCGATGGTGAAAGAGGATCTTGCCGTGAGTTTGTCCATTTCAGAAGGGAATCTGCTTCTTCTGTTCCCGGGATAGGATCAAACTGACTCACAGACCCTACTTGGACTATGTGCTGTCCAGGCAGCTAACGGAACAGCCGCAAATGCCGCCTTCTTCAAGCCGCAGGGCTACGCTACGTCCGAGGACCGGACGAAAGCTGGCACGTCGTTAGATCCGGTGAAAGGACAAGGCTTTTCGGATGTGCGCCCGATGCGAGGGCTGGCTGGAATGGTCGTATCGGGGGTTCTGGTCGCTATGGTCGTAGCATAGCTCAGAAATACGCAGTGCGCATGCACTCGCATTGTAATGGAGCGAATACGTGTAGTCTGACATATGTATGTCAAGGTGCTTGTCACACCTGAAATACACTCCTCATTCAGGATCGCCGATAATGAGGACAAGAGGGACGGCAAGGAGGATGTAAGGGACACAGAGGTGTTCAGGAGGACCGCGCGGATTGCAGGAAGCATTGATAGTGGCGGTCGTTGCAGCGTTGATTGCGAGTCTGCGATTGTCTGGATGCTTTGTGCTACTGCCCCCTGACATCGATAAGATTTGCAGTGGGAAAATCACGTGGTGTCCCCTGACACTCAGAATGCATTGACCTCAAAGCCGCCGTGCCTTTCAACTGCATCTACCTCTCTACCTCACCTACATACGCCTACACAGTTGAAGCACGATGGGCTCATTCATGACCGTAGTCTGGATTGCGATAGCCTGCGCAATTGCAGGAGTGCTGGGATGGGTTGCAACGCCCAAGGGAAAGAATCAAGCGTGAGTAGGATCTCCAAGCTCCATTGCCCCTCTGGTTCGATTGCACCCATTACCAGGCTGACCCCCTGCAGATTGATCCGCAGTAGCGTCTCCCTCACCATAACATGCTGCTACCTCATGTAAGTCATCTACATCAGGACTAGGTCAACTATGGTGAAATGTGTGCTGATGGATTCAGGTGGGCGATCACATACTTGGCTCAATTACACCCTCTAATTCGTACGTGATCATGCTTCACTGCTCAGCCTGCGTTCTGTGCTGGTGTAATCAGAAGATGAGAACAGTGCGGGAAGAGGACATCTGCTGACCCACTAGAACCACGCAAATCGGATTTGAGATGGGAGAGCTAGAAGTGGAATAACTGCCCTCACACTATCATGTATCCTTATCGCCATAGCCTCATCGCGCCATACTTCAACTTCATTGCTGCTTCTGGCAGGCCTCACTACCCGGGTCTTGCTGCTCGTGCATCTGTAGCTACGTAAAGCGAATAAGCATATACGTCCAGACGAATATGATGAGGACCAGCAGAATCACTCCCAGGGTCAGACACGTTGTCCCTCGACCCTTGCTCGACACAGATCCAAGGTGTTTCTTCGATGCCTGCGTACCGACGAGGTTGCCTGCTCAGTCAGATGGTGATCATGCGTCTCAGGTGAGCGCGAGACGTACTTTCCAGGGTTTGCTGTGATGAATCGAGGAGCGACTTCTCCGCCTCGAGAGACTTTGAGAAGTGGATCGCATTCAATTTCAGGCGATGTGACATCTACCCATATCAGCCTTGGCCAACTTCAACGGGGAGTAGTGGCTCACCTCAGCCAATTGTCCCCCAAGTTCTTCGTGTAATTGGGAATTCCCCATGACGCCCTCGCTACGTTGCCCAGCTAACAACTGGTCTCTCTGCGAGACCGCCGGGCCTGAGATTGCCCGCACTGGTCCCGCTGATGCCAAAGAAAGCAGCCCAGTCTCACCACCCCGAGCATCTTCACGTTCTCGCTTGGAGAGGTATTCTGCCAGGGAAGGCGCTGGTCGTTGACGTCGGCGCACCGATGAAGCGGAGTGAGAGGATTGATCGGGGGCGGCCGGATGTGAGAGCGAAGTAGATGTTGTGACTGATGCATCTGATGGGTGACTGTGTGAAGCCGAGACGCCTTTGAGTGGCGGAAGAGGACTGGAAGGTCTGGAGACTGATGACAGGGTGGGGCCGCCAATCGTGGCTTCGTGTCTTGCGATTATGCCACTGAGGGTCACATCCAGCTCGCTAATCGTTCGACAGGAGCTCGATGACCTGGTCTGTCAGTGGACATCTTTGGATCACAGACAAAGGATTACGCACCCCTCGTTCTCGTCCCTCAGCAGATCCAGTACAGCTCGGGCGTACAATAACGACTGGAAGCAACATCAGCCCTGAGGAGGCATTCTCACGAGGCCCAGTGGAACGCTTACCTCCCAATCCTTCCGCTTCTGCATTGTGGACACTCCTGATAGCTCCACAAGTGGACTATCATCGGGTTCAGACATAGGTATCTTCGCATCAAGCGATTTGACCAGACGGGTAAGGTTGATTAATGCGTGTGGAGATGCCACAGCGGCTTTGGCTGCCTTTAGACTTTGGGCCGAGGCTCCTCGCGCACCATTCTGTACGCCTGAGGCGTAAGTGTGAGCCATAGTGGCCTTGCCGAGGGATTTCTTTGGGATGAGATGAGGATGAAGGGCAAAGCAGGGTGGACCACCTCCACGTCTATCCGCCACTTTCGGCCTATCCCCGGCTATCTCCGGCTCATCGCGGCGCGTTCACTCCTCGCGCTCATTTCCTAGGGATATCATGGAACACCCCTATACATCTTTCGATACCGCATCACCCTCCCTGGCCCACGTCCTGCGACTGTGCGATACTCCGAGATCGTGGCTATCGAACGGACCAGAGTTCAGTCTCTACGCTCAGAAATTTGTTTGGATCCTCCCGGTGGAGGTCGTCCACAATGGACACCGACCCACCGACCCCTTCGGCCGTCGATCCGACCCATGCCGCGGCAGAAAGCAATGTCAATGGTGTTGGAACAGTTACCGAGGTAATTCTGCGGCCTGATGGAGCCATGCGATTCGCCAAAAAGCAATCAGCATACTCCACACCGGCACCCCGGACTCTCCGCACGCGCCCATCCACCTCAAATGTCGCTGGCCCGCCCGCTCCTGCCTCTTCCAAGCCACAGACGACTTCCTTCCGAGCGCCTACTGAGAAGGAGGAGCTTCTCATCAGCAAGAAGACGGGCCCCGAGGCTCTACAGAGACGCCGAGAGGAATTACTCAAGGAGAAGGAGGAGGAATTGAGGGTAGTAGTGGATGAGCATGATACGGCTGTGAGGGAGAAATTCCATCTCGAGCGATTCATCACTATGGTCACCGGATGGGATCCCAAAGTAAGTCTGGCGAGCCCGTTGATGTTGTGATAATTTCCGAGCTGCCAGAACTGACAAGAAAGGCTGCCAAGGTGGAGACTTCGCCCGTCTTCCTTGATGTGGGTTGAACCGTCCATACCTTGCACCCGAGAAGCCCACTGACCGTTAAGTACAAGCGCTTCAACCACAACCTCTTCGATCTCGCACCTCCCCAGCCTACGAATGCCGTAGCTGGTCCATCGCGTGCACGGAGCTCCCTGCCCGCCCGCACAACCCGTCAGCAAGCTCACGAGCAGGTCGAGATCATCTCGGCGCCGAAGCATGTGCAATCAGAACCTGTCATCGTCTTGTCTGGGAAGGGCAAGGGTCGAGTCAGCGATCAGGGTGCGGCTGACCCGAAGGGAAAGAAGAAGGCTGTCCAGGTGATAGCCACTGAGGATGATGTGAAGATGGAGGAGGAGAAGCCAAAGGGCAAAGGCAAGGGGCGAATAAAAACTGAGAGGGAGTCAATGCCTCCGCCTATGGAACCTGTCCGCAAGAAGGCACGGGCAAGTATAGCTGGAGAATCAGTCACATCGGTGGACCTCGGCTCGACGAAGGCGAAGGGACGGGCGTCATTGCCAAACCTGCCGGGGCCTTCCTTAGCTGTGAAGCGCAAACCGGGACGACCACCAAAGATACGTCTAATCGATCTTGAGGTCGATACTCAAGTCGAGGAGATCCCCCTACCACCTTCGCCAGCTGTCCCTGTCAAACGCGGTCGCCCGGCTAAGCTTCGCCTTGTCGAACCTATCGCATCGTCTCCTGTTGCGGACGAGACGACTGAGCCCGAGGCTAACATCGTGGACCCCCTAGATGACCTTCCCCCTCCTACACCTACACCCGCCCTACCCTCACTCGCCCATATTCCGTTTCCACCACCTCCCCTTCGTCCCCGGCGACGCCGCGTTGGCCCAAACAAGATCTGGTACACAGATCCTGTCCAACGACCGCCTCCGGCCCCTCCACACTCTGGCAACCTATCATCCCTCCTCACATCTTACATCATGCTCGAGGATGTTGGTCCATCACCGGAAATACCTGCCTTGGAGGCGCGAGCCGCACGAGAGGGATTTATACTAAATCGGGTCAACTACCTTCAATCCCAAGGGCGACTACTCCGACTTATTGACGAGCAAGATGCGGATGGCGTTCTGACCGGTCACGGCGCGGGTAAATCATCCACCATGAAACTCAGCGCCAAAGCGCCCATTATCGCTCGAAAGCAGGATCACCAGGATCATCTCATGGCGCACATGCGTCAAGTGCGGAATGCTATGCTGGAGGAGGCCAAGAATAAGCCATTGTACTGTAAGCGGATAGCACGGATGATTTCGGCGTATTGGGAGCACATCGAAGGTCGAGAAGATCGGGAGAAGGCGGAGGTCGAGAGGCAGATGAAGAGACGAGGGAGGGAAGTTATCAAGGCTCTGAGGCAGAAGTGGGGGTTGGCTGTCAAAGTGTGTTCATTTTCCATTGATTCGGCGTGGCTTGAACACTACTAACGCTATAGGTCGTCAAAGCTCGCATGGTCGAAGCGCAGAAAGCGGAACAAGATCGGCTGGGCAAGGAACACTTGCAGAATATGTTGCAGAGGAGCACAGGCTTGCTAGAAGCGCAGCAGCAATTTGAGGGTGGTTTGGACCATGAGGATGAAGGAGATGGAGAGGATGAGGACAGTGATGGGACGGATGACGTTTCGGCTGCTGAAGACTCAGATGGGGACTCAGATATTGCAGAAGGGGAGGTTGACGAAGATGAGGCGGCCGTCAAAGGCGATGCGGAGGCGATGGAGGTGGATGAGGTGGAAGGCGTATTCGACCTGGGTGAGGAGGTGGAGGGTGAGGCAGAGGCTGCCGCTTCATTCCAGGCCTCAAGCCCGAACACTGCGCTCGACAAGGTAGAGGACGAACGCAACTCGGCCGATGGTCTTGGCGCTGGAGACGACAACAGCGAAGCCGAAGCCGAAGCCGCATCGGACTCGGACTCGGACTCGAACACAGACTCGGCAGCCACCGCCCCGCCTGCTGATATCCGGGACCTACTTCTGAACTCGGAGGGTCTACACTCGTCAGACGCAGTTTCACCTGTGGCTATCTCACACGTACCCAACGCCAACGGTTCTTTGCAGCACCTCACCAACGGAGATTCAATTGGCCCCGAAAACCATATGACCAAGGAATCAGCAGTCGCAGAGACCGCACACAAAGGCTCCACTGCGCCCGTTCCCAGCATAGCAGACCACGCTTCCCACTCTGCCACCACCCCGCCACTACCGCAATCTCCCAGTGGTCTCGCCCCGCCGTCTTCCTCGCCCCCTTCCGGTACCATTATCGCATCCACCTCTCCACCTATAATCAGATCACGTCGCGCGCGGAAAGTTGCGGCTCCTGCTAGCCTGCTCAATGAGGTTGATCCAGACGCAGACGATGTCGAATTTGACGTCAACGGAGATCTCGATGTTGAGCGTGACCAAGAGCTGGACTTTGAGATGGAGGATGCTGAGCAACATAGGAAAGGAGATGGGGACGCAGTGAATAGCGAGGATGAGGGTTTACTGGCGGACGCGGATATGCCAATCGAGGAGGTACTGCGGCGGTACGGGTACCCGGCAACAACCACTGCCGCCGACGCTGTCAATACGGAGTACTCAAGGCCTGCTGACGGCCTGATCACACGCAACGGTGACTTCCGACCAGACGCACTTGCGAACTCTTCTATGCCTACCACCGTCCTCGACTCGGACATCAAAGCCAACGGCGACGTAAAGCCAACCACGCCTGCCGACCAATCCTTGCTGGACAAAAACCTGCAGGCCGGTTCGTCGCCCATGGCCATCGTTGATGGCAAGCGACAAAGAAGGGCTCGGCAAGTATGGACCCCGGAAGACAATCCGCCTCCTCCACCGAAACGGGTCAGGATTGAAGAGGTCCCGGAGCCGCGAGAAGCAACGCCTGAGTCATCTTCAGAAGAGGAGGAGAGCGAGGAAGAGGAAGAAGAGGAAGAGGTTTCGGGTCTGGAGGGAGGAGACGGCGAAAACGACGGGATGGAAGTGGACGTAGATCCCAATGCGCCCAAGACTCGACCACCTTTCCTCCTCCGTGGCACACTGCGGCCTTATCAACATGCGGGCCTGGACTGGCTGGCGGGACTGTATGCGAATAACATGAATGGGATTCTGGCGGATGAGATGGGTCTAGGGTGAGCAGAGCCAGACAACAATGGTTCCAAGATGACATGCTGACGAGCTCAGCAAAACCATACAGACTATCTCCCTCCTTGGCCATCTCGCTTGCGATCGTGGTGTATGGGGCCAACACCTCGTCATCGTCCCCACCTCGGTTATCCTCAACTGGGAGATGGAGTTCAAGAAGTTCCTGCCGGGCTTCAAAGTTTTGACATACTACGGCAACCAGAAGGAGCGCAAGGAGAAGCGTGTGGGATGGCTCACCGAGCACTCCTGGCAGGTCTGCATCACATCCTACCAGATCGTCCTCGCCGATCAACACATCTTTCGTCGGAAATCATGGGTCTACATGATTCTTGACGAGGCGCACAACATCAAGAACTTCCGTTCCCAACGATGGCAGACCCTACTGGGTTTCAAGGCGCAAAGGCGGTTGTTGTTGACGGGGACACCGCTCCAGAATAATCTCATGGAGCTGTGGAGTCTACTGTACTTTCTGATGCCACACGGCGTCGCGGAAGAAGCCACAGCTGTAGTGGGATTTGCGAATCATAGAGATTTCGTTGAGTGGTTCTCTAGTGAGTTGAGAGGTTGCCATCCATGACCTGAATCTAGCTGATTTTTAGACCCGATGGACAAGGCGGTCGAATCCGGAGATGTTCTTGATGAACAAGCCATGGCGACAGTCTCCAAACTCCATACACTCCTCCGCCCATTCATCCTCCGACGCCTCAAATCCGAAGTCGAGAAGCAGCTTCCGGGTAAATTCGAACATGTCGTCTATTGTCGATTGTCCAAGCGGCAGCGATTCCTGTATGACGAGTTCATGTCGCGCTCGTCGACCAAGGACGCCCTCACCAATGGCGGGTATCTCGGTGTGATGAACACCCTCATGCAATTGCGCAAGGTGTGTAACCACCCTGATCTGTTCGAAGTTCGGCCGGTACGAACGAGCTTCGCCATGGACCGGTCTGTCGCTGAAGACTTCACACCGCTGGATATCCTTGTTCGGAAGCGGCTGCTAGCGAAGAGGGACGAGGTGGACGTTAATAGCTTGGTATTGGACATTACAGCCCATGAGGGGATGAGCGGCTGGGCAGGATATGCCCGTCGTCAGCTCGATGCGAGTGATCGTCTTCCTCATGCCCTCGAAGTCATCCAGAAAGGTCGCCCACCACCATCCCCCGCACTGGATACGAGAACGGTGGATGGTTGGCTCAAATACCGGGCCGCGAAGGAAGCGGAGGAGGGTGTGCAACGGTGGCGCAGTCTTCGGGATATCAATCGCCTCCGATGTCGCGCTACACCCTTATACGGCTCCACCTTTCTGTCAATGCTGAGCGATATTCCTCGGAAGCACTTGCCCCTCGGTACAAGGCGGGCCAAGCGGGATCTGGTTCACGACCTCATCCCTCCCTCCTCTGGCCTCATCATGTCCCTAGACGAACGTCGCCTAAACCTCCAGCCACTTGTCGAAAAATTCGCCGTCATCCCTCCTATTGCGACCGCGCGAAATCTTGCCTCCCTCGCTCTACCATCCCTCCGCCCCGACTCGCACCCCTCTCTTCTCGACCCCGAGTTCGACACTCTTCATCATGCCTCAACCAAACTTCAGATCGCCTTCCCGGATTCATCCCTCCTTCAGTATGACTGCGGAAAGCTGCAAAAGCTCGCTGAGATGCTTCGTGATCTCAAAGCGGGGGGTCACCGCGTTCTCATCTTCACTCAGATGACTCGGGTCCTTGACATCCTCGAAATATTCCTCAACTACAACGGGCATCGATATCTCCGCTTGGACGGGAGCACGAAGATTGAAGATCGGCAAATCATCACAGAACGATTCAACAGTGACAACAAGATCTTCTGCTTCATCGCCTCGTCGCGATCAGGGGGAGTCGGCATCAATCTCACTGGTGCCGACACAGTCTTCTTCTACGACTCCGACTGGAACCCCAGTATGGACCGCCAGTGCATGGACCGCGCACACCGTATCGGGCAAACGAGAGAGGTGCACATCTATCGTTTCGTCAGCAGTCACACGGTGGAGGAGAACATGCTCAAGAAGGCAAATCAGAAGCGTTTGCTGGATAAGGTGATCATCCAGGAAGGGGACTTCACCACCGAGTTCTTTGGGAAGGTGGACTGGAGGGAGACGCTGTATGACGGCGATGAGCCCAAGAGGGTTGTGGAGGCAGAAGAGAAGGATGGAGTTGAGGACATCGAGCTGGAAGAAGCACCCGAGGCGGAGGATTTCGAAGAACAGGCACCAAGAAGAGGCAATGAGACGGAATTTGCCAAAGCCGTGGCGGAGGTGGAAGACGAAGAAGATGCCAGAGCTGCCAGGGTGGCGCTTGGTGAAGGCGAACTTGATATGGGAGACTTCGAGGCTGACGGGGGGGCCAGAAAGCCAGTACGATCTGCATCCGAGTACAGACAAGATGAGGTGAGGGTCGGCGGACAAGAGGACCTTGCGGCCCCTGAGGACGATGAGGATGATGAAGAAGAGGGCGACGGCGGCATCGATTCGTACATGCTGCGCTTCGCGGAGTGGGATTGGAGCAGCTTCATATCCTATAGGTAGCTTCCTAGGTTCATACTATCTACAGACTATGCTATCTTATACTACTATTCCATTCGCCCCTGCCGTCCCATCTCATTAAGTATCTCCTCGTACCCCATGATCATGAGGCAGGAGGTGACGTAATCATCAACAAGACGTTTCAGACCAAAATTTCCAAGACCATATATTCCTTCGTTGCTCTCCCTTCAGTGATTATGACGCGAGTACAGGCCCTGACTCGCCTGGTAGTGTCCTGTAGGAGCAGCTCCCGCCTGCTTAGTGGAGGGGCTACTCGATCAAACTCGTCGGAAGCACACGAGCTCTCCTCGGAGGTCGATCCTACCTCATCGTCATTTCATCACATACCGTCGTTAAAGGGCGCCGCCGACAGAGAGCGCGTAGCCTATAAACACGAAGCTATAGGAATCTCTCAGGAGAGACGAACATACTTCTCGAGAGAAGAGGGAGGGGGAGGCACAGGCGCGTGGGGTTTCTCTGGGGTGGACGGGGAAGAAGGGACCAGCATTCCGGGATTGGAACCTGGACGTGTGGTGGAATGTAGGAGGTAAGCCTAACATCTCACAACCCCATCTACAGTCTACAATTAAGATGGAAACGCCGCTGACGGTCTGCAGATCTGGTCTGTCAGTCATCGGACTCATCCTCGCCGCTGTCGTCTCCAATGGTCGACCACGTCTTATTGTGCTCCGATCATCGGGCGAAATATGGCCACTCTCGCCCAAAGATGTCCAATTTGTAATGCCACCCTCCCTTATCACTGCATCGACAGCCCAGCGGTGCTGGAACCCCGACATGCTCGTAACCTGGGCACAAGGCGAAGAAGCCTTTCAGAACGAGGCGGCAGATAGTGACATGATGGCAGCGCGCAGGGAAGCGGCCGTCACGCTGAGAAGAGTGGGGAAGGAGACTGAGAAGATGGTGGGGCGGCTGAGTATTGGGCGTGGCGTAGAAGGAGCATGGGCGGAATGTGTGCTGGGAAAGGATGAGGAGGAACGGGGGGCAATCACTTCTGCTCAGGCTGCGGATCTCCTCCTGTATTCCGGCGCGGGGCAAACGGGTCCGTCGAGATCGAAGACCAAGAACAATACCCTACCGGCATACGCTGCGCACACGATCTTGATGTCGCGACCGGACTTGTTCGTCGCGGACGATGGAGATATGTGGGAGAGCGGTGTATTCCTCGTCCGCTCCAAAGCTGAACGGGCTCGAATCGACACCGTGACTCGATGGACGAACGGTACCACCCCGGAGGACAAAGCAGTCGTCCAATCCTTCGTCAGCAAGTGTCACAAAGCCCTAGCCTCTTCTCCCTCATCCCCATCTTCAACTGCACCCACGATAGACTGGAGTCCTTCCGATAAACTCCTCATCTCCACCCTATTTCAACGTATTTACGAAACTCGTACTACACAACATTCCCCTTCTGACAGACTGAGCATTGCCATCATACGCGCTGTCGATCCGTATCCTGGCGCCATTGCCGACCAAGCTACCATCGCTCGATTACTCATCGAGCTAGGCTGTCTTCCAACGACAGACTCTCTATACACCTCGAAGTGCGTTGAGGCCGAGCTCCGGGACATGCAGCTGGCTGCACCAAGCACTCCTGTCACCCGATCTACGCCTCTTGTCGGAGAGCTGTATGACGGGACAGAGCTCGATAGCCTACGGGAAGACTATTCATCCCACACAGTATGGGTCATCGATGATCCCACCGCCAAAGAGCTTGACGATGGTATATCTCTCGTTCCGGTTCCCGGATCTGAGGATGTATGGGTTCATGTCCACATCGCGGATCCCACCCGAATACTCCCCATCGATCATCCCCTCGCGGTGCGCGCGAGCTATCGAGGTACAGCACTCTACATGCCCGAGGGGAACACACCTTTGATCCCCCGAGGACTGGAAAATCTAGAGATGATGCAGGAGCTCAGTCTGGGTTCGGCGGACGGAGCAGGAGGCCAAAGCGTCATGACCTTCTCTGCTCGCTTATCCCCGAATGGCGCGATCGAGGAGACAGCAGTGAAGCTAGGATGGATCAAGTCGCCCAGATTGACCACATATGGAGACGTTGATGAGGCTTTCGGTATCGCTCGAGCGGATCCCATACGTCCTTTCGGCTCCATCGCTTTCTCGTCCGAAACTCCGACATCTGGACACACACGCGGCCCCCTGTCGCCTGCCGAAATACCCCAGCTCGAACTGTTGCGCAATCTCGCTTCCACTCGCCGTGCCTATCGATTGCGCAATGCTGGTATGGATATGACTCTACCTCTCGGTTCTCCATTCCTTGTCTCCCCTTCAACCCCAAATCACAACATATTCTCTCCGACATCCACTCCCTCCCATTCAGCGCCGTTCCCCGACTTCCCAATCATAGATTATACTGTCCCTCCACTACGCTCACACCATATCACAGCATCGACGGCGGTCGCGGAGATGATGATGCTCGCTGGCAAAGTTGCAGCCTCATACTGCTCGGCCAACTCGATACCTGTACCCTATCGTGGCGCGCGAGCGCCGGAGCAAGTGCATGTCCCTGGTCAAGTCGGTCCGACTTTGTCAATTGATGACCTCTTGGCGATGCGCCAAACTGACGGCCACATCGACCCATTCGGAGGGTGGGCCTCCCGCATGATGTTTTGGCCCTCATCAGCTAGCTCGGAGCCCTTGGAGCACTGGACCATGGGTTTTGTTGGGGAGGACGCGGGGTATATCCGACCCACGAGCCCGCTCCGGCGCTTCGACGATTTTCTAGTCCACTCGCAAATCAAATCGCACATCGCGAAACAGAAGGGTGTAGCATGGGGACGTCAATTGAAGACAGATGAGGTGGAGGAATTGACCCACCGGATCAAGAGGAGCCAAAACAGAGCAAAGAGGGCGATGAAGAATGCTGATGCTTTCTGGCAAGCCGGGCTGTTTGCTCAGAGGCTCCAGCACCCCCGATATGCGAGCGGAGAGGGGGAGGTCGATCTGAGGGAACCCTTGCTGGCTCGTGTAGCGGGCCCATCGACGGCGATGAGGGGATTGACAACGACCCCGGTGTATGTGCCTGCCCTAGGTGCTTCGATCCGGATGACCAGTGCTGACAAGTGGGACATTGGGGAGGAGGTGAAAGTCAGGGTTGAAAGCGCTGTGCAGTGGCCTGCGCCGGTGATAGCGTCTGTGCAAGTGTAGGGAGTTGGTTAGCGACTTCCATTGTAGCAATTAGGATTTCGGGACGTTGTAGCTTTCTCCCAATCAACAAGATACACCATTCACATCGCAAGTGAGCAGTCTGAGACAGTTGCATCAATGTGCATATAATACAGACATGCTTTTCATCATCCCATCCCTCTCTATTGCCCTTCAAAGCCCATTCTAAGCGGCTGCGCGCCCGGTGGTGCTCCATACTGCGCCTGGCCTTGCCCGCCGAATCCAGCAGGTGGTGGCGGTGGTGCGAATTGGCCCTGCTGCTGGTACCCATTCGCGACCGGGAACCCTGGTGGCGGAGGAGCCTGCGCGTAGTATTCGCCTCCATACCCATTCTGCGCCTGTTGTTGCTGCTGCTGCCCATAGTCGTACTGCATCTGAGGTGGATATCCGGGTGGAGGAGCCTGCTGTTGCCCTCCATACTGAGGTGGTTGATAGACTGGCATGCCTGGTGGTGGGGCAGGAGGCTGGCCCGTGGCCGCTGAACGTGCTTGTGGTGGAGCGAGTGCGCCAGCGAAGTGGCCTGCAGAGTCAGTTTGAGCTGGATAGTGGATTTGCGTGATACGCAAGAGTTAGAGATAAACATACCCTGGAAAGCAATGGTCGGAGCCATACCCATCCCTTGTCCTGGCAGCATCGATCTCTTCCTACAAAGATTAGCTCTAGGTCAAACAGCAAAGGAATCCAGAGTCTCACTTTGCTTGAGCAGCGAGCAATCGTTCGGCTTGACTTCCATGTCTTTCTCCTTTTCCATCCTTCTTGAATGCGAATTGCACACTGATCTGCTTCCCGCCGAAGAATTGCCCATTCATGTTCTCGATGGCCATGTCCGCCGCCTCGAATTCGTGGTATGACACAAAACCGTACCCCTTCGATTGGCCAGTCGAAGGATCTCGAGCGATCTGGGTTTGTCAGCATGCGCAGTGCAGTCATCATGACGGGTATCCGTCAGACACTGGCTGGGCTCTCCTGAATATCTGCTCTCAAATCACCGGCCACACCCTCACAAACTCGCTCTGATTCTAGGAGCATCAACTCACCTTCGGTTGATCCGCGATATGTCCAAAGGTCGAGAATGTCTCATACAGCTGTGCCTCATCTGCACTCTCGTCCAAACTCCCAATGAACAAATTCGCTCCGACATCCACCTGTTTCCGATCGTAACTGGCTTTGTTCACTCGGATCGGTTTCCCATATAGTTTGATCTGGTTCATGATCTTGACGGCGTAGTCTGAGTCTTGTTCGCTGAGGAATTCGCAGAACCCGAAGCCCTGATGTGACATTGAGATCCGGTCTTTTGGGAGAAAGACATTGGCTGCGGTTGTCAGCACGCGAAGATTCCTCAGTCTAAGGTGAGGTAGAAAAGAGACGTACACACTGGCCCGGCTTGTCTGCATACATCAGCATCGTATTTGATAGAAAGAGAGGAGAGAGGTGCACGTACAGCATCAATTCCCATATCAAGGCGTCGGATACTCTGTCATCTAGGTTTCCCTATCTCGATCAGCCAATATACATCCATACAGCTTGAGATTCATCTCACCAGATACACTGTTGCCTCCTGATTCCTATCCTGTTCTGCTTTGGGTGCGATGCTCATCTTGAATAGGGTCTTCGTGAAGGTAAAGATTCAGAGGGTAGAACGGAGAGATTCCTAGAGCAGCAACAGTGTGATGTTTGCTTTACGTAAGGTGGGTTCGCTCAATGACAGTACATAGTGCACACCAAGTGATAGAAGTCATCTATCTTAGTCCCATGCTATGGTATGCTGCATCTCATGGTTCTAGATGTATGTGCTACAGTATAGATTAACAAGACAGCCTATCAGATCAAGATATATCCGCAGTATTACCGTTGATCCAAATCTGGACCCCCCTTCTCCTGTCCTGTCCGCCCGCTACCTGCTTTCAGTCTCTGATCAGACAACTACTTGGAATGTCCACTTCCAGCCCCAGCTACTTCCTGCTTCATCCGCTTAACACTAGCCTTCCTTCCCAATGCCCCCGCAACAGCCGGTCGTCGCTCATCATCCTCCAATTCCAAACTCGGCCGATCATGAGCTAATTCCGTCGGACTCGCTCTTCTCTTCTGTGTCGAATCATCATCCTCTGCCCCAGCTCCTACTACTCCCGCCGTCGCAGCCGAGGCTGAAGTTGTCGAATGAATTCGTTTATCTCGAGCATTCTCTTCATCTAGCATAGCGAATGACTCATGGATGATCACTGCATCATTATCAGCTCGATTCATCCGCTCCACAGCAATAGTATGGGACAACTCACCTTTGTATGCAAAGACAAATTGCCTCAGACTCTGAACAAGGCTCATACGCTGGACACGCATACTCTCCAATACGTCCAACACAGGGTTTTCCATCTGCGATAAAGGAGTCGGAGATCGTGCCCTCGTATGTCCTACAGCAATCGGTCGGGGATCTTCATCGACAGGTGATAACCTGATATAGTCTTCAGCTTCTGAACCAATTGATAATCTACCAGTTCATAGCAAGTCATGACTCACTTCTCAGACGACAACTTCTCTTCAGACGTATAAATGGAAGCCAAACTCGGTCTCCGTTCAATTGCAGCAGTACCTGCCTCGCTCGCCTCTTCTTCACGGTACTGCAACCACTGATTGATACTCTGATTTTGTTCTCCCTGGCTTGGCGGGTACTCGGATGGTGAATCCACTTCCATCGCCTCCCCTACCCCTCCAACCATATTTGAGTTGGCAGGAATTTGCGCGTGGTTGGATGGTAACCAATCAAACGCCTGAGTTTGGGGTTGAGCAGATAGTTTGATAGGTGCCGAAGCTGATTTCGACGCCGTCGCCGGGGCAGGAGCCAAGTTTGACGTAGAGTTGGAGTTGGTGTTCGAGTTGGTGTTTGTCGAGTTTGAGTGAGTCATCGATATGCCCAGACCGGAAGATGATGTCCCTTTGCCCACATTCGACCTCTTCCCCTTCTCCCCTTCAGAACCCGCCGCACCCGGTAAAACAACCTTATCACCACTGGCGAAAGACACGCTCTTCACTCGGCCACTATGTCCCTTCGTCAGAACACTATCGGCCGACTCTGACATCCCAGCGCCCTTTGGCGACCCGCTCGCATGCCGACTATGCACGACGCTCGATCGGGCCGATATCGACGCCGGGACAGGAACAGGAACAGGCATCGAAGATGCCTTCTGCAGTTCCTCATCCCGCCTCCGTTGCTGTCTCCTTCCTTTGGCCAAAGCATCAAGGATAGAATCGACGAGGATAAATGATCCCGTCCGTCCTATTCCTGCCGAACAGTGAATAAGCACCGGAGCATCATCTCCGCAATCCTCCGAGTACTGGACCTCGCCTTCATCAATCTCTTTTCGAGCCGCTAAGACATCTTTGATAAGACCAAGGAGGACATCGGGGGAGGTGGGAACGTCGAAATCGGGCCAAGAGACACATTGGATTTGTATGATTTTCCGGGGTGGGTCGGATGGATGATTATCATTTGTGAGGATGAATGTGCGCCGGATGTTGGTAATTTCAATATCGGGATTAGAAGAGCCTTTGGAGGCAGAGGGGGATGGAGCGCCAAAGTCGAATCCGGCAGTTTGGGCCGGTCGGCCAAAGTCTTCGCCGCCGCTCTGACCGTCTAGGCGGAGATGGAGAGGACCGTAATGGCAGTCTTGCCAGTAATTGCCACACTTCACTTGTCCGCCTTCGAATTGCTTCGTCAACCTACATTGTCAGTCTCGACTCTGAAATTCAATCGAGTTTAAACTCACATGACGATCACTCGAACTTCCTGCTCCCATATCAATGTCCAGAAATCTCTAAAGGTAGCATCGAGCGGTCCTTGCGTTGCAATGTACCGCTTCGACGTGCCCCTGGGTTGGATATATGACGCATTGATATAGTCGCTTTCGTCTTCGCAGGGTGTGACCAGTCTGACTCGGGAGAAATCGTACGGCCAGATGTTCTTGTACCTAAACCCGTCAGCTCCAATCGACTCGAGAGAGCCTGGCGAATGACCGATTCTTGATACCACGCTCAACACCAGCCGTAATGGAAAAGGGATAATACTCCTGCCCTTCCTCTGAAGGCTGTCCAAACTCCCCAGGCGCAGTACCCCCTCGATGGCCCTTTCCCCACTCTTCCAATCGGTCCACATCCGCCCTATCCTTCTTCTGCTGCCGAGCCCAACTGGTCGCCTTTCCTTTCTTGCCCAAATCGTCCGATGTAGTCCCTGGCAATACCGCCCCCGATCCTTCCGTATGCCAATCCATCAGCGCCTGTAGCCGTTTCTGTTCGTTCCTCTCTACAGTGTAGAACTGCTGGGCTAGCCTATCCGCCCCGTCCGCCTCTGACAGAGTGACGAGCTCCGATAACCAAGCTGGTAATTCATGTGCCCGCCGTCTGGCTTCTGAGCCTAGATGGAGAGGTATCCGCTCGGTGATTCCACCATGTGACAGTTCGAGGTTTTGCCGGATATTGTCAAAGAATGGATTGGCGGGTTGTAGTTTTGGTTTGTAAGATCCTGTCGAGCCTGATGTACCCGATCCTGCTTGATTGGAAGCATTATCCCCACCTAGCATCATGCCTTTCAGCGAGAGTGGTCGACCTGCAGGCGACATGGCGCCGTCGAAGGGGTTGCTTTTATTGGTAGCAGAGGGAATGAATGGGAAACCGCCGGTGGAATTTCGAGTAACGGGCACGCCGCCGCCTGTGGATCCTGGAAAACTAAGCGGAGCTCGTATAGTGTCGCCCAGCCCATCGAGTGGAGATACAGGCAGTATGGGCAATGAGAACTTACCATGCAAGAATGCAAGAGAGCCTAGACCGCCAGCGTTGAAGTTTCCTGAGGGACTCAAGGTACTCGGACCAGGTGACGTCATGCCGTCCGACTCCTGAGCAACGGAAACCATGTCTGAGCTAGGAATGGCTTCCAGTGCCGTTTGACCACCTTTGACAAACCACATCTTTCCGCCGAACCCCTCTCGGGTGAACTTTGATGCGAGACCCTCGAGCAGCGTGCCTGACCCCGCAGTCGTTGAGTCGGCATCCAGGAGAATAATGTTGATCATTCCTTTCCAGGCTTGGACGGCATCTCTACTTTCGGGAGAGAGCATAAGGAGGACCTTGTCGACTGTGAAGGCTGGTCGACGGATGAGTGTAGAAGGGATGGGGATGGAATGGGCTGAGCGGAGATGGCCGGCGAGGTATGCTGATGGAGGGCGAACGTCAAGGACTAGGGTGGAGGGTTGCGATTCGAGTCGAGCCATGTCAGTCGCTGCGAGAGGCTGAAGTTCGGACGGCGAGGTTTTACCTGAACTTGGCCCTCCAAGCGGACTAGGAGATTTTACACTGTGAATAGCAGTGTTGGGTAGTGTGAGATTCGCCTTTGGTATCGATCCCCGTCGCCGAGCGAGGGCAGCTGGTAAAGATGGTTTGACGGGTGAAGATTGAGATTCCACACCTTCCATCGGTGTCCCTGAAGATTCTCCCCTGCTTCCAGAGGCCGACGCGCGTCCCGCCATATTCCTATACTTCGCCAGCATCTCCGCATTCATCCCCGCCCCACTTCCCGCCGACCCCGATCGTGATGGAGTAGCCAGCGGCAACACCTCTGTTGAGCTCCCAGCTTGCGATCCTTCCGCCCATAAGTTCCCGCCACTCCAACTCCCGTTGAGATTCAGCTGCTCGAATGGCCCCCCGAGATGCGGGCTGCTCCGTCCTGGTCCATCGAGCGAAGGAGTGGGCGCGCCCGATGTCGCTCCGAGGAATTGCCACGGTGACGATGCTGCTGAGCTCGATGGTGGGCCTGAGCGGAGGGACGATAGGCTCATAGTCGAGGGGATTTTGAAAGGAGTAGATGACGTAGTGTTCGGCGTAGGTGGCGATTGGATGGGAGGTGAACTTGGCCCAGGTGATCGGATCGGTGAAGGGGGTAGTACAGGATTCCGATGGTCATTGGCGGAAGGAAAATTAGGTATGGAGGTAGGCGCACCTAAGCGGCGAGAGGGCGTAGAAGCTGGCCGAATGGAAGCGGCACCTGGTGTGCCAACAACTTGACCATTTCGCGGTGCAGGATTTTGTCTCGGAGCGGCTAAGGATTGCTGGGTGGTGTCCTGAGGGATACTAGGAGAGGAATGGGTGCCAATCAGAGTCATGGGCGATATACTTTGCCCTTTGATGGGCGTGCCATTGGGTCGAAAGACCACATCGTCCTCCTGAGTCAGCATTGCGAATTGACGCTGACAGTGGATTTGTGGGGCGAGGGCTGGGTCGAAAGAAGTGGTTGAAAGGATGTTGATATCCCCTATTATTGGCGCGTATGACGGCCCATGGTCACAGGTTGGTGAACCGTAGAGATAGCAAGGTGATAAATCTTTCGAGAACTGGATGTGATGACGGAGTGACGTCGCGTAGCGAAATGTGAAACCTTTCAGTTGGAATAGGCTCCGAGGCCGAGCTAGCCAGCTCCGAGGTGAGTTTTGAGGCCGATTTCGAGTTGAGTGATGGGGGTGTGCGTGTGGCGGTCGTTGCTGTAGCTGTGTCTATGTATGTATGCAATCGATATGTGTGTGTGATCGACTTCTACATGTGCTTGCGACCTATGGCAGTCAATGACCCAGTCAGTGGCTTTTAGTGCGGCTCTGACAACTGGTCCAGGCCCAATGACGTAGCGGGTGACCGAAACAACGCACGGATTGACTGTGGGGCGCCTAAATGATCTCGCCGATCACTCACTGTTAGGCGTGCTGCTCTGCCTCCACTCTGGCTCAACTCACTGCTACTAGTACTGCGCTCACAATACCCACAGCATCTTGACACACCTCAACCATGCAGTCCGAGGCTGTACGCCGCTTCGATGCGGACTTCAAATCCACTCCAGGCATGCTCAGCATCACCGCGAGCCACATCGCATGGAACCCCTCCACAGCGGGAGCAATGGACCGACAACAGCAGAGTATGAACAGGGTCATCAGTCAGTCCACAACCCCTACAATGCATTCCAATACCATTCATACTGACTGTCAAAGATATGCTTGCTTCAAAGCAGGGCAAACCCAAAGTGTCCCTCAAACTATTGTTCAAGGACGATGTACCTGCCGGAGGACTCTTGTTTACATTCACCGCCTCGACAAAGGAGGATGATAGGAAGGCCGTACAGGACATTCTCATCCCTTTCGTCTCGACAAATAAAGGCATCGCCACACCTGGCGTAGCTACCCCTGCGGGCGTTCCTACGCCGGGTGGCAAGTCCACCAATGGGAATAACACCTCGACACCGGGTACACCAGGTCTCAGCGCTATCGCGAAGGGCAAGCGTAAAGCCGAGGATTCACCTATGACGCCGCAACTCAGCGAGGCTGGGAAGGCGGCATTGAAAGCGGAGAATAGGCTCAAGATGAAGGTGTTGAGCAAGAACCCGAATCTCAAGATGTTACACAAGGAATTGGTCATGGGTGGCCAAATCAGCGAGAAGGAATTCTGGGAAGGAAGAGAGGTGGGTACATATTCGTGTGCTAGTAGATGAGAAGCTGATGGTTAGGCCATGATTCAAGCTGAAGCACTTGCTCAATCGCTGAAACCTGGTCGGCCCTCAAGATTGCTGGATGACCGATTCGACCTTGATGCGAGCAAGAATAAATCATCAGGGAGCGGAACGGGAGTAGGAGTCAAGAAGAAGGAGTCGGGTCCGATGATTCTGAATATCACTAAGGATCTGACGAGGGAGATCTTTGAGGAGTTTCCGGTGGTTCAGGATGCGTATGCGAGATATGTCCCGGGTGTACGTCTATCTGTCTTCTTGTGCGTGGGGGAGTAATCCAGCTGACGTAGTAGATCAGCGAAGCGGAGTTCTGGACACGATACTTCACTTCAAGATTATGGGAACAACATCGAGCTAGTGTACGCAAATCGACAAATGAAGAAGTGAACAAGAAGACGGATGAGATCTTTGACCGGTATCTCGAAGAGCCAGATTGGAGTGAGCATCCTTCGTCTTCACCGCTATGCTTTGCTGACACAATGTAGATCAAGCTCCTAGGAGAGACGCTGCTGCTCCTGTGGTGCGTTTCCTGGATTTAGCAGCTACAGAGGAGGACCACGGTGATGTAAGCTGCTTGTGCCCTCTCTTTGCTAGGCTCTCACTGAAACACTACAGTCTGATACCGTGCGAGATCATACTATGCAGGCAGGACGAGAGCGCAGTTCTCTGCCACTGATTCGGCGATTTAATGAACATTCCAATAAGCTCTTACGGCGAGGAACGTAGGTCATCATTCCATCAGACACCTTAGAGGGAATGCTGATGTGATAAGGGAAGGTCGCGAGAATGGCGATGTTCCGGAAGTGAGCTGTGTTTGTACCCTGATACTGAGATACTGCAGCTGACATACCAGGACCGAGATATTTATGACGAAATTGACCTTGAAGATCTACATGGTCCCGCTGCTCCTCAGACTATAGCCCTGGACGTATCAGAGGGCAACGCAGTATCTGAGCGGAGAGAAGGGGCCGGGATGAAGGGGATCATGCCTGGAAAGTCTAAATGGGTATGTCTCACTCACTCATTGCCCTGCCATTGTTTCTGGCCCAGCTAAGGGTACTCATTGTCGCAAGAAGGAATATAGCTGATAGAGACATAGGAATTACTAGAATTGGCTAATGCCCATTCTGCCAAAATGAAGAACTGGTCAATAGACTTCTCAGGTATTTCATTGCCTAATCCCGTCACGCCCGCAGATCGTGAAGCTGGATTATCGGCTGAGCAACAAGACGCCGTGGATAGATTCGCCAATCAAAGAGATGGTGTACTGGCTGCATTGATTGTTGTGAAGAATCTACACATGTCTAGTAATGCCGAGACGGGTGCAAGCGGTACGTTTCTTCTCTTACCAAGATTTGAACACCAAGAAGTCTCTTAATAGATGATTGTTTATCTGGCTGACAATTCAGTTCCCTTCCCTCAAGACGTACTAGATCAAATGCGATCGTGCCATAACGCAGCTACAGAGTTCCTACGGCAATATTGGTCCGCCATCCTTCCTACCCCAGCGGGTGCTTTGGGCGCCGGCCAATCAGCCGCGAGTGAAGCAAACAAGCTGGCCAAGGCGGAGAAGATGGCTGGATATCTGAAATTGACGGAAGAGAAGGTTGAGGCTGTGGTTAGGATTGCAGGGTACGGCGGTGTGGATGCTGGGAGAGTCAGAGCGGTAAATTGGGGTTTCCGGTAGAGTGGCACGAAGGGATGCGAGCTAATGAGGTAGGCTCTGGCACCGACCATGGGAGCTGTAAACGTTGCGCTGGAAAGAGAACGGCGGCGGACTGCTGTATCATAGCACGGGACATTTCCAGAATTTGTGGTATTTGGGCGGTTTATACGATGTCATATTGATCTGTCCATACATGTTATCTGCCGCAATACGGACATAGTTCGTGTCACTTGTCCACATTCTCCCATAAGCTAGATCTCCCCACTGCCTGTCTCGGAAGATTTCACGAAGCTACATCTAGTGTCTTCGTCGCGTGTCTAATCTGATTATCAGCCGATCCCAACTCTGAGACTTACTTTATAGATGATGATTCCATGATCCCACTAAAGACTCTTCCACACTTCTCAGCCCCTTTAACGCTCACTTTCCCCGTCCTCTACCCCTTCCTCTCCCCCTTCCTCTCCCTCTACTGCCCTTCCCACCCGTCCCGCCCATCCCCAAAAACACATGCTTAGTAACCACCTCCTCTTCCTCCTCTTCGCCCCTCGCCGCCGGTCCTACTCCCGCATCTCCTCGCTGCCCATCCGCATCCTCCGCCATTGACCTATCTTCACTTCCCGCCACGCCGTTTGTCCCCATCCCCGCCCGACCACTCCTCGAATGGCGCATAGGGCTCGGGCTACTTGCACGACTACTGCCAACTGAAGAGCTAGCCTGCGAGGCATCGATGGTCGACGTGGTTGATTGGATTGTATCAGTCTTGGGCAGACCTGGACCCCCGCCCGACGCGTTCCGGTGAGTTCCGGATGGTCCTCCCTGATATCGACCTGACGGATGCCTCGACCCTGATCCAGACGCTGGCCGATGGATAGATAACATCTGACTCCCAGCTTCACGACCTATCGTATCGATTCGCTCGCGCTGCTCTTTACTTAGCGTGTCGAGGGAGGGGAGGGAGGGGTCGGCGGAACCGTAGCCGTAACCCTCTGAAAGTATTGAGGGGTCGCGAGGCGGAGCGAGGAGTGGTGCGTTCTCAGCTGTGGGGGAGGAAGAAGGAGAGGAGGAGCGAGGACCGCAGCATGGTAGCCAGTCGAATAGGCCCATAGTGATCGGCAGCTAGGTGAAGGGGAATGAGGAATGAGGAGTGACGAATGGCTCCGGCCGGGGTCGCGATTTGCGGGGATGAGGCAGAGTTGTTTGAGTTGTTTGGCTTGATAGGATCTCTTTGATCCAGCCTGTGCCCTCAAGGCAGCTGTGTACGCTTAAGAGGAAGCTTGCGCTGCTTATGATCCGATATTGCTAGGTGCGTGAGGCTGAATGGAGAGATAGCTTGGCTGGGAAGAATCTTTTTGAGTCAACACCTGATATTACGTCATCTATCCCACCTGCTCGCCATGTCATCATGATGGTTGCCAGCAGCTTCCTGCCTCCGTTCACGTACTGCCTCGAACTATCAATCAGACCCCCAGACAAGTGGAGAGGCAGGCAGTCACTCTATCGAACAGGCTGGTGAGATCGAGAATCACGACCCAATATCATACAATGTCAACCTCCATCCAATCCAAATCACCCAAGCTCCCTCACTTGACCCTTTCGCAGTCCACATCAACGCGCCATCTCCGGTCGCACTTCTCCCCGAGAGCGTGTTGTACCAGATTGCTTCGGAATCCGAGGAAATAGCGGTATGGCGAATGATGGCTACTAGTCGGGCGTTCAGAAGCGCGGCGGAACCTGCGCTAAAGCCGCATCTTCGTCGAAGGGTAGTCATGCCTTCACAGCCTGGATCTGGGCAAAGTGAGTTATCATCAGAAGCAAAAGAGATGAATGCGACCTTACGCTGACTGCGAAATCCAGTGACCATGCAAGTGGAACCTTTACTTGCACAACACCTCGCTTATCGCCAACTCGAGATCTGCTCAACAACCGCCGAGTTTCAAAGGCACCTCGCTGCTTATCCTGCATCGTCCACCCGTCTGAGAGAACTCCAGATCAGTGTGGTAGATGATCATCCGACGGCCGGCTGGTCTGTTGTCGCCCACCTGGCTAGTCAGATCGAGGACCTCCATCTAGAAGTACAACCGGGATGGAAGCAATCATTTGCAAGAGGGGAAGACGATGATTCAGGCGATTCAGATATCACGCAGAGCTGGCGAGACGCCTGGTCGACCAACGTCACTCCCGAGTTGGGCCTCTTCTTCCCAGCCCTCATGGTTCTACGGATCGAGTCCTCTGCGGGCAACTTCGACCACCTCGATTTTCTTTGCGAAATGCCAATTCTACGCAACTTATTTTTGAGCATGTACTGGGGAGAGGATCTCAGGTTGGCCGATGACATGTTCGATTTCCCACCGGAGACCTTCCTCAATCATCTCGAACAACTATCTATCACAGGTCGCGACAGCGCCGTAGGCGACTACACCGAAGCAATACTGAGTAATTGCTACGCCATCCGATACCTCACACTCAAAGGACTCAACATCAATGCTGAAATAAGCGTCCGGGAGGAGTTCAGTCAGGCGTGCGAGGACGAGCTCGTAGCGGTGCATGAGTATCAGGGCAAGTTCGAGGGATTGGCCATTTATGGTTCTTCGTCTCACGGATATCTGCGGTCACTGAGTGTATTGCAGCAAGCTCTGCAGGGGCCGGACGGACATCGGAGCATCAGGCTACTGTCGGTGGAGCAGGATGGCTGGGAAGAGACTACTCCTGGAGAATATCATTTGCTGGCGGTGGTGAGTGCGGACAATGTTTGCCTCGAAAGCTGTGGTGGCTGACGTGC
The DNA here is from genome assembly GCA_001600655.1 of Dioszegia aurantiaca. Classification (NCBI taxonomy): domain Eukaryota; kingdom Fungi; phylum Basidiomycota; class Tremellomycetes; order Tremellales; family Bulleribasidiaceae; genus Dioszegia; species Dioszegia aurantiaca. The sequence continues at coordinate 174,169 of BCKN01000014.1, forward strand.
CCCACGTAGGAGTCAGAACGCCCCCTCCTGCCTTCTCTGTCTCGCCTGACCTTTGTCGATAAACGGTTGAATGCCCGCGGCGATCTCAACATCGTTGGTGAGAAGCAGTATCCAAACCCGCAGGCATATCAAACCGCAATCCAGAACCTATTCGAGCACCATCATACACTCGACTCCATCATGTGGTTCAACGATTACCCAGTTGATTCCTTCGCAGATGATGCGTCGATGATATCCAGCCCGCACTTCATCTGTCGCATCACAAGGCCGAGCAGTGACGATGGACCACTCGACTTTCCTGGTTTGCCGCTGTAGGGAGGTGTGACGTGCAGCGGTGCAGGACGCGGTGGTGGTGTGACCGGGCATACTGAGATGCTGGACGGTTGGGCGATAGGCGTTAGGGGCGGACAGGCAGGAATGGCAGATAGCGAGTGCGCATAGAGCTGGAGCCTCTCGGCATAGAAGTTGGACTGGGGACGGATGATACACGCCAAATACCACATGTCCTTGCATGATCCCAGATCAGATCGCAGATGGCTCCACACAGATTCTGGGGAGTCCCTCTGTTCGACATTCTTTGGATGCTCCCCCAAAACAAGGAGATGCCCCAAACACCTTCAGCCTGCATCGAGCGGTTTCCTCGCGGAGGAGACGCCTTAAGACACTCCTGTTCGTCATTTCAGCTGTCATTTTATACAGCCAACACAGACAGCAGGCTCGTGTACCATCGCTACCGCCATGACTTAGTGCTATGTAGTACAGGCTAGACTGGTACTGGTCCTGCTGCTGCCGGACCAGACCTGCCGAATCTGCATCCGGTTTCAACCGGTTATGGACTAAGACCGGAATGCCGTCACCAAGCAACTGCCCATGCGGGGCAGAGTGGAGGAGAGACCGGGCCCCGCGTCTTCCCCTGATCTTCCCCAGCCTCTTCCACAGCTTCCCCGCGACAGATCTCGATCGGTAAACGCCAAGGTCGGCAGAGTGACGTGAATGGCTTCCCCACAGGTCGCTCTCGCTTCGCGCATCTCGGATTCCAGCAAGCTTTCTTTCAATGGTACATCCGAAAGAACCGGGGAATCAGCCAGATTTCCAACGGAACAGACTGGAACAGCGTTCACAGCCGTTTCGGCGGGACCGCAGGATTGGTTGAAGACTCGAGTCACCGCTTGACTGCCGTTCTGTTGGACAGGGCGGTCGTATGACCGGTTTGAGCCTTCGACGGGTCACAACACAGGGACAGCCGGTTCAGCTGATGTCTCGAGTAACCGGTCCAGTCCACAACCTTCGCGATTGATAAATACTCACTCTTGAAGCCCCCTCCTCCCCTATTGACACCTGCCTCTTTCATCACAGTACGCAGTCACGATGAGCCACCTTTCACAAGTCGACACCAACATTGAGAAGGCAGAGAATTCGCACTTCGAGAATGCCGAGGCCAAGCTCGACCCCAACGCCGTCGAGGCTGCCATCTCTGGCCACGACAAGAAGTGGGAGCGTCGGACTATCCGAAAGATCGACCTGAGGTTATTGATCATTCGTAAGTGCACGGCCGCTCTTGCTTCCTCATTCGCGCTAACATTAACAGTGGGTCTGTGCTACGCCATCAGTCTAATGTAGGTCGGCTGCTCCTTGCTTCGAGATCGGTGACTGACGCGTGTAGTGATCGAACCAACATCTCTGTAGCTCGAGGTAGGTCTTGCCGCTTCGCTTCATCTGGTTCGGGGTCAAGCTAACGATGCAGTGGCTGGTATGCAGGTTTCGCTGCAACTGCAAATCGGTGACCGATACTCCATCATCTCGCTACTTTTCTTCGTCCCTTACATCATCTTCGTATGTTTCCCGGCGCATTCAGCTTGAGTCGCGCGTGCTGACTTGACAGGAACTCCCCTCTAACATCATTCTTCGCAAAGTCGGAGCTCGCAACTGGCTCAGTTTCATCGTCCTCGGCTTCGGTGCCGTTATGACCGGTATGGCTTTCGTGACTCAGTGGTGGCAATTAGCCATCTGCCGAGTTCTCCTTGGTCTCCTTGAGAGTGAGTTTCGCGTCACTGCCTCTCGGCTTGCTAGAGCTGACGGATCAGGTGGATTCTTCCCAGGTTGTGTCTACCTCGTCTCGTCATGGTACACCCGATATGAGACCAACAGTCGATTGGCTGTCTTCTACCTAACTTCCATGGTCATTTCTGGCTTCTCCAACATTTTCGGCTTCGCCATTTCCAAACTCAACGGTCGATCCGGATTGATCGCTTGGCAGTGGAGTAAGTCGTGTCCCCAGTCGAAGCGACTCGCCTAGATTCCTAGCTGACAATCAGTCTTCCTCATCTTCGGTGTCATCACTATCGGTCTCGGCGTGCTCGGCTATCTCTTCATCGTCGACTTCCCCGAGAAGTCCAACTTCCTCACTCCCGAGCAGAAAGAGTGGGCTGTTGCTAGGATCGAGCGAGACCGTGGTGATGCCGTTCCCGACAAGCTCACCATGGGTGCTCTCGGCCGAGCACTTGCCGACCCCAAGATCTGGGCATTCGCTTATTTGTTCATGACCGCCACTACCGGTTCCTATGCCTGTGAGTCTACCCCCTCCAACTCTGTGATTGCCACTGACATGACAGTCGCCTTCTTCCTCCCCGTCATTCTCGAAGGACAGGGCTACAGCACAGAGCTCTCCCTCATCCTCTCTGCTCCCCCATACGTCTTCGCCGCTATCTACACCTTCACCCTCGCCGTCCTCTCCGACAAGTACCGCATGCGTGCACCCTTCATCGCTACCTCCAACATCGTCTGTGTCGTTGGTCTCGCCATCACTGCCTACGCCGACACCATTGGCGTTAGATACTTCGGGTGCTTCCTTACTATTGCCGGTGCCCAGAGCAATGTCCCCGCTGTCCTTGCCTACTCACAGAACAACATCCGAATGAGTTCCAAGCGAAGCGTCACCAGTGCCCTCGTCATTGGCTTCGGCGGTATCGGCGGTATCATTGCCAGTAGTAAGTTCCAATCAGCAGGACTCGCTTTAATTTGGCCATTGCTGATCCATTCAGCCGTGTACCGACAGGTCGACTACCCTCGATACATCCCCGGTCTCTGGACCACCATGGGTGTCAACATCGGCTCCGTCTGCGTGCTCGCTCTCCTCAGTCTGGTCTTCAAGAAGCAGAACCGGAAGGCCGAGGCGGGCGAGACCATCATCGAGAACCAGGCAGGATTCTTGTACACCATTTAGGGTTTCGGCGTGTCGCGGTATGGGGCTCAGGTTGTTCAATTAGTGGGTGTGGAGGATCAAGTCAGGGGATTTCAGGTGTATCAATGGGTAATCAGAAGTCAAATCATAAGTTTGTAGTGGAATATTGGGCATGAATCGTTGCGTCCTCATTGCTTGCAAATGTCAGGCTATCATGTATTGCATGTGTCATGTCCAGCTCAAAGATGAAAATGTACGTACCTCCAGTTCGCCCCGACTTTTGGAAACTTGGCGTACCACTTCCAATGGGCGAAATGATCAATCTCGGGCGGGGTCCAGCCAGTAGAGGATGGCCCATCGCTCGGAAGTCGGATAAACTCGAACAGGACCCAGAATGCACTTTCAGCCGGTGATGACAGAGATCCAGGCTGTTTGCCTTTGTAGACCCTGGTGGACAGACTGAGGTGTCAGCTTATAGGCAGACGCCAAAAGGAATTGTCTCAGAAGAGCTGTAGGATTAGCTACAAGTACCGACCTGAAGCGGCTGGTCATGAGACGACTTACGATGATACTCAGATACATACAGATCCTGCTCGGCTGCGTAGGCCTTGTCGAAGAATACCATTGCTGGCACCTTCTGTATCGATACCCCTCGAGAGTCACGCGAAAAGGAGGCGCAGAATACACTGTTCTCCCTCCTTCTCTTTCTCCTACTTCACATCCTCCTCCGGAGTTCTCTTTCTCGACTCCACCCCCGCGTCCTTCTCCGCCTGCGTCAACTTCGGTGACCACGCTCTCATCGCCATCACCTCGGCCTCGTTGCCAGATCCCAAGGCATAGACAGCCTTCACATTCTTTCCCGTCTGTCCCCACAACATATCCAAGATGCGCCTGTGCATGGCCAGAAGGAAGGACACGCCGACGAGCTCCTCGTCCGAAATGTTTCCACTGATCACCTTTGACACATGGTTGGGATCGTAAAAGCCCTCGATGCCATCGCTCGGCTCCAGTCGGCCCACTCCCACCTGGCCGCAGGTGGCGAGTGCATCTCTGACACCATTCTCGCCTTCGATATGACCCTCGCCCTGCCCGAGTCATGGGCAACGCAGAAGCAGGCGCTCTGGATGGACACTAGTCTGTCCTCGGAGAAGGTGGCGTCGGCTATTAGAGCGGAGTGGGCAAGGCGGCAGCAATTTAATGGGGGGTGGGCGTACCTGCTGTGGCGTTAGCTGTTACTCGGCACCTCGCTTGCACACTTCGCTAGACGAACTCACACACCAGCGCCCAGTGTATCAAGCAAGGTGGTACAACCCCGGCGTCTTACGTCCCTCGGGTCCGAGCTTCGGCACCAGCGCCTGTATGCAATCATCCGATACACAGTGACCGAAGGCCGCTTTGGTACCAACAAGCATGTCCCTCGAGTACGTTTCGGAAGTTTGAGATTGAAACTCCGACGGATTGACAGAGTTGTCAGGGGTAGAAGGATTGGCGGTATGGAGATAATCCCAAGAGTGGTTGGCATCCCTTCGACATCTTCAGTGTCGATTCGTCTATCGATACCATCAATCCCAGGTTTGGTCCTGTGCCGAAAACTCCCGCCAACTACTCGTGGGACTTCCTCCAGGCTGCCAATCCTGCTACTCCTAATAATACCATCAATCCGTCGAAGCTCCCGGGAAAGGACACGGAGTTTGTGGTGGAGCTGCTTCCAAGAATTTCGATTTTTGTCGAGGGGATACTGATGACAGACAGGACAACCCCATCAATGTCGCTGTCACCAACTCCACTTCCCGGTCGGACACCAGATCCACAACCGACACGTCATCTTTTCACGGGGAAAGATGTCGGCGAGGCTCTGAAGAGCCACGAGTTTGATCGACGTGTACGTATGAGATTTAAAAACCCGTGATCACGCATGGCGTAGCCCCTGGCCCAGTCCCAGTCCCAGTCGGTGTCCCAGCGACGATGTTCTCCTCGACGCTGGATTGATTCATAGCTGCCCATCAGCAAGGCCATACCACTTCATCCAGTGCGAAGACTTACAGTACGCCGTCATCTCGAGGATCTCGGTGAGACTTCACTTGGCGGGGAGGACAATTGGGCTCTCGAGGGTGAGCTTCAGCTGCCTACAGGCCAACTTGAGTCGTCATCAAAGACGTCGCTGCGGAGTGGTCGAGTCGCGGATTGCATTGGGAGGATGAGCTCCTGCTTTGACCATGCGGGCTCTCCCGTATGGATGAACGAGTAGGATCGGGACCGAACCGAGAGTGTAGGGTGCGGCGCTCGAGGCCACCGATGTTGTGGTGCTCGAGACCACCGACGGAGCGGCACTATGAGCCATCTCGCAGCGAACCAATCGGATTTGAGGTCGGGCAAGGAATAGTCGCTTTGACGTTGAGCAAAGCCGAAGAGAAGTCGAGAGGGAAGACGGATTGCTGATCATCAGTGCCATTCAGCATGTGTCACTCACCGCTGAGGGTATATCTGAAGATGAGGTGTGCTCTGTCTCGATCTCAACAGCATGCTCGATATTTCCCCTCAGATCGGATTTCCCACCCTGTCAGTCCATGCCGCCCTCCGCCCTCTAGTCGTCCAGCAATGCATCACTAGAGGGGCTCCTTCACCTGACGTTCTTAAGAGCAAGTATGACGGACAGAGAGTAACTTTGGTGCTTCAAACGCGTTATAGAGAGGCCGACATTTCCACGTCATACACTTGAGCATGCACCAAGCCAATTCTCCGCCAAGCTCCAAGCTCCAAGCAAGGACGCTTGTGCCTTATTCCAGCAAAGACAAGGCTCTCCTCTCCTCTCCTTCCTCCGAAGCCCCACACAGCCCCCGCTCAGCTGACTCTGCCTCACCCCGCTTGGTGATGGGAGTGAGACATCCGAGAAAAGCGGGGTACAAGATCCGGCACTCCACACTCGCTCACTGGATGCAAGGAGTAAGCCCAGAGCCGATCACCGCGAATGGCCCAGACATGACCAGGTCAGATGACCGCTCGTCCTGATTGAGACAAAGGGGGCCTTCTCTGCTCTTGTCGGCCTGACGCCGTCAAGTAACCGGTACGCACTTCTTGGATACTGACTACTTAAACCCCCCTCGCTTTCCTCTCATCTTCGGTTTCCATGCTTTAGCGCCCTCGCCACTCAACAGACTCCACGCTAGTTACCACCGCTTCTTGCATCCTTTCGCAATCCGTTCACATCCCCAGCGGCACCATGAGCCAACTACACCCCGTCGACACTCACGTCGATAAACCCGAACACGCACATATGGAGCACAAGGCCGATCCTGATGCGGTTGAGGCAGCTCTACACGGCCATGATGTCAAATGGGAACGAAAGACCGTTCGCAAGATCGATGTCAGGCTTCTGATCATCCGTGAGTCCTCTCAGCCTTGTCATGCATCGTCTTTACTAACGACGATAGTGGGTCTCTGCTACGCCATCAGTCTGATGTGAGTGCTTTGGACGGCTTGTAGGGGCTCTGGCTGACAGTACAGTGATCGAACCAACATTTCAGTGGCTAGAGGTGAGTCCAATGTCCGCACCTTGAAAGACGTTAGCTCACAATCACAGTGTCTGGTATGCAGCAATCCCTACAATTGCAGATCGGCGAGCGATACTCCATCATCTCCCTACTCTTCTTTGTTCCCTACATCATCTTTGTAAGTACAACTCTCCCGTCAAGGCGGTATATTCTGATCACCAGGAACTCCCTTCTAACATCGTCCTGCGCAAAGTCGGAGCACGCTACTGGCTCAGTTTCATCGTTTTCGGCTTCGGCGTGGTGATGATTGGCATGGCGTTCGTGAAGCAGTGGTGGGAGTTGGCGATCTGCCGAGTTTTACTAGGTCTCTTGGAGAGTGAGTCTTGCGCGCCATGAATCGCTTGGAGTCTTGACTGATGGGCCAGGTGGCTTCTTCCCAGGCTGTGTCTACTTGGTGTCCTCCTGGTACACTCGATACGAGACCAACTCGCGCCTCGCCGTCTTCTACCTCACTTCCATGGTCATTTCAGGCTTCTCCAATATCATCGGTTACGGGATGGCGCAGCTCAATGGCCGAGCAGGACTCATTGCTTGGCAGTGGAGTGAGTTTTAACGCATGATCAGCTGGCTGACAGATCAGTCTTCTTGCTATTCGGCATAATCACCGTCGCTCTATCCTTCGCTGGCTTCCTGCTCATCGTCGACTTCCCCGAGAAGTCTAAATTCCTCAACGAGGACCAGAAAGCTTGGGCGGTAGCTAGGATCGAGAGGGATCGAGGAGACTCCGTCCCCGACAAACTTACCGGAAGGGCACTGGGTTCTGCTCTCGCCGATGGCAAAATTTGGGCCTTTGCTTATCTCTTCATGACCGCCACCACTGGTTCTTACGCATGTACGTATCTTCTTACCTAGTATCATTATCTCGCTGATGAGCAGTCGCCTTCTTCCTACCAGTCATCCTCGAAGGTCAAGGCTATTCCACTCAACTTTCCCTCCTACTTTCCGCACCTCCCTACGTCTTCGCTGCCATCTACACCTTCATCCTCGCGGTCATTTCCGACAAAGTCCACATGCGAGCCCCCTTCATCGCCACGTCCAACGTCGTCTGCATTGTCGGTCTAGCCATCACGGCATATGCGGACACGATTGGAGCTCGCTACTTTGGATGCTTCCTCACCATCGCTGGAGCACAGAGTAACGTGCCCGCCGTTCTGGCGTATTCCCAGAATAATATCCGGATGAGCTCGAAACGGAGCGTCACTAGTGCGCTGGTCATTGGATTTGGAGGTATCGGAGGGATCATCGCCAGCAGTCAGTTTCCTCCCTAGCCTACTCTCCAAGTGGGTTCATGTGCTGATCTCTGTAGCTGTCTATCGTCAGGCTGACTATCCCCGCTACATCCCTGGGCTCTGGACTACCATGGGCCTCAACTTGGGCTCTCTGGTTACTCTAGCGATCTTGAGTCTCATCTTCAAGAAACAGAATCGCCGAGCTACAGCTGGGGAGATTGTGATCGAGGGATCATCGGGTTTCTTGTACACTCTTTAGGGATTGGTGGATGCTTGTAAGCGAGTAGTCTACATCAGGATCAGTCGTCAGGGATGAGTGGTGAACATTAATTTTCTATGTATCGGTATAATTACATTTCAACCTGCGGGATACTCCTCTAATGAGCACGAGCCAGACTCATTGTCATTCTGACGATGAGGGGCCGGGTGCAACACTTGGTGCCTTGAGAGGTTACCCATGATACATCATCTACATGATACATCATCTCCCGCTTAACAATGGAGCAAACGTCCATCGCGCATGCGTCACAAATATGCTTCAATATGAGCTGATGTCGCTCTCAGAGCCGATTCCTTCCATATCCTCGCCAGTCGTATGTACTCATTCTGTGCCCCTAAATCTCCCAGCATAAACCCAAATTACCCCAGCTCACCTGAGCTCATGCTCTGCGACCAAGATGCCGAATTCGGGCACAAAGACTGTGAGCGACATTAGCGGATGTCACGGCTGATTTCACTCGCGGTGCCCTGATTTTTGACCATCAAGGCCTCCCTCTAGCGCGCGTAAGAACTCACCCTGGTTGTGCTGCTTTGCAGCCTGCGCCTGATGCTGAGAGTCGAGTGACTGATGAACGTGTCTTCCGCCCGCGCTCACAAGCCTGTTCTGCTGGTGTGTGCCGGCGGAGGGGGCTTGTAAGATCTGAGGCGTAGGCGCCGGATCTGCAAGGGCAGGTGAGACCGGGGACGATTGTCTGTCGAGCGTTAGCTAGTCCGACATCTGAATGGTTCGGGCTGACGTGTACACGACTCACTGAGCAGGAAGCGGACGGGGAGCGTGGTGGCAATCTGGGCCGGCGGCCGTACAGGTTTTGTAAGCGTTGCAGGGCATTGTCGTCAGCTAATCGAGTCGGGATATATATAGTACCGAGTGGTCAGTGTCAGTGATGAAAAGTGAGAATGGTGTGATTGTCTCTGAGCGGGATTTGTGAGCTGGTGTCAGCGAAGTGTTAGTGGGTGGATGGATAACATGTAGTAAGTAGAAATCGGTCCGACCAGTCGCGGTTCTTGCAGCTTCAAAGAGGGACCTGCGATCGACTCGCTCAAACCCAGTCTAGGAGGCATTCCTTTGTGTCACTGGGGTTAGGGTTGGTCGAAGCGCGTACGGGGGGTCGGATAGGATCTGAAGCAGATCCGCGGGCGGAATGTCCTTTGACTGTCTCAGTAGATACGTAGTGCATGCTAGGAGAAAAGTTTGAGTGTTAGAGCTGTAGAGGCGCTGCACGTCGCAAGAGTTTGAGACCATGAGCCCCTAGGTCGCGAATGTCAAGTGTACCGCTTTCCGCGCTGGATCCAAAGCCCAGACTATTGACTCATAGTGGCAGAAAGGTGAGCAAGACCAATGCAGTCAGCGCTTCACTGAAGAATCCGAGCAGGTCCTCCTCTCGACGCATGTCAACTCGGCTGTCGGTCAGATATGCACAGCAGTGACTGCACAGCATGCGCAGCTGTTGCAATATGGGGGAGTAGAAGCAGCCCGCACGAGCCGGATCCTGATCTCAGTATAGTCAGTCACAGAGATCTGGAGATCTGACATCCGAATGCCCGCTCGCCCGGGCGGGAAAGAATCGAAAGATCGTCTGGAGTCAGAGAATTAGCTCTCGTCTGCGCTTTCGGGCCTACCTCTCGGCACATTAGTGAGGCAGTGACAAGTGTCAGCTGATGCTATGGCGCTAGTGGCAGGCGCCACCATGCTGGGATATTGTGTCTTGAGCGGGGGTGGCACATATGTAGCATCGCCGAAGTGTGGGTGAGGTTGCGTCAAGCTTCAGCGGAGAATTGAATGCGGCATCGAAAGAACTACTACTTCAGGCAAGATAGTTGCCCAAAGTGGAAAGTCCGAGGTGTTTCGATCTCCGGAAGCTGTGCCTGTGTACCTCGTCCGGCCCCGCATACCTCCGCGTGTTGCTACATCCGTCACTGAGCACTGCATGAGCTATACCGCATTAGTAAGAAGGTTCTCACAATCTCACAAGTAGCTCAATAGTCACTGCAGCATGTTCCGAGAGGTATTCTGGGGTGGGCTGTGGGGCTTGCACGACATGACCGATACACAGCTGTTCCTGACCGGCACCCAGCGGCACCCTCTCAAACGGTGAAGGACGCAAGGGGTTCAAAGGAGGAGGCGTATATCCAGAGGAGAAAGCGGTGTTGTTCTCGAGCTAGCCATCAGCTGACCCCGTCCGCATGGGCTGGATGAGGAACGGGGGGGTCGGGGCCGGGCGAGAGTGTTGCGTTGATGGATTGATGACCGAGGGGGACCGCCAGGATATATAACAAGCGCACCCATCCCCCTTTCTTCCCTCATCGGTATCCCCATCCTCATACCTGATCATCTACATACAAAATAAACACCCTTCCTCCAAGCTACCTCAAACACTATGCTTGCCCAACTCTTCGCCCTTCTCCCCCTTCTCGCCCTAATCTCCGCCTCGCCCGTCGTCAAGCGCGAGTCTAGCCGACTTATCGAATCTGGCCGAGTGGGCGGTCTCTGCCTGTCAGTCGAAGGCGGTCGTGCCGCTGTTGCCGCCAACAAAGTCACAGACGGTACACCCGTCGTCACCCTCAATTGCGCCATTGCGTCTTACTGGGACATCTCGAGGGGCAGCGGCTCAGTCATTGTCAGTGGGACTGGCTACGCCCTTGATATTGGTCTTACTCCCGGAAACAACGGCGCTCTTAAGGTAAGTCTCATTGCACATGCTTGATGGATCCAACGCTAACTACTTGCATAGACCTGGACATCATACCCTACCGCCCCTCAGCAGACTTGGTACCTCACCGGCGACAACCGTATTGCCCAAACTGGCGGTAATCAGTGTCTCGACCAGGGAGACAATGGACCTCAGACTTATGAGTGCACCACGGGCAACACCAACCAAGGTAAGCTGTTGTCTTTGCATCTCATCAAGGACTTGAGCTGACTATCAGTCTGGAACGTGAGGTTCAACGACCCCACGCCTTCCGCGTCTTCCTCGGTGTCCGCCTCCGCTTCAGCGTCCATCTCCAGCTCCAGCTCTGGCCCCAGCCCATCTTCATCCGCCTTCAACGTCCTCCCGAATGTACCTGTCGTGCCCGTCATTCCCGACACTCCGGGTAATGGCCAGCGTATCCGGCCAGTTGGTCGATTGGATGTTTGCGCTACGGTCGATAGCGGCTACGCGGCGATCAACACCCCTGTTGGCATGTAAGTCCTTTCCACTTCCGATGCTCGATCTCTGCTGATGATGTATAGTGCTGCCTGCTTCGCTGACGGCTATAACTGGGCCGACCTCCAGACTTGGGATCTTCCCGCTGCAGGTACGACCGGTGTCGTCAGGCTCCACGGCCACCCCACTCTCTGCCTCGATGCAGGCGATAACCCAGCAAACGGTAGTGGTGTCAAGGTCTATACGTGTGGTCAGGGCTGGCCTCAGCAGCAGTGGGAGTTGAAGGACAACACCCTTCGGACAGCCAACAGTAAGTACTTCTCAGCCGGTATCGTCAGTGCGCGCTGACATTCTAGACCAATGCTTCAACATCAGGAAAGAGTCCGGACCCACCAACTCCAAGCCTATCGGCAAGTACATCGACACCCAGACTTGGGAGTGCTCCACCAACGGCGATCCCTACCAGGCTTTCCAGGTCTTGGTCTAGGCTTATTGATTCAATGGCGTCGAAGTGAGAAGCTGGAGGAAGAGGCGAAAGGAGAAAGAAGGACAATTATCGGCGCCATATGGATATTTATCCTCAAAATTATAGTGAATCAATGAACAGTGCTTATAGTCTCGCCTCAATCTTCAAAGTAGGTCTGTCTCTGGTGATGAGTCGTTACTATACGGCCGAGAGCAAATCCGAGCAATGTGACTGGCAGCTGGCCGCTCGGTGGAGGCACTCCGGCGATCCGGAACAATGCATTAACCGAAACGAGGCCGCGCATAGCCGAAGGGGTGGAGGGTAAGGAAAAGTAGCCATGACTTGCAACTAATACTGCCCGATCTTTGTGTATATCATACATTCCCAGAGACCCACTCGCAGAGTAGAAGAGAACCAACTCCTGTACAGCGCAAAAATGACACAGAACAAGCAAGTGGACGGTAAAGAGGTGGCCGAGCACAACTCGCGAGACAAGGTGAGTTGTTCATCATCGCTTTGACCATCGTTGAAGGTGGAGCGAGCTATACTGATGATTCAGGGTGTCTGGATAGTCGTTCATGGTAGGCTACCAATTATAGGGCCACTGTGTCACCTTGAAATCGCCAAGTGCTGATGAGATTGTCAGGCAAAGTATGGGATGTGACTGATTTCCTCGATGTGAGTCTGGATGTGTTCTTGGCGGTAAACTGAGGCGATAACTGATGAGACCAGGAGCACCCTGGAGGAGCCGAGATCATCCTGTGAGTATACCAGGGGTAGAAGACTCAAACAAAGCTGAAGGTGTAAGCAAGTACGCCGGAATGGACGCTACTGAGGAGTATGAGGTGAGCTCCCATACTCTTTTCTTAGCTATACAGACAATCAGCTCATACATCCAGCCGATCCACCCTCCAGACGCTATCAGCGACAATCTCGGTACATTTACATTCCCTCATTTTGGGAAAGTGGCCAGCTGACAATAATCAGATCCATCAAAGAACATCGGCACCCTCCTCCCTAACACTTTACCCAAACCAGCTGTGGCCTCCCCGCCTCCGCCTCCCGCTTCAGTCGCCATTCCGCAGAAGTCCACTTCGGCCGCCGGTCAGCCTGAGCCCGAGGAGTATGTCAAGCCGAACATCGAGGAGATGCTCTCGTTGCATGACTTTGAGGCTGTCGCGAGGCGGACGATGAATCGCCGAGGATGGAATTATTACTCCTCTGGCGCAGATGATGAGATTACCATGGTACGTACAATCACCATCATGTTGACAGAGCGAAGAGTGGTGCTAATTGTTTATAGAGAGAGAACCACAATGCCTACCACAGAGTATGGTTCCGACCCCGTATTCTTCGAAATGTCAAGAATGTCGACTACTCTACCAAGATCTGGGACTTCCCTACTAGCATGCCGGTCTACATCACTGCTACTGCACTTGGAAAGCTTGGGCACCCAGAGGGCGAGGTGGCTCTTACTCGCGCTGCAGGCAAGGAGGATATCATTCAAATGGTCCGTTCACAGCTGTCTACATTTGTAAGAACCTATAACTGACTAGCTAGATCCCTACATTGGCATCATGCTCATTCGACGAAATGGTCGATGCGTCCATCCCGGGCCAAGTACAATTCCTACAGCTATATGTCAACTCTGACCGCGCTCGAACGAAGAAGATCATCAAGCACGCCAAGGAAAGAGGAATCAAGGCGTTATTCATTACTGTGGATGCTCCCCAGCTAGGTCGGCGAGAGAAGGTCAGTTGAAAGGCCCACTCCGATGAGTGCTGTAGCTGACAGACTAGGATATGCGTACCAAGTTCGAAGGAGCCGCAGCATCGCACCAGGAGAAAGGCAAGGATAATGTCCGCCGAGACCAAGGTGCCGCCAGGGCAATTTCATCCTTCATCGACCCTTCTTTGAACTGGGCAGATCTTGCGGAATTGACCGAGGCTGCGGAGGGGATGAAGGTGGTGCTTAAGGGTGTACAGTGCTGGGAGGATGCAGTGATGGCTGCTGAGGCAGGATGTGACGGTATCGTCTTATCGAACCACGGGTCAGTTTGACGCTCCTTCTTGCGATGATTCTGTGGTGCGGACTATGGCTGACCATGACAGTGGTCGTCAGCTCGACTTTGCCCCATCACCAATCGCTATCCTACCTTCTGTCGTTGCAGCATTACGCGAACGAGGATTCATGACCCCCCATGCTACCCGGGGAAAATTCGAAGTTTTCGTCGACGGTGGTGTTAGGCGAGCGACGGATGTTCTCAAGGCGATTGCATTGGGGGCGACTGCAGTGGGGATTGGAAGGCCAATGATTTACGCCATGAGCACATATGGTGAAGAGGGTGTATCGAAGCTCTTGCAGATTCTCAAGGTGAGCTTATACATTTGGGACCATGTGAGATCCTGGCTGATAGGCAGGACGAGTTTGAGATGAATATGAGACTGATCGGTGCGCCGACATTGGCGGATGTCGTTCCCAACATGGTGGACACTAGGGCTTTGTTCAACCCTGGTCCAGAGCAGACCATGTACGATGCGAACTGTAAGTTCCCGATTCTCTTTCTGCAGGGCAGATATTGGCTGTGACGGAGGCCAACTGACATTTTGGACTGAGCTGACGATCCACAGACGAGAGGATGATGCCCGTCGGCACCAAGGCTCGATTGTAGAAGATATTAACATCTAGCGAGCTCGTCTACACACACCGTTGTTATTCTTTATCATCTCGCTTCTCTTTGTATCAACCTTGTATAGCCGATTAGGTGTCAGCCATCTTTCATCCTCAATTCTGTTGCCTTTGTGGGTTCAAGCTTCATCCACCATGCATTTCTTTTATTGCTACAGAGCATTCGCCTCGTCCAACTTAATCCTTCTTGCCAGTCTCAACCTCCTTGCGGGACGAGCCGTTCTCTGATTCGAGCGCCTTGGCTGAGGCCTGATCTGTCAGCTTGCGTTCTGGACGGATGGAGCAGGGTAAGCCGAAGACTCAGGGACGTCGAGAGTGGGTTCTGCATCAAACTGGACAGCAGAGTCGAGATATACTCACGTCGGCGGTCTATAATATCAGCTTAATCCTACATTTCTGCACTCCGAACACCCGGACGAATGGGTCCAAACTCACAGCAATGGCTTCTTTAGACACATTCCCGCCAGATCCACTCTCGTCCTTCTTGCCCTCGGCGCTCTTACCCGCTACTTCTAAGGATATCATCAGTACATGAGATCCATATGTGCATGTATCAGCCATGATTGGATGCTTCGAGCTTGTGGGGACAAGGACACTAGGACGGTAGTGATAAACATACCAGGTCGCTGCTCAGCTCCAGTCTTGGCTCCAGCCTTATCATCCTGCCCGATGGACTGCTTGCCGAGCTGCTTGTTGTCCTCGGTCGCGGGTGATTGGGCTCCTTCGGGCATTGTAGGTGATGTTTCGATTGGGCGGGTTGGGTAGAGGTATAGGTGTACTCGTGGGTGTGTTGGTATGAGGGACTGACTAGATGGTTGCATGCAAGGTATGGCGAGCGACTGACGCTGCCAGGGGACAGCGATGACATCATGGCGAAGTGACGTGGGTTTATTTTGACTTTGGTGGTATCATCCCACCAGTGCTGCCTATGATGCATATACCCTCAGCGCACTCGTACCTCCAACACTGTGGCCAGTCAACAGCGTACCACCATCAAATCTACTATCTCCGCTCATCGTTAACATCCCTTGCATACCGCCAGTCATTATAAAGCACCTACAACCGGGAACAGGTGGTAGCGCAAGTGTCCATTTCGATTCTTCTTTTGGTCTTTCTCGCCGGGGACTTCTCCACCCACTCCAGCCCCACATCATACTTTCATTCTAATCGTAATCGAATGAGTCGTCGTCGATCGTGTCGCAGGGATGGGGAGAACCAAAACCGACTGACCACCCCCGACATCGCTTCCCCTTTTCTTTAGAGAGCCAATCCCAGACCCGCGACCATGGCCAAGACGACCGACCATCCTCCTGTCCCCAGTATGCCTGCAGTGGCGAACCCAGCAGCCCGACTGGAGCTGGCGGCAGCAGCTACCGATGCGCCGGATGAGGAGGCTGATCCTGCCGAGACGACGGATGTCGTTGCGACCACAGTGACAACGACCGGAGGTGTGCCGCTACTGCTGATTGAAGAGACGACAGCGGCAGGGGAGTCGACGACGACAGTGGAGGTGGTAGCAGCGACGGGTGAAGGTGTAGTTGCAGGTGCAGGAGCGGGAGTAGACGTAGTTTGAGGAGAACAGGCATAGGTCAGCTTTCGGCTCTTCGTAATGGTCATAAAAGTAGTCCAGTGGTCAGGGCAACTCACGATGCTACAGCTGGAGCAGCTGAAGATGCCGATTGTCCGCCAGCCGGCGATGTTGTCGGTGTCGCTGGAGCAGTTTGTATGGACACCTCGGCAGCACTAGAAACAGCAGGCGCTGGAGCAGGTGATGCGGAAGATGACGCAGCAGCAGCACTTGAAGCTGGAGTATCGGATGCTGATGATGAGGCGACTACAGCTGCTGATGACGATGCTGCAGCTGCCGAGGAAGCTGCGGTCGGCGATGCAGCCGCTGACGACGCAGAAGTCGAGGAGATTGACAGAGATGCACTGCTCGATCCTCCTGCACCTCCTATAGAGTTGGCGCATGTCGAGTCGTAGAACGCATAAGCACCCGTTGAGTCTGTAGGCTGAATGGTGTCAGCCCATGTCTCACCTTGTTACGGGTGGTGGAGCGGGGCTGGAGAGGTGGAGCCACGGGGACAAGGCACAGGAACAGGCAAATGACGTACGGAGCATGATCCGCCGATACAAGACCGAAGGTAGCTCGCTGCGCTTGACGACCGACAGAAGCAGGTGGTGTTGCTGACTGTCCCACAGCCCTGTCTCATCAACGATTGCACAGCAAGGTAGTAAAGAAAAGACTTACAGCATCTCGAGCAGCGTCATTGAAGCACAACTGAGCGCAAGAAGGAGGTCCAGCTTGTCTGACTACCCATGTCGGGGGCAGACGGGCCTACAGGGGACGTCAGCGATGGTTGTCCAGCAGAGAGATGTTGTTGACAGGTTGGAATATTTCCAAAGGAGGGGTCCAGGGACGTTGGACTTACAGCGAGAGCTAGGGGAAGAACGGCGAATAGGAGTGAAGTGTGCATGATGTATACTGTTGAGAGATATGATCAAGATGTCGTTTGGGGCTATATCGTGAAGAGCAATGTACGTTGTCAAGGCAGAGAAGGATAGAGGATGGCAAGAGAGGAGGAAGGAAATGCTCCGAGACGGACAGAAAAGTGGCTGGGCGGGAGAATCCGGGGCTCCACTTTTTAGCGTGGGAGCTAATTTTAGCGTAGTTGCGTCATGCTCGTTTCAAAGGACCCCCCTCAGTCTTATCTGTCCATATCCTTCTCTTGACAACGACTCGCTCAATGAGTGACATGCAGGGGAGACTCGAAGCGGCCGACGGACGCATTGGGATGAGGAGGTGGACTCATCAGTCTCGGGCGGCGCGGCGTTGAGTGACCAAGATCGAAC
Organism: Dioszegia aurantiaca; assembly: GCA_001600655.1. Lineage (NCBI taxonomy): Eukaryota > Fungi > Basidiomycota > Tremellomycetes > Tremellales > Bulleribasidiaceae > Dioszegia > Dioszegia aurantiaca. Next base: position 191,562 of record BCKN01000014.1, read on the forward strand.
GCGGCTTTACCGAAAGTCAGACCCGGATAGATCCGGGCAGCCGGCAGCCGCATTGATCGCATCGTCTATGTGAGACCGTCTGCATACTAGGTAAGATAATCCATAATGCTCACATCGAATGATACCCATTGACTCCATCTGACCTGACCACCCACCTCCGCCTTGCGCGGCCGATCAAAGTACTGTAAATAACCCCTGCAAATTCACCGAGCCCAACCGCAACGACTCTCTTGGTCACGCCGGTGAACTGCGCGCCAGATCTGGATGATGACGGCGACAAGGAGGGTGGTGATGAGGACGGGGACGAAGATGAATTGCTCTACTTCACCAAGTACCGAGCCGGTGTTCGATATGCACAAGCTATGCCAACTATTCACATCGCACTCGATCAGCTCCCACGGCATATATACCTACATCTATTTACCCCTCAGCAGCAGTCAGACTGCTGCAATCCCCTGAATTCCTTCCCACCGTATCCTACGCTCATGCCGACTTCGACTGTTGATACAGACTCGTCCTGTCGCTTCTGTCCGCCACCAGAGCGTCCACCACTGCTCAGGCTGGGCTGATGCTCTTTGGATTCACGTACCCCTCACCAGTATTGATCGACGCAGTGACGACGCCTGATATGGGATTCTCTTCACCTGATCTGCTGCCGCCAACATCACCGCCCGTGCGGACGGCGCCGGAGCTCTGCCCAGTCTTGCGCTCAAAGCGGATTGCAAGCGGTCTGTTCAGCCCGTCGAAAGCAAGAATGCCTTCGTTATGGCCGCTTCCGCTGCCCTTGAGCTTCAGCATCCCCTTGACGTCCTCAATGAGCCTTGTAATCTGCTGAGGATCATCCAAGAAAAAGGCTGACCACTCTGATGGCTCTCCAGCCTGCCCCGCAGAGTCTTTGACCGTCACTGTAGCCGTGACAGTCTTGCCCTCCAACCCTTTCGTCCCGCCAAAGCCAATGGTCTCTCTGAACTTCCTCCCCCACCCCAAGGGTTTGAATGTATGTCGAAACGTCTCGTTGGACGTGTCGGCGGGAAGGGTCACGGTGACACTTGCGCACGGGTAGCGAAGAACGTTTTGTGGCTGCCTTCTGTCGTCGTCGCTGATGGGCAGCTGCTTCGAGAGGAGCATTTTGGAACCATCAGGCTGGGCGGACGTTCCGAGGAAGACCAGTTCGAGCGTCGCTCCGGCATCATCCAGACCAGGTACGCGACCCAACGGGAGATACTCCCCTAGGTTCTCGAAGAGCCCTTTCGCAAATGTGACTGCTGTGTATTGGTCAATGCTTGACCATGACAAGTGAGGTAGTGGATGCGTCTGTAATGTCATTAGCTACCCGCAATCCTCCGTAACCGCCTGCACATCGCATACATTTACAGGCCTAGCTGAGTTCCCTCGCCCTGACGGTAAGTAGACCGATTCTCCTCGCGCATCATTCTTTCTAAATGAGATCCAGGGGTGCCACAATCGCACCGAGGTCCGGATCGGCCTCGTCTGGCTCTGCGAGATTGAGGCTGAGCACGTACCCCCCACCGTCCTGCCCCTCGACCGTCCGGTTGTCAGGTAAAGTTAGTCCCGCAGTGGTCAACCCGCTGTTGCTGCTGCCTTCCGCTGATCTCGGTGCTTGCTCAACGGCGGACTTGATGTGAAGCATGAGTACGTGATTGGAATCGAAACCGATCACCGGGATGAGTTGCTCGGTGGCGCTGGGACCTGCGTTGCGGATGCGCTCCTTGATCGTATTGATGTCATCGACTTTCTGTAGAACAGCAAGGTCCCACTGAGAGGTCTCCCCGGCGGCCTTGAGTGTCATTGCGGTCTTGATATTTGTCTTGCCCACCAGCGTGCTTGTGTCCTTGCTCGGGTTCATTGCATGCGCTGCTAGCGCGATCTAACCGCGGTTCCAGGTCAAGGCAAATGTACGCCGGACTTGGTCATAAAAGACGTCGGATGGGAAAGTGAGAGTGGCGAATGAAGTGCGAATTGGGTCTGCAGGTTTGGATTTGTACAATGCAGACAGCGAAAGTTTGGAGTCGGTATCGGGGAGGAAGGTGAGGAGGATTTGTGACGCTGTTGTACTGCCAGGCTTCTCGCCGGATGGAAAGATCAACTCGATCGAGGAGCCGTCTGCGAGGAAGTCGGGATTGTTGAAGCCGGGCAGATCGGCGACGAGGCCGGACTTGGAGATCCCTACCGGACACTGGTGGGTGTATGAGGCGATTTGGTCGGTAGAGAGATAGGATTCCGGTTGATCTTGACTCATTGTGAGGAAGGTAGAATGTGGTTGAAGAGAAGAATGCGGCGGGGGTGGGAGTCTGATAGTCGAGAGGTGGACTGGGGCATGCCCCTTTTGTAGTCGGCCAGCCGGGTCAAGACACTCATGCTCAAACGGGTACGAACCTGGAGTCGAGTGGTTAGACAAAGGTAAGTCAGCTTGCTGGGGCAACAGCCAGGTGGAGCATACTCACAAGCGATGAGGTGACCCCCTAGTCCGAGAAGCGCAGAGACACGTCTCATGCTCTTAGGTTCTCAGCACTAAACATGGTGCATGCGATCCCCATACGTTTCAGTCACACACAGTCGGTCCATCAAATCATCCCCACCGCTACTCCCTCCGAAATGACCTCCTCCCTACATCATCAAAGCACCAGCAACCCCAAGACCGAGCGCGACGAAGCTCTTAGCGACGCCGGTGGCCTTTGCGCCAGCCTTGGATGAGGATGAAGCCAGAGCGGAAGAGACGGACGCGACAGCGCCGGATGAGCTGGCGGCGGAGGCGCTAGTGACTGAAGCACTGGTAGCTATGGCGCTGGAAGCGGAGGCCGACACGCTGATACATTAGCTTGGTCCAAGGCAGGATACGGGTTAGTTCAACTTCAAAGGAAGAGAGTAGACAAAGCTTACCTGCTGATCGCGCTCGAGACGGAAGCAGCGACGCTGGAAGCTGACGCGACGGCGGACGAGGCGGCACCGGAGGCGCTCTGAAGAGCGGAGGGGACTTCGGGCACGGGCGCACCGGCGGCCCTGCAGGTCTCCTGGAGGAAGGTGGTGGCGATGGGGATTTGGTCAGACTGTAGAAGTCAGCGTGGATCAATGATGAGATGTATGATAGATCAGGTGGTGAGAGAGTGTTAGTTGAGTATAGGCTGAGCATTGAGAGGGTGTGGCTGGCCAGGATATGGGTTGCGATGATGAGCAGGGATGAGGTGAAGCTTGACTCACAGCGCATGAGCTGGCGACACAAGTAGCGACCTTGCCCTGGATCTCGGCGTTAGTGCAGAGGCAGACGAAGTCGGTACCACCACAAGGGGCGGGCTGAGGTGTCAGCTCGATTAATTCAAAGGAGTAGGAGTGGACAAGAGATGGAAGGACAAGCGATGAGAGATCTGAGCCCTATGCGCGTAGAGGAAAGATGACTCACGTTCAAGCTGACATCGGCAAGACAGCCCACGGCGCAGGCGGGAGGAGCAGCCTGGCGCTCGACCAAGGCCTGTGGAAATCAGCATGGAGTCCATCTGGATGCGACAGGGACCAGAGGATGAGATGAACTTACGAGGGCGAAAGGGATAAGAGCGACAAGTGCGAAAACCCTCATTGTAGGAGTAGATTATGTGTGCTGGGTTAAGAGAGCGTATGAGTATGGGTGAGATGATTCGATATAAGCAGGTGAGAGACAAGAAAGGAATAGATGAGGGGGAAGAGGGTGAAGGGAGGGCGGGTTGTTATATACCCCCTTGAGGGCGCCGTTGGAGCCGAGCATGGTGTATGTAAGCTGAGCTTGGACTGGCCGTGCTGCGGAAGAGAAGAGAAGTAATCTCAAAGGGCCTCGGAGTGTTCGGGTTGATGTAAAGGACGCGACTTTGGTTGTGCTCAACGACGGGCGATGTGTACAAAGGTCAAAGCGTGTGCGTGTCCCTTTTGTTTCATCACCAATCAGAGTTTCAGGGTTTCGCCGCTGATAGTTTGGTTGCTTTGGGCAGAGATTAGCTCCGAAGGCCATACCTCCGGACTGGAATCTCGGACAGTGGCCGCTTTCCTCATGCCGACGATAGGCCTCACAGTGAACGCAGCGGACGGTATCGTGTATGCAAGCGACATGCCATCGATCCCTCTAATTATACCCTAGCTAATCTCTCCTTTTCCCCACGAAAGACACCCCTGAGATCCCTGCGCCTAGATAGCAACGACGGCGCCGGCAGCAGCGACCATGATGCCAAGAACACCAGCGGCGGCGGTGGGCCTAGCCCAGGCGGAGGAGCTGGGAGCAACAAGCGAAGAAGTGGCTGATCGGACAGCGGCGGACGCGGAGCTGGCGGCGGACGCGACGATACCGGAGGCAGACGCGACGGCGGATGAGGCAGCGACAGATGCGGAGGAAAGGCCACTGGTGTTTTAGCCACATGTACCCTTCGAAGGCGAAGTGTGGAATTTCAACTTACGATCCAGCAGCGGAAGCGATAGATGAGGCAGCGGAGGATGCGGCAGATGCACCGCTAGCGACGGCGGAGCTGGCTCTGCGAATGTCAGCTTGATTGCATGCAGCTCCTGCTACTTGACTTACGAGGCAATTTCGCCTGAGACGGCGGACTCCGCACTGGCAACGGCGCTGGACGCGGCAGAAGCGGCGCTCTGGGCGACGCTGGACGCAGAGGCAGCGGCGGAGGTGACGGAGGCTTGAGCACCAGAGGCTGAGGCGGACAAGCCACCAGCGATGGAAGAGGCTGAGGAGGACCCACCACCAGCGATGGAAGAGACTGAGGTAAAGACACCCGACGCGATGGGAGAAGCTGAGGCGGGGACGGTACTGGCCGAGCAGATTGACTGGCCGAAGGCGAGTGCGGCTTCGACTGCGGAAGCCTGAATCGTCAGCTCAGATCTACCGCTCTCGCCCCATAGAGACAGGGATGGACTTACTTCGCAGGTGTACTGGATGCACCCAGCGAAGTTCCACTGGGTCTGCTGGTCGGCGCAAAGGCAGGCAATGTCATCAGACGCGCATGGACCCTTTGAACGCGTCAGTTTTTGATCTCCTTCAGTCAAGAACGCGAAACTCACAGGGTTGGCCTGCTGCTGAGCGACACAGGCAGCGATACAGTCAGAAGCGGCACCCTGACGCGCGACAATGTGTCCTGGGACCTAAACGGATCAGTCAACTTCCTTTGTGCACTAGAAAGCGGGTTGAAAGACTTACAGCGGCGATGACGGGAAGAAGAGCGAGGAGAGCTGAAGCGCGCATTCTGGCTATGGGTTCAGATGGGAGTATGAGGATGTATGAGTATTATAGGTATAGGGAAGACCTTGAAAAGACAGTGGGGGAGGTTTGTTGTTGATGTTGAAGTACTGATGGGGATAAAGGAGCGAAGGGGGGAGTGTTATCTTTGTATGACGATCCAGTCTGTGGAATGATATTCAAAGGCACCCCCGTTTCGGTTCTGCCCCTGACGAACCTAGTCATGACGCGCTTGTAAAGGAAGGTCAGCGGATGTGGGGAATAGGCCTCGCGATGAAACAAGGGGTAAGGCCAGAGGGGCATTGTGTGTTTTTGACGCGTCGGATTGCCGCTCGGTCCTCTTCAACGCGTCAACGATCAGTAAGGGCGAAAAACATGATCGCAGTGCTTGAGCGGGCATACGAGTGGGTGTGATGCGAGGTCATGGTGGATAGAGATGAGCGGCAGATGCGAAGAAGCTTTGGACCAATGTCAATGTGGTCCCTGTGATGCCGGCATGCGACCTGGCTTGCCCTTGCCCTTTGCAAACGTGAGCGTTGAGTAACTCTTACCGTCGACTCATGAGGGCGTCTGCATAATCTCCGCTGAACAGCTGCAATGATGCATGCCGGAGGCCGGAGAGTTGATACAGTCTGAACATTCGTGAAATACAATCAGCATCAATACCAGCGTGACGCCAAGAGTCCTCGATCGGCCTGGGAGTCTTATGCGAGTATCATCGCGCCCTTCGGCTAGACTGCGATGTTGACGATTACCGCGACGGCGAGGATGGTCTTCCCGATATTTCCGGCGACAGCGGTCTGTATGGCCCAAGCACTGGATGATGAGGGGGAAGGTGAAGTAGTGGGACGTGTAGAGGATGTGAGCCTATGGGTATGAGCTTTAGCGAGCGTATCGGACGTATGCAGGCAGGTCATCGGGGCTCAGGGGGATGAGTGGCATTGTGACTCACGATGCTAGCGCTGAGGACGGCAGCAAGGTGCCCGATAAGCTCGACTTTGTAGTTGAGACCGACGCCGAGCCTGTTGGTGATACGGAGAGAACACTAGAAGACCCGGACCTGTTTGAGGTTGATCTACTGACAGATGAAGAAGATGTTGAGGGGAAAGCATCATCTTCAGCAATGATCTCGTCGCAGGATTGCTTGAACTCTGCTAGGATGGCCGGGACCTTCTCGGGCTGTTATGATATCAGCGACTGCAGTTGGAAGCGGAAACTTTGTGAAGCTTACCGGGCAGTTGTCTTTGACGCATGTAGCGATCCAGGTCATGTACCCTGTAGGTCCGGTGGCCTTACAGAGGCAGACTGAGTCTTCCGGTCCACATCCGCTTGCGGCCTGGTTGTGAGCTAGTTTCCCGTTTTTGCCTTCACACCAACATGGACCATAGTACAAGTCACAAGATCTCCAGGGCAAATGTTCAGTGATTGGCAGAACTCACGATCTTCTCGTCTACCAAACCGTCACAGGGGTTCAAGCACGGGTCGAGCAGTGTTGAATTACCTCCATTGGGAGGTTCCTGTCGAGCCATCAGATGGGTATACTATTTCCATTAGCGGGAAGCGGTGCAGGGTTCCTCTGTACTGTGATGAAGGACGAACCGCAAAGGTGATCGGGATGAGTGCAAGAAGGGCGAGAGTAAATCGCATTTCGCTTTCTGTTGGTCCGTAATTGTCGTGAGTGTTTTTGAGAGACTATAGGGACTTGTGAGAGTAGCGCGACTAGACAAACCCCGAGAGCTGTGAGGGCAAAGGGAGGCACGAAGCTCCCAAACCTTGTGCGAGATGCCCGTGTTTCAGCGTGTTTCAGTTTTGAGTATGACGCCGGCATGGGCATTCCTTCCTGTAAGTTTTACGGGGCCTCAAACAAATCCTTGAGATGCGACATGGTCTAGGTTCTAATCCTCTACTTCTAGTCATCCCGCAAGATAAGCCCTTCCTTGCTTAACCAAGCCATCAACTCTCGCCAGACTTGAGCTCCTCCACTGGGTAAAAGCTCAGCAGCCTTTTGTCCAATGTTTGATTTCGCCAGATGTTCCGCTGATCCCAGGATGATCAGTGCCTAGACCAATCAGCACTCTGCAGAGCTCCTGATCATTCAGGCCGAGCCATCACACTCACTCGTTTAGCCCTTGTCAGCCCCACATTCAAGCGCCTCCAATCCGCCATGAACCCTATGAACCCTCCCGGATTATTTCGGACTGTACTGAAGATGATTACAGCCTTTTCCCTCCCCTCAAACCCATCAACCGTCTTGATTTCGATATCCTCCAATTCTCTCGCTCGGGCTTCTCCAAGAATATCAACGACGACAGCCCTACGCACTGAGTCATTGCGGAGGTATTCAATCAATTGACGAATCTGGGCTCGGTAGGGTGTGATTATGCCAATATCGGTGCCTTTAAGCGTCTGCATGTGTCAGCTGCCGGTTCACCAATACCTTTCTAAGCCCAGTAAGACATACAGGGTTCTTGAGTAACAAATCCACAGCGACGTCACACACCCTCTCAGCCTCTCCCGCATTCCTGATACTCTTGCTACTGGGATCTTCCGGCGAATCATGGTGGACAAAAGTGACATTCTGCCTCTTGCCATAGTCGTCCTCGACAAGGAAATCCGTGATGGGAGGTTCAAAGCCTGTTTTGATAGAGCCGTCGGATTCGGCCGTCCCGTTCGCCAGGGCCGAAGCGTAGAATGATCGATTAGGGAAATGGGCGATTTGAGGGTGCATACGATATTGCGTATCGAGCATGATGGAGGGAATGTCTATTGGTCAATCAGTGTCCACAGAGAATGGATGGGATGCGAGCGTACTGTGTTCATGGATCAATCGCTCAAACATGCTCGTGGCTAATCCGCCCAACTGACCCGTCTCAGAAACGATGATGGGGGGTAATTGCTTGTGGTCTCCGATGATAGCGACGTGACTCGACTATCTCATCAGTATTTGGTCGACACAGTAAATGACCTGAGCGAACTTACCCCCTTCATCAGCGGAATCAGGGACAACGGCTCGGTAGCCATACTAGCCTCGTCGAGGAATACGATCGGAAAGTCAATCGCGTCCAGAGTCCAGGATGCTGCCGATAGGCAAGTAGTGCAGATCTGCAGGTCATCAGCTGGAACCCTCCTATTGGCCATACAGAGGGACTCACAACATCGGCATCTAAGAGGATATCCCGAGTCATTCCTAGCTTGACGCCCTTTCTTCTACCCTTCATTTCAGTCTTCCGAGCAACAACATCGCCTACACCAATCAGCCTTGAGCAAACAAGCTCGGACATCTTTCACCTACTTCTAGGCATATCCGAATAGATGGCAGGAGCACTCTTCGAGCCAAGCAATGAATCGTCCATCGCCTGAAGCGTCCTTCCCATATCTTCGTACTTGGAGAACAATGGATGTTGCTCCTGCAATCGTTCGATAGTCCAATCCCGCAAATCTTCCCGGATTGCCTGCTCATTGCCCAGCCTGGCAGCTTTGACACCATGGTCCCTTAACCCACTGAGCAGATTATCGACCGCAGCATTGGTGTGTGCAGTGACGAGAATTGGGTGGGGGATCTTCCAGTGTTGTTTGAGTAGTTTGATAGTTTCAATAATAACCCGAGTTTTACCCGTTCCGGGAGGCTGAGACCATCAGCTACCGAATCTAAGAGTGGGGAATCGACTTACGCCTTGAACCAAACTCAGTCTTTCACTGAGCATCATGGCTATAGCCCTCATTTGACTAGCGTTGAGCGGAACCTCCGGATCACCTTCGACGCGTACTGGCGGTCGTCCATCTTCAGCTCGATACCGCTTCGTCCAACTCGCAATGAGCTCGTTCTTAGCCAGAATACTCGGATGCTCAAAGACCGGATGAGGTGGCGGAAGAGGAGTCGCGTCAACATCACCCGGTTTGAGATCCGCTATCAGAGGCAGCGGACTAAGTTTCGGTATGAGTTGCGGAGGCGAAGCTTCATCGATGCGTAATGAAGCCGAAGTATCTTGCGGAAGATAATCCGCTTGAAAGGCCCTTAAGAGCTTATCCCTGAGATTGGTTCCCTGGAGCACGGTCTGCAGTGTCGATTGCCGCCGAGGCTCATTGAATGCTTCATCTTCGTCTGATCTGGCCGGGGAGACGTAGGACGAGTACTTGGCCTGTCGAGCGGCAGTCGAGGCATCTTGACGCTCTGTCTCTGTCGGATCGGCATGTAGAAGTCGGACAGCTTCGATCTGGATTCGGAGAGCAACGTCGTTACAGCCTTCGTCTAGCCTATCGGTATCAGCATGGTATCACCCGTAAAATTGAGGTCGAAAATCACCTCCAAAGCCCCTGCTCGATACCCTGGATAGGTACAGGGAATGCCACTCGAATGTACTTCTTGCCAACAGAATACACGGAGCCCAAGAGCTTTTCAATTGGTCCAGAAAGGAGAGGCGTCTCCGAGGGATCGGAACCCGAGTATTGGCCTCCTGACTCCACACGAGTGGCGCCATCGCGCGTCTTCCCATTCAGCATGACATAGTCGTAATGCGGGTGCGTTCGACAAAGCTCAGTCACAGTGCCAGATCTGAACTGTCAACATGATCACTCCATACCCGATGTCAAGAAGAGGAAGGGGAGACATACTTGAACGTGTGGAAAGCTAAATCGCCTTGATTTCCCGCTGCAGTTTTACCAGTTTTTGCAAATGTGTAGATGTACGTGTTGGCTCGACGATGATAGGGGTAGAGTGTCGCTCCTAGATCCTCAATCATGTAACCTTCCGCTTTGAGCCTTTCGGGTGCCCATTGGATCTGCCGTTCAGCGTGTGCGCGCTGCTCTTCCGCGTGCTCGGCCATGAGCAACGGTTCGAAGCTGATTATTTAGCGGGAGCACTCAGCGGATATATCCGGCAGACTCACTGAGATTGATATCGCATCACGGGCTCGTAGAATTGTTCCTCCGCTTTGAGACTCTCAGTCTTCGCTCGCCTCCTCGTGATTGTCCTCTGCTCAGGAAACCATCTATCCCCTTCGGCCCGTTTCGTCTGACTCAAAGCGGTTTTGCGCCAATCATACCGCTCTTCCTCCACACCCAACACTTCTCCAGGTTGCAGAGGTGGAAGATCCGGCATTTGCAGACGCATCTTCCTCGTTCTTCGCTTTGGCTTCTTCACTGTGGCTTCTTCCCATACATCCATCCCTTGCCTTACATCCTCCTCGGACAGATTGGGGACATGCTCATCCGCCCACGAAACATCCTCGCCCGTACTGCTCCCAAGATCTGGGACGCCAAAATCCGCCTCGGTGGGTTCATACACCGCCACCTCCTTGTTCAATCGCCTCGTGCTGCCAATTTGAACTTGGCGAAGTGATGGCTTATCCATAAAGCCAGCCGTTTCTTCCGCTGTGAAGGGCGCGAAATCTCGCCAGTTGCTATCTGGGTCATCGTAGACTTCGTACTCGCGCTCGAGAGCTTGAGCGTGGATGGAAGCCGATGAGTGCAACGATCGCTTCGCTATTCGCACATCGTGAGTGTGCAGTGTGGCCGAAACCCGATACCTGATAAGGTCACCATCTACCTTCGGCGAGATCGTTGGATTCCGGAGGGCGGATGAGTTGCAGAAGCGGTGATGAGATGCAGGGAAGGGGAAGGCGATGAGGTGCCGCGAGGGCAGACGGACTCGAGAGGACGTAGCGATAGGTGAAGGAGTGAGGGCGAGCGGAAACGAGATGGTGACCGGTAGATCGCGCGACGAGGGGTGGGTGTTTCGAAGTGATCGCACGCCTGTCAGAGCATGCTTCATGTTCCAGTAGAAAGTGCGCTTGTCTCGATGCGCGCGAGATGAAGATGAGTCGGTCGGTCTCTCAGCGCTGTTCACTGTCGCCCTCCGCCTTATAGACAGATGAAAGAGGATGAAGTGGTGACAACAACAAAAAATCCTAGATGCCGGGCCGGGACGCGCGGGTGGCGATTCGCCTGCTGCCGGCCAGAATTCGCGTTGAGCCAAAGACTCTTCAAGCTTCGTGCTCCAAGTGGTCGAAGCGAGGTCGTAGAGACGCATCCAGCCATTATTCAGACGCAAGACAATGCATCCTCAACCACCAGCGATGCTGCCCGCGCCGGAAATTCATACTTAATGTCCATACTACGAGTCCGATCCGAGAATCTTTCCGTCACCGCCCCGTCCACCTCCTTCTCCAGTCGAAACATGACGAAACAAATATGGATAGCTAAAACGAATAATACAATAGGATTCAGAAAGGGACGACAGAAAAAATAGGGTGAAGGGTTGAGGAATAATACACTTAGGAGTCGTTGACGTCGTTAAGACATGATTATATACTTTCCAAAGGTCATTCTTTTCCATTGTCCGTCAAATTTTCTCGCTTCACATGACTTCTGATATCGGGTCGGAGGTGATTAGGAGGGAGGAGCGGTGGCGGCTGGCATAGGCGCGCGGGGTGATGGGGCTCGAACACCGGCACCACACATCCCAGCGGTGGGCTGGAGGTTCTCTGCCGAGTACTCTGGTGGGTAGGAGCAGCTAGATGATCAGCGACAGACAACACAAACGACGGTAAATGACTCACCCAGCAACAGGGACGTAGCCCCTACGGTTGTTGGCATCGTTCGCCCATCCATCTCCAGCGGCAATGGTCGCGCCGGCACTACCGGGTTGTGTGAATGTCATAGCGGGCATAGTGATGGGTGTACCGGTCTGGGTGTATTGTGGGATGAGTGTCATTTGCGCAGCATTGATGTTGGCGAATGAAGCTGGAGGCCAGGGGTAGGACTGTGTCATGGCGGCGGGGATAACACCAGCACCAGCACCGCCAGTCATGTGTGGGGAAGAGAAGGTTCCGGAGAAGGGGTTGTTGGAGAATCCTCGTCTGCCACACTCTCCGCGAGACACTCGGGGGTCGGATGGAATCCAGCCCTCGCGGAGACCGAGGCGGTAGTGCCAGAATGGGTTCGGTTCGGGAATGGAGCCGGTGGAGTTTCCGATTCTCCATGTCCAGAAGAAGAAGTCTCCGAGAGCGTCCATCTCCGCCATAACTACGCTGCGCAGACCCGTCTTGGTTGCGGCGGACCAGAGCCTGTGGTCATTCCACTGAGCGCATGATCCGGGTCCGCCACCAGGACCAGTGTAGCCGTCGGTGAACGTTCCGTCATACCGGGAGCCACCGCCGACGCGGTTGACCCATTGACCACAGTCATTGATGGCGGCTGACCACTCACCAGCGACGACGGTACCGAATTGCTGGAGGGTGTTGTTGGTCTGCTCTGCCCAGATTTGGCAAGCGAGCGAGGCAATCGAATCGAGGGAGCCGGTCTGCTGGTCACCGAATACGAGGTAAGGGTGCTGGTCGAGACCGAGTCGATCTGCTCCGGGCATAAAGTCGTACCAGCTGGTGATACCGATGAAACCATCATGGATGGAGAGGTAAGGACCACGACCGGCACCAATACCGGTGATGGCTCGGATTTCGTCGTATGCGCGGCGGTAGAAAGTACCTACTCGCTGCTTTCCGATAGCATTGGCGTTGGGCTCGTTGAGGAAGCCCCAGAGCTGGATGACGGGGGCGTACTCGGGCTGCACGATGAATTGGGTGACGGTGCGAATGTATTCGAGCCCACGCTGAGCATTGGCGAGCCCCATCAACCCGTTCATCCAGTTGATACCTCCTAGCTTACCCGAGTGGTTCCAGCCGTTCTGGGAACCCGGAATGGTGTGCATGTCGAGGTTGATTCGGATACCGTACTTCCTTGCCCATTTGATGGCAAGGAGGACGTATTCCCATGATTTACGCTCGTAGTACGCCTCGCCGGGGATAGTCTCAATCGCCCAGTGACCGAAAGGCACACGGACCCAGTTGATACCGGCCGATACCATCTCGACGAAATCGCGCTCCGTGATGAAGGTGTCGTAGTGCTCCGTCATGACCCGGTCTCGGTCTGCACCCATGTTCTGGTTAAGAGTAAATTCGTCAACGGCAGTTTGGCCGTTCGCACCGGTAGCATATCGTTCGTAAAGACCCGGAACGATAAAGGGTTCAGTGTCGAGCCAACCACCGACATTGACACCGTAGATCTTGTCTCGGCCCCATGTCCAGTTCGCGTTCAGAGCAGGGGTCCAAGATTGAGCTTGGGCGTCGTTGTTGAAGGGGTTCGCAGGGTCCCACACCCATTTACCGCCGTGGGGGTTGTCGTATGTCATGGTGGATCCATCTTCGAGCGTGACGATGGATCCGCGAGTACCGGTGGTGGGAGCAGCAGGAGCAGCACTGGAGGAGGAGGAGGATCCGGATGCGCTTTGGGTACCGGTCGGCTGGTTAGAGCCGGAGGAAGAGCCACCAGCGGCACCAGCGGAGCTAGATGCAGCGGTCCTGTTGCGATTGGCTTGCGTCAAGCTGGACATCAGCTCTTGTCACATATGTAGACTCACCCTACGCCGAGACCAACACCAAGACCAACAAGCAGTAACAAAGCGGCAGCGCCAAGACCTATCCAAAGACCTTTTCGGCTCTTGCCTTTCCCCTGATCTGCCCAAGCGGCCTTCTCGCTCGCACCAGCAACACCAGCACCGGCCACTGCAGCTGACGGAGCGACATGACCCTGTCCAAACTCATCATCATCGGCATCAGAAACGGACAACCGTGACGTTGGAGAAGCGGCGAGTCCAGATCGACCATGGCCGGCCTTGCTGTCAGCAAAATTCTACTACCGGTGGAATTTGCTCACCGAAGCACCAGCGAAAGCACCGGCGGCACCAGCAAGAGCAGCACCACTGCCCCAACTCGCACGACTATTTCGGTCACCGCCTAATGGTGGAGTTCCGGGAATGGACGAGTTTCGGGAAATGATGGATGGGGCGGGATAGTAGTTGGAGTCTCGACCGAGCAGCTGGCTCGTTTCTGGGTTCTCGGGAGAGGGCGACATGTATGCGTTGGGGGATAGGGTCTGACCGGATAGATTGGCATACGGGTCTGTGGCGGAGTGGGGAAGAGGAGAGGCAAGGCCGCTTGATGAAGCATTACCGATAGGGACGTGAGAGGCCCGACGCGAAGCGGGGATGGGGTATGGTGGTTGAGACATGACGCCTGCTCCTCGTGTATGGAGTAGGGAGAAGGAAGGACTATAAATCAGTGAATGTTGGATGAAGGTTGAGGATAGGGTGCGGATGAAAAGGTTTGGAGTGGATGTTTGGTAAATGTGCCAAGCTTTGTGAAGCTAGTACCAAGATGTGGAAGAAAGGCGGTGTATAGATGAAGAGGATTATGGGAATTGATCGGGCGGAAGGTTCGGTCATGTGGACTGGGAACCAACTCGGTATGAAGGAGGAGAGCGGGTTGCAAAGGAGATGAGACGTACCAAGCGGGTATTCAGGACAAGGAGGAAGAGAGGGGGTGCTGTCTCTCTGGCCGACTTGTGAATATAAAGGCAAAGCAGAAGATGGATGGGTGAATGAAAGAGAGAGAGAGGAAGGGGGCCGGAGAAAGTGCCGGTGCCGGGCAGAGGATGTGCGGGGAGCAAAAGGAAAAGAAGCTGTAAAGGGGTTTAGATCAGGGTCCCCACACTAAACACAAGGACACCTGCAGGGTAACTCACTCACGTTTCAGAAACGTCCTTTGGGCCAAGCAAGCTTTGTTTGGTGGCGAAACCGAGCTTGTCTTCAAACCTTCAACGTCGAGGAAGAGAGGAGAGGGAAGGGAAGGAGATTGCTTGTCGTCTGACCTTATATAAAACAGTCTGTCGTCAGTGGCGATTGGTTGGCCGATTCGATCCCCATTCAGTCCCGCCAAACAGTTGCTCGAAGCCAAATTGCCCGCCAAGAGCAAAGACTTCGTAAGCCGTTTCAGGGCGTGCATTACGTACACCACCTCCAGAGACGAAACACGGGGGGGCGGTGTCGCCACTCCGAGCTAGGCCGCCGCCGTCCGCTCCGGATATACCGCTTGTCACTTGTGCAGGCTAGAGCAAAGACTTGTCAACCCGAGATGCGGTGCTTGAAGCTCGTGGACCACTGCTCAGCTGACACTGCCTTGTCCTCCTTTGGACCTTCACCGGAGTCGATCAGATTCCGGCAAAGCCTATTGTATCCGACTTCAGGCACCCTGATTAGTTCGGTTCCGAGATGGCCGTTGACGTGAGCCGAGATCTGCGACCGCCGCACCATGTTGCTGACTGCTGACATCTTCTACATCCCGAACATTCTACAATTCGACATTATACCAACACCTGCTTCTACGTGGCTCATTCATCACTCCCACTGCATCTTTTCCACAATATCCCTGATCCGACTTCCGATCATTTCGTGCACTAGATCGCCTCTGCCAGATGCAATCTTCATGATGGCCTCGTTTAACGGTGTCGAGCCTAAGATATCTACATGATCGGCACTACGGGATGTTAGCTGGGGCTGCGCATCTATGGCCGTTGATCATAATATCAAACTTACGTCTGAGAACCACCACGGATATCGTATGATTCTGGAGCATGCTTATACTCTGTACGCTGTCAGCAATATCCAGCCTATGATGTATTGATGACTCACCCTGCGTGATAACTTTGATCCCCGAAGGATTCCATTTTGTCTTCCCCTTCCATCCCTTGACACACATAGCTCCGAGACTGATGATCGGTATTGTACCGTCTCCATCACCGAACTTGACTCCTGACCGAACCTGACTCATAAGCATGCAGTTCCAGGAAGCGAAGAAGATCACTCACCTCAGGGCGTGATCCCTTGACAGTCACATCGACGTCTATGCGATGCTTTCTAGCCAGAGGGAAGTCTAGGGGTGTTCGCTGGGTTACGCAAGTATTGTTCTCTGCTGCAGAATCGGATGGGTTGCACTGCTTGTCAGTACTCGGCATATCGCGAACTGTAAGGTACTCACGATCGCCTCCTCGCCCTCCGCTTCTGATCTCGACTCGTCGTGCTCGTACTCCTCCTTCATATACCAGTAAGATCGCTGCTGCATCAGCACCCAATAGCACTTGTCTGATGTGAAACAACTCACCTCGGTCTCCTTCCCATGTCCGTACAAACAGTATATCTTCATACTCGCAGCAGCGGGTAGTTGCACTTCGAGCGGGTTGGTCCACTACGGCGTCAGCGATATCCACTCCTACCTCACTCTGATCAACATGCCTTTGTATGATCGTGACTATTCTTTTTCAACTGATTAGTATCACTCTCAAACCCATAGCTGTAATTGGCGCCAATCATCCGCTGGAAGCTAGTCGGTGTGTGCGTAAGGATATACGGTGACGCCTCACTCATAGTGAGATTGGGCGATACGGTCGATTTGTCCAGATCTTCTGCTTTGCTGGATGATCCGGGATGACGAAATGAGAGGAATCGACCATGTGAATCGGTAGCGTTCTTCGGGTCATCCTGTTAGGCTTAGCTATAGTCTGATTAGAGGGTGGCGTGAGCTTACTGGGGCTGAGTCGTGAGTGCCCCAAATCCTATTCCCGCCTTTGATCCACATGGAGCTCGCGCCAGGCCATTGTCGGAAGAGCTTTGCACGTTCTTTGCGTGAGAAGAACTGTAGGTCAGCTGGCAAGTACTCGGTAATTTCCTACGAGGTCAGATACAGACCTTCTCAAGAACCCAGGAACCTGCAGGATGCTGCACTCTCGTCAGCTCATTGTAACAACATGCTGGAGTGGATACTTCACCAGCTCGACAGTATCTCTCATCTCTCCCGATAAGAAAGCAGTCATGGCCTTTGCGACACCTGGTTGTAAGCTCTCGACCCGTGTGGCACCCCGAAGGAAGCACTCACCCAACACCGATCCGGCAATGTTGATCCACGATTCGATATGCTCATCCACCCATCCCGGTCCCGCTCCACCTCCAAAGCCATTGACATCGGGATTCGACTCAACCCATTTGAGGCTGTTGCATCAGATCACATGACTTCTGCGTCAGGGAATGCACTTACAAATACTTTAGACGTCAGCTTGGGTCCGAGGTAGAAGGAGATGGAAATAGAAGCTCACCAATACCATCGTGCCGCCCATTGAATGAGAGCAAAGAACGACTTTCTGCTTGTTTGTCCGCTTCAACAGCTCGATCTTTGACTTCAAACGGCTGAAATAGGCATCTCGGACTTCCACATTATAGTACGATAAACGCCTATAACCTGTAAGCTGCGGATAGAGTTCATAAAGCGCGTAACGTAGCTCACCAGTCGTAAGCCGCCATGTCCATCGAATTGGTGTCGTAACCAAGAACAGCGAGATTTTCAACTATCTTCTGCCATACCCAGTAGCCTGTATGGTCAGTCGACTGACGCATCACACGTGAAGGGTCAATACACACCCTGAATGAATTCCGACTAATCTGATTAGCTACTTGGTTCATATAACAGAAGAATACGCACTTACAGCCGCATCCAAGCCCTGAGCAGCGCGGACCTTGTAGCCCGATGGATCCAGTCCAGTCTCCGGATCAAGACTTATAGCTTCTAGCCACTTTTCTCTGGTCTGGTCAGCTTGGTCGGACCTGTATATTCAGACCTCGTACACTTACTTATTCGACACCACCGCCTATCTCGGATGAGCTCTGCCATCCACATATACACGCAAGACTTACCCTGATCATTGTAGTTGTTCCCTATGGCATCAGCACAGTCAACCCATACTTTGCACTTCCATCAACTCACCCACAAACGCTTCCTGAAGAATGTCCTAGATACAGGCTCCGTTGACCAGCTCTCCAGTCCAGTACTAACGATACCTGGAATGAGAACCATCGGATGTTTTTTCTTCAACCCATCCTTCTTCACCGCTGATTCTCCCACGAGGAAGTCCCGACTTTCCAAGGCCTTCTTAGCAGTATCGAGGACGGTGATGTTGTTTAAAAGATCCCGTGGGTCCAGGGTGGATGGGATTGAAGACCATATATCAGCAAAGTCGGTTCTGGGCGTGTCAGCTACTGGCCTCGCAGTAGGTGCGAGGTTCGAGAGACGTACGGTAAGTCTGCGTCTTTCATCAGGTAGCCGCAGAGTACGACGCCGACAAGGACACCTCTGAGATGGACATCAGTTGAAGTCTACCAGTGGTATCGAGCGCAATATCTCACATTGGAAAGACGATCTGTTGCTCATCAGCTCCTGTGATATTCAGGCGGACTGCCTAAAACGTGTGACTGACCTTCCTGCCAAATGCCCAATCAGTCCAGCTCTTCGGTTTCCGTTTCGTTTTCGCCTTCTTCGCTTGCAGGATCTCGTCCGGATCTGGAAACAGCTCCGATAGCCCTGCAGGATCAGACGGAAACCATCTCAAACGGTGTGGATTGATGTACCTAGTTCATTAAACGGCGTTCCGGGAGCTAGAATCTAGCCTCATCAGCATGAAGAGCTCGCCGCATTCTGAGATATATTGACCGACCTTGTAGTCTCCATCGTCCTGTTCTCGTTAGTTACCGCGGTCACCGTGACGAGGCTAGTGAAAGGCATACTGACCTGTCGCTTAATCTTGAGATTCACCTCCTCAGGCCCAGCAGCCTTCAGCTCATTCTCAGCAGCTTTCAACTGATTTTGGAATCGTCGCTGCCGGATCTGAGTGCTCTCGGGCGTGCCAGAAGGTCGAGCCCCAGCTTTGCCGGTCTTCGCTGAGCTCATCCTCGGTGTGCCTGAACCTGATTTGAGGCAAGTTTCCTCCGGCCCCGGTGGCGAGATATATAGCCAGAAGATCGAAGTGATAAGTCCAAGATGGAGAAGTTTCAGAGAGGCTGGTCAGTGTCGGCAAACACCGCAGTGAATGGGTGTCCCGATCAATGCCGTAAGGATTGTTCCTGAGGAATGCTGCCGACAACGCCAGACATGTTTCCGCTATTGCCCATTTATCATTGTTCTCCGTCAACGACTACATCATCCTGGTCAGCATGCACTTTACCGGCTTTGCTCGCGTACTCTCCGAGGATCACTACAACCCGCCCCCTCCACCCCTTCCCTTACTCGGCTACACCAGTACCCCTACGAACCCGGACTCCCCTATCGATGACCACGACCCCGATGATCTCCTCTTCCGAGTCCACGACTCCAAATCCCTCTCTCCTCTTCAGAGCTACGGCTTCACATCAACGGACCCCCGCTTCGAAACGGACGGTCAGCCCATGTCCGGCTCCAGATGGCGAGCCCTCTGGAACAAAAAGTATTACGACCGGGGATTCCGGTCGTCCGACCATACACGCGAAACGATCATAAAACACACTCTTGGCGGTTGGCCAGGGCATACCGGGAGGGGATATTCAACACCCTCGAGCTGGATATCTGCCACACAGTCGTTTGATTGGGCAATCTGGGAGGTGGCGCGACGTCTGGTCGTTCTTCGTCGGTCGCAAGTCGGGTTGACTTTGCTTGACAAGTGCATCTACTATCCCAAACACTATAGGGGGAACAGGAGTATCATTGAGCTGGTGGATGAGGCGATTGAGGCGTATGGGGAGGATCACGGGCTAAACCGTGATCAAAAAGCCGCGCTGAATTTCGCGCGGGCGAGCTCAGAGGTAGCCTACTTTGGAAGGATCTTCGATAAGGATATCATCTACACTACGTGGTGGACGGCAAACGTATGTCTCAAAGGCGCTGTATCTGAATACAAGCTGACAACTATAGGAGCCCGGATACGCATGGCATGAGCCCTTCATGGAGGGATACTTCAAGCCGAGAAAGCAGTGGAGTCCCGGCAGCTGGCTAAACGATTTGGTGTTTGACCCTCGGAAGCCATTCAGCGAGGCAGTAGTGAGTATACTGGACCGGAGAGATCAGCTGGAGAGGTCGCGGAGGGGGCCGCGGTACTGAGGGCGGCGGAAATGATGATTGGGTTAGTCGGACGGACATTGGGATTTCCGGGTAGATCGTTGTCTTGATGATAGCTTGTTACGGACATTCTCTACATGCTTGCCCTTGCCACCAGATATGGGGCAGTCATCTCATGCGCTCAATTGATGCATGCAGCATGCTCGCATGATGGACTGCACCTTGTCAGGCGTCAGACGCTAGAAACTCAGACTTTCCCAATTGGGAAGGGCTTGGCGACGCGCGGCCTGTCCAGACCACGGCGGCATTTGCTTCCGTCGAGAGATATATAAGGACGAGCTGAATTTTGTAATCCCCATCTCTTCTTCTTTTTGTACATATTCGCCACCCAATAGCTAAAGTAAATTTCTGATCCCAAAATGACTGTAGTCGTCACCAACGACGCGGGTCGACTTCCAGACCCCAATCCTAATGTCTACTACCGTATTTCTGACAGCACTTCCGCTTCGCCACTCGAAGCTGATGGGTTTACCGCCACTCACGACGACTTCCGACCAGCCCCAACAGGTCGGCTTCCCAACACGGCTTGGCAACGCCAGTTTTACCTACAGTACTCCACACACGAGTACATGACGCAACTCGATACACTTCTTTCCATTGTCAATCACGTTATGGGTGGTTGGGCGAACCATGGGGGAATCTACATAAACCCATCCGACTGGATCTCCACCTCGGCATCTGCCGATTGGACTTTCTGGGAGGTCGTGCGCCGACTCTTCTGTCTCGGTCGAGACAAGGTCTACCTCAGCACTAGCACTATTCACACCTCATATGATCGAGGGTACAGGGGGGTCAGGGCAATTACTCAAGCGGCGGGCGAAGCAATCGAGGCATTGGGAGAGATGAGGCGGCTAAACAAGGATCAGGTACAGGCATATAGGTTCTCAAGGGCGAGTTCAGAGGTCTTGTTCTTCGGTAGAATCTTTAAGAAGGACATACGCCAAACTACAATCTGGAACCACAATGCGAGTATCATTTCAGTACCTCTAAATTTGCAGAACGGCACTGACAAGAAGCAGAGCATCGGTGGTCATCGCGCTGATGCCCCTTACCTCGAGGCTTACTTCAAGCCACGCAACGAACGTCAGGGGCAGCACTGGGCCGACTGGCTAGTGTTCTCCCCCGGCGAGCCTTTCGCGAAAGCTTCGCTGAAGATCCAACAACGCAGGTCTGAGCTGGAGAGAATGAGGGGTTGATAGGCATAGGACGGCGTGATGTATTGGTTGATACGAATGCACATCCACGAGCAGCACTGGCCGGATCCTGAAAGGGCAAACAGCATAGGAGACGGGTGTTACCGCGCACCCTTTATTATAGTAAATGCGAGGGTCTTATAGTCATGCATTAGAGACTATTGGATCTATACATTCTTCTGTGGAGCAGCCCTTCGGCGCTTCAGATGTTGCAGGATTGAAGACGAGATGAATGCAGTACTGATGATCGATGACTCAGGACCCCTGGCAGAAACAACGATGTTTGATCTCAGTTGCATTTATCCTAGTTAGGTAATTCCTTGCGATGTTTACCCTCCGCGGAGCTCGGCCGCACTTTCCGCGTTGTAAGCCTGCGCTGTCATACATATATACTACCTCGCGCTTACACTGATCATGAATACCGCGAACGGTCACAATCAAAGACCTCACTCGGACCTGGGAGACCGCATTCGCAGGTCATACACAAAGGGATAAGACTACACACACAGCGCCTATCCAGAAAAGGCGTCCTCGTGCGAACGCGCAGAGTGTATCCACCGGTATCTACCGTGTGGACACGGCCTGATGTACGTCCGTTCTCGATCGGGCCTAGGCGGGCCCCTAGGCCCGCAACAGGTGCCTCTGGGACATGGAAGGACCCGCTGGGGGACGAGGGCTCTGTAAACTGTACCCTTCTTCAGACCCTCCTACTCGACATACATTTCCCTCTCCGTCCCTTTCCCCACCAGGAGACAGTCATCAAACACTGACAAGTGTCCTTAGGATTTACCTTCGGTGTTGCACCCCAGTCCTCTCCTGCTGAGATCTTGCCCCTTCTTGCCCTCTCCGCTGTGTGACCGGGAGCACGCACGAGTCGCTGACGATGTCCTTCAGGCGCAATAACCATCCTTCAGAGCCACAATTCAGTCTCCTTTCCAAGCTGTCCCTTCCCCAGCAGGCGGGTACCTGGCAAACTCGCTTCCACGATCGGTTCGCGATCGGAGTCAGATGAGGACATATATGGCTGATCGATGCCCCGCCCCTTCTCACTGATTCTCGATCCTCACCTCTCTTCGCTAACTTTGACATCCAGATCCATCTCGCTCACAATGCCGGCCATTCTACCTCGTCAGTCTCTCCCGAGCGCACTACTACAGAACTCGCGCCTGGTGCCCTATTCTGTTGGGTGAGTCAGCTTTGGGAATGAAGAGAAGTACTGCTGACAGCGCAGAGCGACCCTTGACGCTCTCTTTTTGGGAGTGGTCATCACGCAGTGCTTCACGTACTACGGTTTTATCCGAACTGACAGTAAACTTGTCGTCGCCATGGTCGTAAGTTTGAGCACAGGAATTGGAGACTATGAGCTCATACTACAGGTCTTTAGTGTGCTGGCCACTACCGGTGCCTCTCTAGTGTGAGTCATGACCATCATCCCTTGAGGCCATCCCACCGATCGTCCGCTGCTGACACCCCGCAGTATCCTCTTGTGGCAGCAAGATATCTTCGTGTGAGTTGTTCTCGCCGGTGTCCAAGCGGCAACTGATGGACCTTCAGCTGGGGATTCGGGAATCTTCTCAGCATGGTGGTGTCAAAATGTGAGTTCCCTGCCTGACAGTCGCCCGTTTGAGCTCACACCTCCAGGGTATCTCTACTTGACCCCGATCAACATCATGACAAATCTTGTCGTTCAGGTAAGCTCTCCCTCCAAGGAGTCGGCTGATGCTCTTAGATGTTTTACATCGACCGCAGTCGCAAGCTTTACAATCACTGGTGGCCCGTCGCCGTCATTGCTCCATTCGCGTACGTGATCCCCTTCCTGACATCACGTAGTCGTCTCGTACTGACGAAGTTAGCGTCAGTTCGTTCGGAGTGCAAACTGCTTTCGTACACATTGCATATGGTAGAAGCAAATACCTGGACATCAACATGTTCAGCAATCCCGTGAGCTCAGTCTAGGCTCGTTTGCGATACTCGTCATCACAGCTGATCGTCCCAGATAGCAATCATACTCGCCAACACCTATGTGAGTCATCAAGGCGACAGTGATAGGCGAAAATGAAGCTGATTGTTTAGTTATCTCTCACCATGATCACCGATATTCTCATCACCCTTGTGGTAGTCTATGGACTGTACCGTGTTCGGACCGGCTGGAGGCACACCGACAGGAAGATCAGGCAGCTCATCATGTACGTTCATTCGCACCTCAGGCCTCAGGCCTCACTTGCAAGCTGCAGGGAGTGCTTGGCTGATGGACTCAGTACTGTTTTTGAAGCCCAGATCCCTGCTCTCGCGATCGCTATCGTCGCCTTTGCATCGTGGCAGACTCAGGACCCGTTGATCATGGCTTTCGTGTGAGCACGCATCTCATCCTCCCAGATCGCACAACTGACATCTTCGCAGATTCATCACGTCAAAGGTCTACGTGCTTGGTATGCTGATTACCTTGAATCTGAGAGGGTCACCAGAGGCTTCCGCGGCGGGTGCTAATATAACGGTTTCATCAAGCTCGATGGCAAAGCAGGTGAGGTCGCTATCTGAAGTGGAAGCCGTGGTTGCTGATCCTCCAGAGTCACACAAACTCGTTCCCGATGAGTGGGCTGCCTGAGTTTCCAAAAGGCGGCAACGCTTCGGGCCACTTTGGACAGAGAGTGAGTGCCCTCCTGAGGGGTCCCTTGAGAATCACAGCTGACATCTTAGATGGCAAACCGAAAGCCTTCCTGGGAGAACGACAAGATCAGCACCACGTCGGCCGAGCAAGGCGAAGCTCTCGTGATGGGCGGTGCCGAATACAAGTTCGCATCAACTGAGCACTTGACGCCAGCCACTAGATACGTGAGGTAACGAGCTGAGGTGTCCGGAGAGCAATCGGGAAGGTATCTACGCTGTGTACATGTACTGTCGTGCCGCTTTTGCGATGGAGCTAGACAGAAGATCGTCGCCGAGGCCCGACTTGTCTCAGACTTATCTGTCTTACATCTGAGACCCTCAGTGCATGCACACCGCAAGGAGGTTGGCTGTCCAGGAACGCTCAGCGTCATGGGGCTCTTAAACCTAGCGAAGGGACGGGGAGAGTAGCAGATGGTCACTCGTCCACCTCGATGAATTTCCCGAGCTTCCGCCCGAACAGAACGGCCAAACCAAATTCCGCTCAGCCAGTAATTCCTTTAACACCCTCATTCGGTCTCTTCCTCCCTACACCTATACCGGCCTCCTCGAACCTCGCTTCGCCGTATCTCTCTTCACCATGCGCGGTATTGCCGTACAGGCCACTTGCAGTGGCAAGGGATTCCAGGAACCCGGGAGATGGTGGCTGGTCGCCTCTCCAGCCGATCTCACACATGGCTTCGATCGGAGCGAAGCCTCGCTACTCGCTCCAGGAGTCGGTCCGAGGGGAAGAGGGTACCATCATCGAGGGGGGGCTGACACCGAGGGTTGTGTCGATGAAACCGGCGCCGAAGCAGAGTAGGCCACTGCCACCTCAACCCAATCCCTTTGACAAGCAGGATTGCACTGCTTTCTCACATCTCGCACAGGATGCTTCGCCACCACTTGCACGCCGCGCCAATCTCCTTGCAGGCCACTCCGCACCGCTTCAGAGCAAGATACATATACCCATCACATCTCAAGCACGACTACCAAATTTCCAACCCGGTCAACTCCTGCCTACATCCTCTACGGTATATTGCCGCCAAATCCAAGATATGAGTCGCAATCCTCCCCCGGTCGCTCGCCCCACTGGTCCTCGTCGGCTTTATGACTTCCCAAGCGGCCCTGCTACGTCTATCGGTCTGAGCAGGGGACCTTCTCGGGAAACAGTCACTTCGTCCGAAGCCAAAAACGTGACGGACCTTCGGCGTCGCTCTGCTCTGAAGTCCCTTCCTCCCACCCGCGACTACTCCTCCTCGTCCAACAGATCCAATCGGCTCTCCCTCCTATCCGCAATCAACCAATCGCCCACTCTCACCGGTCAGATACTCCCCACACACAATCTGGTCGAGTCACCACCGCAGGTGGACTTTATTCCCGACATGGCGGAAGACGCGAATGTGACTCTGAGTTGGGAGAGTGAGGCGATAGGGGATGATGAGGCTATGGCGGTGTGGCGGAGGCTGGAACGGAAGATGGGAAGGAGGATGCACAGCGGATTGGAGCAGCAGAGGGGTCGGTGGGTCGTCACACCAGCGGCTAGTCCGATGCCGGGCTGTAGTGGAGGCGTGGAGATGTCTCCAGGGCAGTTTTCAGTGTCGGACTATATGGCGTTTGGGGAGGCGTATGAAGGGCGACTTGAGGTCGATCAACCAGTACTGCGGGAGGCGAAATCGAAATCTAGGGGTACTCCATATCCTCGCTCTACTGGAGAGGTACAACGATCCTTACGGGCGGAATCTCGTCAATCATTCTGCAACAACAGGACTCCCACCACCGCCTGCAATGACAGCGTTCTCGATTCTCTCGATCAGTCTCTCTTCCCCACCTTTCAACCAAACCCCAAACCCACCGTCAAGCCCGTACCTATACCCAAGGCGGCATCATCCAAGCCCAAACGCAATACCCTCTGTCGTCTAGACACTCAGGTCATCTCTGCCCTCGAATCGCTGAAATCAAATTGGGACTCCCCAGATCTCGATCTTGCGCTTCTCGGCAAAATGTCCCAGAACACATCTCCAGCTACTCCCGCTTCCGCTGTCGCGCAAGCTCCACTCAGCACCCGACCCCTACCTCTCCCTTCCCTTACTCGCAGCTCGGCATCTCCCCCAAACGAACAACTACGCAGCCCTCTGCCTCTACCTCGCCCACCTCTGCCTCCTTCACCTCTGGAGAAGGGTTTAGGTCTGGGCATGTCCCTCGGAACGACGTACAACCTACCATCGAAGAACCCGTCCGTCCCACTGGCCACTCCTCCTCCGCGCCAGACATCCAGACCTCTTCCTGCGCCTAGTCTTGGGCTGTCACGGAAGGCGACCATTGCCCTGTCGAGGAAAAGCACAATGCGGGTGGAGAAGGTGACGGCGATGGAAGGGCTCTTCGTCATAAGAGATTTGGATACGGGAGAGGCGTTGGAGGTCGGAGTGGACGGTTTGGAGGCGGCGCTGGTGGAGATGGCGAGTAGATCGTAGAATGAGTGAGCTTTACCAGATACCTAGTCGTTCGTTGCGCGTCGTTCAGTCAATGGTAATGAGCATCAAGCTGCTTCCTTCAAACTTCTTGATCTACGCATCATTCCAGTCCTTCGGGAACATCGATACTCATTGAACAACGCAGGTCCATGGGTGTCGAGTTTAGCCGGCTGGCCGCCGAAATGAGGATCGACGAAAGGGAGTTCCGCATCCATCATGCTCTCGTTCCGCATCACCCTGATCGATCTGCGCCATCTGCATCAAGTCCGTTCCCGTTGCTGCATGGAATCCATCTTGGTCAAAAAGACTGTTGGCATGGTCCGCACGGATGCCTCCACTTCCAGCAGAAAGGGACGGACTGGCGCCGTTTGCGAGGGCACAAGTCTCCGACTCCGAGACATCGATCAAGAGATGATAAACTTCAAGAGGGCCTAATCGGCCTTATCGACGCACCTATCAGACGGAGGTGGAAAGAAGTGATCGAGGCAGACAGGCCGAATGCGTTCCGGGAAAACCCCGAGCTGTGTGCCGCTCGACATTCCCCTCCTCCTTCACACATCCAATCACGAGTCTAACCTTCCCTTAGACTCTTCTTTCACACCACTCGTCCTTCATTTCCCAGGCCATCTTTCCGTGTTCTTTACCTGCTGACGCCTGAAGGGAACTCGTTTATCCCTGCGGATGTCCCTTGTGGCTTCAGCACACGCCTCTCGGTCTCACCCATACTCACTCATCCTTTTCGAAGCTCCACCTTAGGTACTTCGGCTCGGAGATGATGACGAGCATCTGTCGGATGTATAAGAGTGCCTGGCGGCTCAGAGTCTTTCGAGCATCTCCCCTCAACTCATCCCCACTGTCCTAACTACTTCCTTCAGTAATGCCTGCCATTCTCGCTCGTCAGGCTATGCCTGCTTATTTCGCCTCTCAGATTCCTCGTCTCTTGCCGTACTCCATTGGGTGAGTCCAGTCGGGTTCCCCCTTTCACTCGCTGACTTGGGTAGGGCGTCTCTCAATGCCCTCTTCATGGGCATGGTCATCACGCAAGCCTTCACGTACTACCGCTTCGTTCGAACAGATAGCAAACTGGTCTTGGCTTTGGTGGTGAGCAGTACACTCTTCCACTGCTGACGTCTAGATCCTGGCTGTCTGCAGTGCAGCGGGCGCCTCTGTAATGTGAGTTCGGCGAGGATTCTCACAAGCGAATGTGCTGAAGTCGACAAGCGTTCTACTGTGGCAGCAAGACATCTTCGTGTGAGTGCTCTTTGGCGGAGATGTGATACCTTTTGCTGATAGGACTCTAGCTGGGGATTTGGCAACCTTCTTGCCATCATTGTCTGCAAATGTGAGCTCAGTCGCGCCAAAAAACGCACAATAAAAATAATGAGCTGACTTCCGAAGGGTATACACGGTGCATTTCCTTCAACATCGCCACAACCCTCATTGTCCAGGTATGTCTCTGCCTGTCGATAAAAAGGATCGACTGACGTTTGTCAGGCCTTCTACATTGATCGAAGCCGCAAACTCTTTAATCACTGGTGGCCTGTCGCTTTGATTGCGCCTTTCGCGTGCGTTTTGCGCCTTAGGCACCTTGCTGGTAACTGACATCCAATACTGACCGCACAGAGTGGGAGCGTTCGCGACACAGATTGCTTTCGTTCATGTGGCGTATGCGCAATGCAACTACCTGGACCCCTACATGTTCAGTACACCGGTGAGTTTGCCACTTGCCTGCCTCCCTTCCTAATGACTAATCTGTGCAGTTACCGAATACACTCGCAAACGTCTATGTGCGCTTTTTCGAACCACCTTGCTGTTGAAACAGCTGACACAGCTAACCATGGCAGTTGACCCTCACTGTAGTGGCCGACATCCTCATCACCGTCATTGTCGTCTATGGCCTGAACCGCGTCAAGACTGGTTGGAAGCACACTGATGTCAAGCTGAGGAGGCTGATCATGTGAGTCGCTCCTCCGAGGATTCAGTAACCATCTCGCTGACACTCTCAGTACTTGCTTTGAAGCTCAGGTCCCAGCCTTGATCATTGCTATCATTGGCCTAGTCTGCTGGCGCACCCAAGACCCGGTGATCATGTCATTCATGTGAGTCGTCCGGTCCTGACTCCTCGTGGGCGGAAACCAGTTGACGGTTTCTCAGAATGATCACCAGCAACGTCTACGTTCTAGGCATGCTGATCACCTTGAACTTGCGCGGATCGCCATCGGCCTCAGCTGCCGGCGCGAACGTCACATACGGCAGCGGAACGGGTGTGATCCCTAAGCAGGTATGTGGAACGCTCCTCACGGCCCCTGCTCTCGTAACTGACAATATTAGTCCCACGTGAACTCTTACCCCTTGTCAAGCATGCCAGACTTAATCAAGGGTGGGGAACTGTCGAACAGCGTCGAGGAGCAGGTGGGTCACTTCTACTTGAAGCTCGCCCGATTCGTCGTACATCAAGCTGACGTTCAAGATGCCGGTCCGTAAGCCTTCCTGGGAAAACGATGTGTCGAGCGCGAAGTCTGGTCACGGCGAGACTGCCATCATGGACGTCACTGATTCCAAATACGGCTCGGCGGAGCGTCTCACGCCAACCCACAGATTCATCAGGTAGTCAGTCTGACTAGCTGAGAGAGTTCTGCGGGCCACAAGAATCGCGGGTGCGGGTCAGCTGCATGTGTTTCTTTGTACTATTAAGATTACTTTCGTGCACGTTTGAATGGCGGTCATTTGGCGTACGGTTATCGTGGCAGCTACCTTGCTTCAGTCAGAGTGGTTGGGTGAACGTTTGCCGGCCAGATTGTGATATCGATCATTGACGTAGCTTCATCCGTCGCCGTCCATAGGCAGCCGGACTCTACCTGACGAAAACTGCGGATTCCCCATCAATCCCTTGGCCCGGCGCACATCCATCGTCCGCCTGACAACCTCCAACACCTTGAGAACCGCCTCCGCGTCGCCCTCGCTCGGTTCCTGTCGGGCATACCGAGCTTGCTCCACTAGGCGGATATATGAATTGACAAAGAGGATAAGCGCGTTGTCGCCAGTTTCGGCAGCGGCGCTGCTCAGTGATGCTAAGGAAAGCGGAGATGTTTTGAGCTGGAGGGTGCTTGGCTGATAGGGCATGAGCAGGAGGCCTGCCTTTCAGTATTGGACGTTTGAGGGTTACACGGCTACTTACGCATTTCCGCCAGGGTAGCTAAAATCTCCGTTCGGAAATGCTTATCTTCCCACTTTGAACCTGGTAGTGATCAGCCACTATGGTGTGAGGTCGGGTGATTACTAACCAGGACGACCCCAGCCTTCTTGCTTCCCCGTCGTGGCTTGACTGATATGCGCAATGACTGCAGTTCGGGAGTATTCACTCATGATGTGATCGGCTACGGTCTTTATGGATCAGCCAGAGGTCTTCGCTGATGATATTTATGAGGATTCCGTCATAGTCCCCTTCCCACCCAGCCGCCCATCATTCATTCTCGGCGCACGAAGGCTTGACAACTCACTCTTTCCAGATCCAGGTACTTGGTCGGCATGTATGGCTTCGGCATAGCTCGAAGAAGCCGCTTTATCGTCAATAGTCGGGACCAGGCGAACATAGCAGATATGATAGCCTGTGATGTATCAGCTCAAGCTCGGATGAGGACGTCAGATCGCGACTGAGGTCTCCAGGCACTCGGAAGACGCTCTTCAGACAGGGCCAATTTCCGATGTGGC
Organism: Dioszegia aurantiaca; assembly: GCA_001600655.1. Lineage (NCBI taxonomy): Eukaryota > Fungi > Basidiomycota > Tremellomycetes > Tremellales > Bulleribasidiaceae > Dioszegia > Dioszegia aurantiaca. Next base: position 221,614 of record BCKN01000014.1, read on the forward strand.
TTTGGCCCCGCCATCTCAATCTATCCATGACCCCAGCGATCAAAATGAGGAGCTTGAACTCACCACAGCCGCATACGCCGCCGCTAGCACCACGATATTCCATCTCCCTTGCGAACCCGTCCTAAACGCCTGAGTCCCGATCCCATACGCCGACACCAGCAGCAACACCACCAGAAGCAGGATGAAGAATGCAAATGTGGACTGATAGCCTATAGCGCGCCATACGGAGGGTCTGGACGACCTGGTTCTCGATCGTTCATGGCGGAGTGGCTTCCTGTGGCGGTGAAAGGTTGAGCGAGTCGGAGGGTAGGTGGTGGCTTTCAAGTGCGATGCGGGGGCCTGTCGGGTGCCTGGGAGGGACTTCGAGGGAGCCATCGGACGCTGCTGCTCACATACCTTCGTGTTTAGATCTATACGGAACAGAAAGAAAGATGAGCGATGAAATAGGCGCTACAAGGTTCGTTGCATCATAACAGAGGGGTATGTGTACGTAAGCTGACTATGCTGCTTCAAGCTCGCTTGGCCAACGATGGGAAGACTGAAGATGTGAAGCTGATATGCCTACAGGCAATACATTATAATCCCAAATTCTCCTATCTACGTAGTCTAAGTTGATCTAATCTACACACCCCTCGGCCCGTCTAGTGAGCGCCACAGTGAATTGACCCATCGGCGTGCGAGTGGCAGTCAGCCGCCGAGCTGGCAGAAGCAGAGGGAGTGGCAGCCGCGGCGGCGCTGACGGATCGTGCGGCGGATGAGGTAGTGGCAGCAGCAGCGGAGGAAGTGGGGGCTGCGGCAGAGGTAGCTGAAGCGGCGGCGCCAGAGGAGGCCGAGGTGGAGTATGCGACACCGTGAGCATCGGCGGTAGGTGCGGGAAGAGCGGCAATGTCCCCGATGCAGGCGTCACCGCCCTTGACGACCTCGTTGATGTAGACGTGGGCAGCAAAGTACTGGAGCACGTCCGAGTCGAAGGGAGCAAAGGTGGCGTTGGTCTTGGCGAGCTGAACGGCGCCGGCCAGGCCCGAAGTGTAGTGCTGGACGGCGTTGTCGGTGACTTGGGGAACGTGAAGGAGACGGTGGAGGAGGTCAACGGACCAGAAGGTGGAGGCGGGGGCGTTGGTGAGTTTGTAGCCCTTCATGCACATCTCGACGTTGTATCGACGGTCGGTGTATGAGGCGTCACAGATGACAGTCTCGGATGTGGCGTTGTTGCCTCGCCAGTGTCCTCTCCATCCGGGGAACTTGCAGTTCTGGTAATGTCAGCGCTTGTTCCCATCATGTTGGGGTAAGAGAAGCAACTTACCCCGTCGATGTTGTCACATCGGAAGACAACCCCAGTCTTGTCGGAGTGCAAGACCGAGTCGTAAACACCAAGAGCGTTGGCGTAAGCTAGGTCGTTGGTGGTACCGAAGTAGAGCTGGAAAGCGGGGTCGTTAGGCCCGTTGGAGCGGATGTATTTCTGCGCAAATTGGACAACTTCGTAGGTCTCACTGTGGAGTCAGCGACCGCCGTAGAAGTAGAAAGAAGAAAGACGTACTTGAGACCACGCTCGATCATCCGGCGCTGAGTGACGTTACATGACTGGTGGATCTCGACCCAGGACTGAGGGGTCTTGAGCTCGCGTGGGGCAATGTGAGCAGCGAGGTTGACGGGGGAGGCGATGGCGCCGACGGCAGCAGCGAGAGCGAAGACGGCTTTCATTTTGGTGGCAGTGGTGGTAGGGTGGAAGTTGAGGAGTTGGTTGTTGAGGTGTAGTGACGTTGAGAAAGATGTAACTGATGTGAGAGTAGTGAAGTTCTTCCGCTCCTGCCCTTATATCTCTTCCACTTTTGGCCTGAGCTCAGGTGGACCAGAAATTTTGATGAGGATTGCGAGTGGAGGTGAGGAATGACCGGGCGCCAAGAAAGTCCTCCAGCCTCGGAGCAGGCCAGTACGGACCGGACGGGACCGAGTCCTTGCTGCCGCCGGCTCCAGCTTGGTCGCAGATGCCATTAGCATCTCCTCATTAGACAAAGTCCGACGTTCGGGAAGCGGCAGAAGACAAAATCCTCAAATTAGGAGTTGTGCCAAGAACAGTCATCAGTCCTCCTTTAGCTCTTCCCCACATGTCTGTCTGTGCGCGTGCGGAATGGACTCGATCTTGAAACGACAAGCCGTGCTCCGTAGGCCCGAGCGGTCAAGGGGTCCTCGGAGCGGAGAGGTGTAACGCATGGTATGGTGCGGCGAAGGGGTACTCTGCCAAGTGGTTGTCACGCTCCGGAAAAACTTTTCGGCGCATAAAACGTGATCGATCGGGTCCTCATTCTCGCAAAACCTTCACTTCACTCCGCTCAACCCCATCTCCTTCCTTTGCATTCCTCACTCGCTTCCACAGTGAGCACGGATACGACTGTCTAGGTCCTCTAACACTTACCCACCCCGGATGTCTTGGCATTGTCTAGCGCATGAGGCGGCGGTCGTCTTACATTCCACTGCCGAGGAAATTTTCACTGACCCTTGACTTGTGCCATTCAGAGCCAAAGATATATCTGACACTCCCAGCACTGACAGCTCGAACCATCTAATCGAGTATCCGACCTATACACAGATTTTCAGTATGAGACTCCAAATCACCTCATCCCTACTCCTCGCCTCGGCAGCCGTTGCGCAGTTCGTTGCGCCAGCAGCATCAAGCACCACCCCCACCCCCGCTTCAGCCTCATCATCGGCCTCAACATCTCGGCCAGTATCATCCATCACAAGCCTCACCAGTGCATCGAGCACTCTTACCCCACCCCCCGAATCGACAGGGTGTGTAGCGCACGGCGACCACTTCCACTGCGAAGGTCCCAACACGGCGTACACTGGTGCGCCAGCTGCAAGTGCTGCTGCAGACTCTTCGAGCTCCAGTAGCGAGTGTGTCATTCATGTTGGTCATACGTAAGCTTATCACTATTCGCCCGGGTATTCGAGTCCAGTGCTTATGGCTTAGACATGGAGACTGTTCTGCCCAGGATCTAGCATGCGGCGCCATCCTCACCGAGGCGTACAATATGCCCTTGCACATCGGCGCAATCTTCATCATCCTCCTCACTTCCGCCCTCGGTGTTCTCATCCCCATGCTATCCGGTTGGACCCGCCGAGCAGACGGCACGAAAATCGCCAGTGGTGATCCGGTGGCTTTCGGACGGAAAGCTGGATTTTGGGCAAGCCTGTTCTTCCTGGCCAAGCACTTCGGGACGGGAATCATCATCTCTACAGCTTTCATCGTACGTCTACTCTTCCAAATCTACCGAGACCTCTCGCTGATGATGCAGCACCTCCTCTTCCACGGCTTCGTCATGTTCCAAAACGAATGTATCGGTCATTTGGCATACGAATCCACCGCAGCTGCAATCGCCATGGCTGCTGCGCTTATCACATTCCTGTTCGACTTTGTCGGCAGTCGGCTCGCATCCCGTAAGACTGGTACAGTCGATGGACTCTCCCCTCAGAGCTCTGCTCCCGGCTCGCCAGATCGAGAGAAGACGGGACCAGGCCTTGCCGCTGCGAATGGATCAGGCGAGCATGGGCACGATTGCGGACATGTCGACGCGGCCTTTGCAGCTGAGGAGAGCTGGCGAGTGGCGTTACTTGAGGCTGGTATTATCTTCCACTCGTAAGTTCCACCCGAGATTTCACCATTATTATGATTAAGAGAGTCAAAGCTAACGTTCGTCAGAATCATGATTGGAGTCACCCTCGGCGCATCCTCCGGAGCAGGCTGGACAACCCTCCTCATCGTCATTTGCTTCCATCAATTCTTTGAAGGAGCAGCTCTCGGCGCCCGGATCGCCCTCTTGTACTGGATCTCCAAAGTCCGCGCCATCATCATGTCAACTGCCTTCATCCTCATCACGCCTATAGGTATCGCCATCGGCATTGCCGTCCGACAAGTATTCTCCCAAAACGGCAAAGCCAGTCTACTTTCGGTCGGTATCCTCAATGCCATCTCGGCTGGTATTTTGCTGTATACAGCTTTCAAGTTGCTCGCGTGTGACTTTGTTGATGGGCCATTGAGGCATGCGAAGGCCAGTAAGGTCGGCGCGGCGATTGCGGCGCTTGTTGTTGGATTGATTGGTATGAGTGTTTTGGGCAAATGGGCTTAAGGTGGTATGGATTTTAGATAAATGTAGGATAGAGTAGATAGAGGGATTGGATGCACTTTATAACTAGGGTCAATGAGATGTCGATGTCCATCATCGCTGGTAGAGTTTGCCATTGGAAGCCATCCTCCGTCCTTGCTTCATATCGCGCATACAGGTTTCGCACTTTCGGAGCGATGATGAGATGCCATGTGATAGATGTTTCCCCCTTGATCCCAAGACATAGCTAGAAATACAGTTCCTCTTGTCCTCTTTCCCTCATCTCACCTCCTCAATTTCTTCCTTTTCTCTCCGGGCCCACCACCCGCCTACACCCTTATGCACCACCATCAACCCGAGCACTACGGGCAGATACCACAGACTGACAAAAAAACACTTCTTTGCCGTCTTTTCGCCTACATCCTTATAGAATGCCCACGCCGATTTGACAAATAAGACATTGGGAATCAAAGTCGTCAGACCGAAAGACCAGTCAACTGCGCCTGACGCTGGCGCAAGGATCGCAGTGAATGGGACGAGGAGGACTGCATGGCGGAGCGAAACGAGCGCGTTGAGTCGAGGTGACAGTACCGATAGCATCGGATAGCCCGATAATGCGTAATATGGCCGAATGAGGTGTGATAATGCGTTAAAGTGGGGGAATTGCCATGAGAACAATAAGGCGAAGAGGGTAAGTGGGACCAAAGGGTTGGGTGTGGTTGCTAGTGCTGAAGAGGGTGGGTAGAATTGTAAAGGTTGAGTCGAAGTGGGCCATAATGATCCACCGGTAGCTGTCCATCCCATCAATGGGGTGATACCACCCACAACTGCGCCTATCCAGGTATTTGAAACCGAGAATCGCTTCATTGGGGTGTAGATTGCGGCATATAGCACGAGGTTGCCCAAGCCCAAAGCCGCAGTGGTGGGATTACAGCCGTGCCATAGCACAAGGCCGCCGAGGAGGGCACACACCGCGCCGAAGACGGCAGCGTGGAATGGGGAAATTCGGCGCGCGACGAGAGGCCGGACGCGCGTTCGCGGAGTTTGAGCATCAAGGGGAGCTTCAAGGATCTGGTTGAAGGTGTTGGCTGCTGCTGAGACGAGAAAGGTGCCGACGGAGAGGTTGAGGAGGAGAGGAACGGAGAGGGGGAGGGGTGATAAAGCGAGTCCAGTGGTGGCGGTAAGAGTCATGAGGATTGATAGATTTCTTTTGGATAACTGAGAGTATAGCCCTATTCTCCTTCGTAAAGTGAGAGGGGGATTGGCCTTGTAAGCTTCGATCCCCGCTGAGGGCGGACCGGGAGCGGGGAGGCCGAGGTCCGGGAAGGGGGGCGCGGTAGCTAATGCAGCAGCATACACTGTTGATACCCGTTCCCTCGGCGCAGTGTGCGCAGAGAAGAATGGTCGGTTGATACTGGCACTGTGGGCCTGTCGTTTCGACCCAGTCTGGGTGAATGGGGAGGTAGCAACGGATGGTGATGTTGATTTCGATGATCCTCGAGGGGGATTGGCAGGTTTGGTAGGTAGGTCCGAATCCGCAGTAGCTTCCGCGTGATGTTCCGCTTCGTCGACAGTGACGGGGGGAGGTGGGTGATGCTCCTCTTCATCGGCCTTGACGGGTGGAGCCCCAATTTTGCTCATTTGCCCATCAACCATTCGCCTGAATTTCCCATCCCGCCTTGAAAGTAATTCACCATACGATCCATCTTCCACCACTTTGCCTCCGTCGAGAAGAACGACGCGGTCGGCTTGGGCGATGGAGGATAACCGGTGCGCAATGAGGATGACGGTGATTTCGGAATTATCAAACAAGTCATCGAGCGCAGCGTTGACCTTGGTATTTCAGCCTTTTCAGTACCACATAGACTTACAGCTCGTTCAGATTCAGAGTCCAATGCACTGGTAGCTTCATCCATCAACAACACGCTAGGTTCTCCGACTAGTGCTCGGGCAATAGCAATCCGTTGTCGTTGACCACCACTCATGGCAGCTTTGGTAATGACCGTATCGTACCCCTGCGGCAGAGCGTCGATGAAATCGCAGTGCGCTACTTCAGCCGCGCGCTTGATCTCTTCTCGAGAGGCATTCGGATGCCCGTAAGCGATATTTTCGTGGATCGTGCCCCCGAATAGGATTGGGTCTTGGGGTACGACGCCGATTCGCGATCGCCATGATTCTGGGATAAAGGTCCGGATGTCTTGGTTGTCGAGGAGGACCGTTCCGGATGTGGGATCGTAGAATCGTAATAGCAGGAGTTGGATGGAAGATTTGCCGGAACCGGAGCCACCCCTGGTTGTCAGCGTTACACCAGTATGGAGGTAGTAGGGACTCACACCAATGCTACACATTCCCCCTTTTCTATCCGGAGATTAAGACCATCAAGGACTTTCGCGTCCGGTCGAGAAGGGTATGCAAAGCTGACATCGCGCAATTCAATCGTGCCTCCTTTTGGCTCGGGGACGACCTGGCCCATACCCAATTTGATCGGCGAAGTAAGGGCGTGTAGACTGATGATGCGCTGAGAGGCTCCGACACCCTTCATTAAACCGGTAAAGAAGCCCGCTAGAGCTCAAGGTCAGCTATGTCTTGCCTCTCAGACTTACTGTTCAAAGACCACTCGATCCAGTTGACGTAGATGAACAGACTCGTCATGTCCCCCACACTAATTTCTCCCCTCCTGACCAACACACCTCCATAGATCAACAACCCAATCATGCCCAGATCCCCTGCAACCTCATTCGCACCCTGAAACACCCCATTGGCGAACGTCTCCTTCTTCTGCAGGCTATACACTTTTCCTACTCGACCCGCGTAAAGTGCTTCTTCTGCCGGTTGGGTGTTACTAGCCGTCACTGTCCTATGTGCGGATAATCTTTCTTCGGCAAGCTTGGACATATTCCCCATTGCCTCTTGTGTGCGTAATGATAGGCCCCGGATGAATCGGCCGTAGAAGAATGATCCGATTGAGATTGGCGGGATGATGAGGAGCATGACGAGGGTGAGTGTAGGCGAGATGAGGTACATGGCTACGCAGCCTGCTCCGGCACCCAAGACAGCTTTGAGACCTTCTCCCAAATTCTCAGAAAGCGATTGGCCGACAATGGATGTATCTTGCCCTAGGCGGGATAAGGCGTCTCCGACCCCCGCTGTCTCAATGTGCGATGGTGGCATTGCGAGGTATTTAGCGTAGGTCTGATTTCTAGCATTAGTGGAGAACTCTGAAGAGCTCACCTTATCCGCATGACAGTACGTTGTCCGGCTAATCGTAGACATATGCTCCGCCCAGAATTGGCTACAGCGCCGACAAGAAGGATGACTGCCAGAGCAATAGTTGCGTGCTCGAGTGGCAGACCAAACAATTCCGTCGCTTCAGACCCGGGAGCAAAGAAGTCTATTATCCGTCCGATAGCCCATGGTATCCCGAGATTCACACCGGTGGAAACGACGAGGAAGGCAACGCCTGCGGAGAGGAGGGGCCATTGAGGTTTGGCCAGAGCGAGAAGGCGCAGTAAAGACGCTGTATCGGGTGCTTTTTCGAGTTTGGAAGTAGAGGCTATGGCAGAGGTAGGTGGCGGTTCCGATATTGAGGTGGGAAGAGATGGGGTTGAGGATGAATTGGACGCAGTGGTAGTTATGGGCAGTTTCGGATCTGGATCTCGAGGACGAGCTTTATCTGGAGGTTCCGATGGAGGTGAGCGAGAGACATTCGAATTGAAGCGGATAGATAGACCAAGGAAGTGGATATGTGACGGGCGGGTTGTACATGGTCTGATCCGAGTTGCGGCTATGCGAGACGAGTGGGGATGGACGAAAGTGGTGGTCGCAAATGTCCGAGCTAGGCGTGAGGGCCCTGCTTCGCCTATAGCGTACCGAGCTAATGGACGGAGCTCCGGGACTCTTCCGAGGACCAGGCCGTACCTAGCTGCCATCGCCTGCGTTGTTTTGACTGACAAAGTATAGTATAAGCTGGATTTCTTGCATAGGCATCTTTCCGCCGGCCAAGATCGGGCAAGACCACGTGTCGGGATAAAAATGGATGAAACGAAGGATAAACTAATGAAAAGTCTGAAACATCCCAAGCTGGGTGGCGAACTCCTTCTCACACGTACGTACTGTACACCCACAGACAGTCGCTATAGTCAACATGGTCGCCTCATCAATGAAGAGTAAGCCACTACGCCTAATAGGAGCTGATAGTCAGACGCAATGGCTAGGCGAAACCATAAAGAGCGATCTCAACCTGCGAACCGACAAAAGCTCGGTTTGCTGGAGAAGCACAAAGATTATGTTCTGCGAGCACGCGACTATCATTCGAAGCAGGATCGCCTGAAGAAATTGAAGGAGAAGGCGGCGTTCAGGAACAAGGATGAGTTCTACTTTGGGATGGTCAAGAGCCAGACGAAGGGAGGGGTGGTTATTGGCGACAGGGGCAATGAAGCGTTGGAGGTGGATGTGGTGAAGGTTCTGAAGAGCCAGGATCTGGGTTGGGTCAGAGTGCAAATATCTCAAGATGATAAGGTGAGCTCAGTGTCGGGTTTGCTGCCTTAAGTCATGCTGACTCTGGCAGAAAGTTGCGAAACTTAGGAGAGAGCTAGAGGTGACTGCTCCAGCAGCGACAGCGGGGGAGTGGGACGCAGCGGCGGAACTAGCAGAAGTGGAGAAGCTCGCGGAGATGGGAGTGGTTATAAATCCTCAGGCACGGGCCAGTGGGTCAGGGTCCAACGGGAAGAAGAATAAGGGGAAGGGAAAGGCTGTTGAGGGCGGTCATGTCGTTTTTGTTGATGGGAGGGAAGAGTGTAAGTTGGCAGAAAGCGTTCTGGGTGACCTCGGCTGATATCCCAGTTGAGAAGTATGGCAGTGTATCAGATACGAGGGAAGAAGTGGAGGAGGCGGAGGAACAAGTAGATCTGGGATGGGAAACGGTCATACCGAAGAGTAAACGGAAAAAGCCTACCACCATACCTGTGTCTCATCCTACCCAATCCCCAGAAGAATTGTTGGAGGAAGCAAGAGTGAGCTATCTGCTCTCCGAAAAGCTCGGCCGGAATCAAGCTGACGACACAGCAAACCCGACTAGATCTCCTCACTTCCCTCTCAGCCCACCTCGCCCGCCTCCGACTCCTGCATCAAGCTGAACATCGCCTAGAACAAACTAAGGGGCTGATGGGGAAGGGCGCAGTGAGGAAGGTACAGCAGCATGGATGGGTGGAGGACGAGAATGCGCCAGAAGATCGAAATGGGGATAGACGGAAATGGGTCGGGAAGGATTTCAAGTGGAAAGCTGAGCGCAAGAAGTGATTGGGGTTGCAGTAGTGAGAGGTTTGGGGGTTCTAGTGGTCATACCTGTTGTTGTTACATAGTGATGCATTAGCTACTACGGATATTTGTACAACAGGCTACTGTTCTTCTTGGCGTAGGGACAACCTGAGTCTCTGCCCAACTTCGAGCCCTCTGGACTGTCGCTCGCCCACAATCCCGCTCCTCCTGTGTCGGGACGACTCCAACTCTGGTCTCACTTCCTCTTCAACCCCTCCAGCCTCGGATCTCTGAAGAGGTGTTTACAGCTCGTGCAGAAGTAGAACAGCGTCATGTTGGTCGTTAACCGTTTGGCCTGATCTTGGTATACAACCGATCTGATAATGTCAGCTTGTCTCGTTTCAAGCATCATCCGCACGGTACCACTCTAGCAGACTCACTCCAGACCATCGCATGAGGGACACATAACAGCCGTCGATCTTTGTAACGTCGGGTCCGTCTCCAAATCTCTCGTTTGACCAGCTTGTTCTCTTCACAAATCAGCCCACCGTACATTGTACCTGAGCTCAGAAAGGGAAGACATACCTCTCCCTAGTCAACAGATCGTTCCTGTACACACAAGCAGCATCTTCCGTTGGGTTGTTGGTGGCGTTCTCGGAGTACATGCAATTTCTACATGAGTAGAGGAGGACTTTAGAATTGTTATCGGACTGCATTGATCAGCTCAATTTGGACGGCGTATGAAGTATCATCAGTACGGTGTAGAATATGACGAGAGAGATGTATCTGAGATCAGAGGACGTACTTTGGGATACAGCAAGTTGTTGCTGATCCATCAGCTGCTGATATGATCTGTCTGCTTGAGGGACGTACCATTCTCCGCAGAAGCGCAGGGTTGGGGGTTTGGCAGTCATCCTTCTGATTCTCTGAAGCGACAGCTGTTGTAGTGGCGCAATAAGTTCTAATGGTGGAGATGTGTAAATGATATGTAGAAGGGCTACACCTTTGGATGGATGCAGCTCAGCTTACCTAATCCGGCCGTGGGTGGGAGGATTTCAGGCACGCGTCACGCTTGCTCAGATCAAGTCACGCAGCTTCTGCATCGCTTATCAAGCTTTTCCCTCTCATCCCTCCCTTCTCCTATCCCCCACTTCTGAGTCATACAGAGACAGCAGACTCACTCCGACTGCAGAGGCGGTCGCACGTCGTTCAGGGATCCTGAAGCACTAGTAGTGCAGACAGCCACAGAGCGTACGCGCGCCTCCTTGCCGTAATTCACTTCTATCGAATCCGACAACTTTCACCGCATCCACCCACCCCTTGCCTACAACACCTCTGCTCAAGTCGACTGAGCACTCCTCCTACGCTCGTTATACATCGCCGCGTCTTTTTCCGCCTCTAATAGGGGTATCGACCCAAAATGGCGTTCCCCTTTCCCTCCCCGTTCAAAATTCCCCTTCCGCGGCGCTTCATCTTCCTCGCGCTCGGCGCAGCCACCCTCGTCGTCCTTCTCAACCTGTTCGCTCCCTCTGCCCTTCCCCCCATCCTCTCCGACTCAAGTGGGGATGACGATAGCTATTTCGGGGCCGGAAAATGGTTACCAAACATGTGGGACTCTGACGCTGAGCTCGACCGACCACAGGAATTCGACGACGATGGCCAGTGTCTCTTCTTGTCGCCATATGACGCTCTGAGTCCGGAAGAGAAGAGGCGTGCGGAGCTATTGGTACTGGAAGAAGTATCAGCAGGTGTGGTTCGAGCGAAGGATACATCAGATGAGGAGGACGAGAATGATGATCGGCCCAAAGGTCCGAGCCACCCTATCCTCGCATTGCTCAAAGCTGGAGAAGAGAAGTGGAAGAGGAAAATGTCAAGTCAGAGTAAGACTATCGAGGAGGCCGTCGAGAAGTATATCAGCAAGTGGAATCGGAATCCACCCAAGGGGTTCGACAAGTGGTGGAAATTCGCTACCTCGGTTCATGTCTTATTACCGGACGAATATGACGCGTAAGTCTGTCGTTCGGACTCAGCTTATGGGACAGCATCATGACCTCCCTCTTACCATTCTATGGCCTTCCGATAAAGACACTGCAAGAACGCTTGGTGGAGGCAGAGACGATACCCGAGACATTCACGTTGATTGTGCATGATGGCAAGGTGGAACTGGAGTGGAATGACAACTACTCCAGAGACACATGGTGGGCTAGTCGACCACGAGCGGATAGTCAGATCAACCTCATGGAGCCTTTCCTGGCTGAGTTGCCGAGTTTCAGGTGAGCACCCTCCACTGGCACCATGAGACGAATCTAACGATCAGGGCGACATTTACAATTCATGACCAACCGACAATGTTATTGGACTATGCAAGGCAGCAGGAGTTGATCAAGGCTGCTAAAGCTGGTACAGGTACGCCTACCACGCGACCAAAGCTGACAACAGTGTCAAATCACCCTAACGAGGATGACAGATTCGAGCAAATTTGGACCAAAGCCTGTGCCCCAGATAGTCCGCTCGTCAAAGGTGTCAAGGAATTACGTGAGCTAGGTTCTGGTCGAGGACCAGTAGATAGAGCTGATAGATCAGCTGAAACTGATACCTTCATCTCACGACATGAAGCAGCAATGGATATCTGCCAACATCCATCAGTACGTCCCATTTCCCAATCACAAAGTACTAGCTGATGGATGCAGTACATGGATAACCACGGGATGCTGCTGGAAGCGCACGACGAAAACATGCACCCTAAACCACACACCAAGCTATATCCCATACTCGTTCCTTCCAAAACATCGCTCAACGGCGATATTCCCGTCACGCCAATTGGGAGGGATGGACGGCGAGATGATGTGGGTTTCGATCCCGATTGGTCAAAGAAGCACGGCAAGGTGTATTGGGTGAGTTCACTATTATTCCAGACGCCATCAAGTGACAATAAAATGAAGCTGACACTGGTAGCGCGGTCTAGCTACTGGTCTCAATCACAACAAGAAATCAGGAGCGAGATGGCGCGAATCTCATCGCGAGCGCCTCCACTTCCTCGCTAATGACAAAACCAGCGCCAATCAGGAGGTGCTTTCCGCCGTGGGCGATACGGGACGAGTGGAATATAATAGGTATCCCATGAAAGAGTTGGGGAGTTATTATATGGATATGAAACTTGCGGGAGGAAATTGGCAGTGAGTTTTTTTCGTGCATTTTTGTTTTTGCTTGGAGACGGTATGTGCAATCCTGGGGGTTGTTTCGATGACGAGTGGATGTGATGGATATGGTGGACCGCGATCATCCCTCATTGAGTTGACTGACATGAGCAGGTGTGATAACGATGATGGTACTTGCGCAGAGATGGATCGAGAGATTGCTTGGGCGGATAAAGATCCAGGAGAGAAGAGCAACGAGTACAAATACGTCTTTGACGTAAGTCATCTATCTCGGCGTTTTCTCGCCTTACCTGGCATGTCTTCGTTGGTAGCCTGGTCGATATGCTGATCATGCAGACTGACGGAAATGCTTGGAGCTCCCGATTCCCCAGATTGATGGCTAGCAACAAGTAAGTCAAAGCCCCTACTGAATCAGACATCACACCAGGAAGTGGCCGCTGATCGTCCCAGTGTCGTCATCAAAGCTTCAGTCTTCCCCGAATGGAGTAAGCAAAAACCCTTCAGCTTGCCACTCAGTTTCATCCATTAGCTGATCATGCCAGATACCCAAAGTCTGCCAGAGTGGTACGTTTACATACCGAGCAAGATGGATTACTCGGATCTATACTCTATAATGGCATTGTAAGCTTCTCTGTTCTTTCTCCTGGGATTCAACACACTTGCTGATCTGCCCTCTAGCTTCCGAGGAACCCCATCAGGGAAAGGCAATAGGGGCGCACATGACGAAGTCGCCAGGCGCATAGCGCTTAACTCCCAATGCTGGGTCGAGAAGAGTGAGTCTAGCTTCAGGGATTTCTAACAAGGAGATGCAAGCTAAACCGTTGTAGCATGGCGGCGTGAGGACATGCAGAGTTACATGTTCTTGCTGTATCTCGAATATGCTCGACTAGTCTCCCCAGATAGGAATAATAAGAAGATGGTGAGTTTTACATATCGTCCACTGCTGCTAGACTATCGCTAATATTACGTAGGACTTCATCTTACCGAAGAAACATCATCCCGAAGGTGCTGCTCATCCCGAATCGAAAAAGCCAACGACAGAAGCGGCGGCACCAGCACCAGTACCAGAGGATGAAGTACCAGAAGCAATCAAAAAGGCTGCGGAGACCATTTTGGATTCGGATACGGAGGAAAAGATTGCGGAGAAGCTGCATATTGAGGAAATAATTGAGCGGAGGAGGAGATAACGATTTGGTGTAGTCTTGAGGCGCTGGCGAGCCGGGGGGCATGGATGGACTATGGGGATTGACCCAGTGCAGGGATCTTTATATTTACGATGTTTGGGAGCCTCTGGTGGAGGTTCAGTGTACACGATGGTGAGGAGGGCGGTTACGATATATATGCATAGACAGACGGATTATGACATACAGGCGCAATGGATTACAGGTGAAGAGGAGAGAATAGTGCTGCGATGGCTACACAGTGAGACTGGGTGGATATCGGATCCAGAGTCGGTACATCGTTTTATAACTCTCTACACGCCTTGCGATCTAAGTTGCGTACTGGACCTTGGAACTTTGGTCTCGCATGTCTCGTTGAAATCACGTTCAACAGCCACACTCTACGCTTGTATCAGTGCAGTGCAACGACGTCGACCGGGGTGTGCCCATCCTTGTGACTTACGACAAATAATCGCTTCTATCACGTCACCATCCTCCAAATCCCAATCTCTCGCAGTCTTATTACAGCCCTTCAAATCAGCGATTAGATCGCTTGGCAGCTCTCAGTACCAGGCAGACACACACCTCTGGATCCCGGATCAACAAGGTCTGGCCTTCCCTGCTTTTGTCGGGTTTCCGGTCTTCGCCAGAGTCAGGAGACGTCCACATGGGTAAACCATCGAAGGTGAATCTGCAAAAGTCAGGCCCGTCAAGTCTCTTTCTGGCCACGATAGAGGCGAAGGTGTCATGGTCCCGATTCCAGAAGATTCCTCAAACCTCACCTAATGGATGCGAACTCCATCCCGACGACCTCGCACGCCTCCCGACACGCTTTCGCCATGACCGTTGAGGGTCTGATGCGCAGTTTCACCCTCTGCACATGATTGAAGACGATCTATACCTATCATCAGCTCGGTTTCTCCTGTACGCTCCACTGGACACTTACGTCAACTACGAAGGAATCCTGATGTATGTCAGGCTTTGCGATTGAGCTTCCAGCTGCCTCAATCCGTGTAGATCGCCCGGGAATCTGATCGCCAACAACCAGTGACCGACTTCTCGTACCAGCGTCGGACTTGATATGAGCCTGCTCGTGCGTGTCCTTTGTGCTCGACACTGGCAGTGACTCAGCGATATCCTGAAGTATCAGCGTCGCGCGAAAGTCATTCGATCATCGACTCGGCTTGGCGCTCGGCGTTGTACCCATCTAGTAAACTGACATTTTCTCCGAGCTTCGTTCTCTTCGCAGAAGGAACTTCTACCTCCTCTTTGCGGCTACCTCCAGCTTCCCTCTTGACGCGCGGCGGCTCATTGGGAGCCAGGTCAATCGTGAACCTAGACTTGCTCAGTGTGGGTACCATACTTGACCGCGCCATCGAGCTGCGTCAGTAGTCGACACTCACCCGATCGGATACGCTCCATCGTGTCCTTGCCGCCATTCGTAGAACTTGAGGAGCTCGCCCACAGTAGTGTCGGTAGTGATTCGCAATTGCGCCATGGAGTCATCATCGTCGTCTTTGGCTCGAACCTTATAGATCAGAACCCATTCGATGCGATCCAGTGTCAAGCGCTACGTGAGACTCACTTGAGCAAGGAAGCCTGCAGGAGTGACTCTAGGCTGCATAGTGAGGTGATGTGTAGAGCATTGATAGTCGTTGCTCTTGATTTGAAGCTCAGAGGAGAGTGACATTCTGAAACGCATTACGTCATTCCATATCCGCGCCGTGTTAGGCCCGAGCTATAGGGGTGCGCCTTCGCTGTAGTTCTGACCATGTCCAAGCCTCGGAGCGCGAGTCGCAGCTGGAATCTGCAGACAGCTACTAGTCTCTTCAAGGTAGATTTTAGCATTCTTCTAAGATATTATTATACGACGAAAATCCCTCGGTTCAGCTGATGTTTCAATCCCCAGCGCTACTCTCCGCCCACCCCCCTTGTGCGCGCAAATGGTCCACACCTGACGCGTTTCATTCACCATCCAGACACTAATTGCATCAGCCCACTCAGCAAGCAGGACAAATACATCTCATCAGCAGACCAGTGGACATACGACCCATGAGCGTGTGCAGAGTACTGCCGTCCCTGAGACCCCATTCTTCAGCCGTCCTATCGCACGCCTAGACAGGTCAGCACACATCCGACGGCCGCAGAAACCCTAAGTCGGAAATGTTATGTAGTGATTCGACACTCACAGCTTGGTTCCTGATGAACATCACTGCGAGCTGACCCTCGGATATGTTCAACATGTTGTCCTTCTGCAAATCCCGAAAATAAGGACGGCTGAAGAGCTTGTTTATATTACGACCCTACGGGGTAATCAGAGACGTTCAAATGGATAGCAAAGTATACGCGGATAGCGTAGACTGTACTGACCTAGCTTGATCGTAAGAAACCCCATCAAACTTGCAAATTGCCCGTGTGATATCCTCGGAGCGCATACTAGGCATGATCGCGAGGTAAAACGTCTTCGAGGCCATTGTTTTCACCTATAGAGCTTAGCTTCACCTGAGCATTGTATGCGACCTTCGAATGATTGGTCCGAGAACTCACCGTCAAGATGATTTCCCCGGCCTCCTTTTGCTTCTGAGTTGACTGGATGTCGGATACAGTATCGCTGCACCGAATCCGTGAGACCCCGGCGCCCACTGTTGACCGTCGAGAAGGAACGTTCGAAGTGGGCTTTACCTGAGCTTTGACAGGGTGATTCTCGTCCTTGTGGATAGTAGCGTCTATCACACTGCCGGCCCGCAGTCCCCATTGTGCGGCAGTGCTACTTGTTGCCTGTATTATTAGCCTTCCCTTGGCATGTTGCCTACAGTCAGGTTTCTAGTCCAGACACTCTTCATTTTCAACGCGCCGTCACTGCGATAGACCGCTGGGAGCGTTTGTGAATATGGCTCATACCGCCGTAATTTGTAGGTGAAGCTTCGTGCATCAGCTATGGCCATGAAATCAGTCCATAGGAACGTCGGAGAGTGGAAGAATACGTGAAACTCACATCGTCCGTTTAAGAGGAATATTGAAAGCAGTACACGCTGATTCGGCAATTTTCTCGATGGGTGTGCTGTCGAGAATGTGGATCGGATACGTTTGGCCATTTGAGAAGCGGATCTGTGTCATGCATCAGCGCAAGCCCATCATTCTAATCGCTGTCAGGACCCGAACAGCTTACCTTGATCTGATGGCCAGCCTTCAGATCCAGCTTGAACTTCTTGGTCGGATGGGCTGCAGCGGCTTTGCGCTCAATCCTCTGCTCTTTCGATTCCAGAACTTCCTCCTCTTCCTCCTCTCCTGTATCCTCACTGATGTCTATGAATGGCCTGCTGCGATAGGAGGTCCGGTCCTTGGTGCTGGAAGCGGGTAGCTGCTGTAGCGCGGCAGTAGTCGGACGTGGTTGGCTAGTCTATGGCTCGTCAGCAAGACTTGAATACAGAGCGGTCGGAGTGATCATGTAAGCTGATTGAACTTACGCGCTTCATTCTATGCACGGGTCTGACGACATTCGCGCTTCCCTCGCTGCGCCTTCGCCCTGCCACCGCATCGACATTCTGGATCGGCGATAAGTCGACTAAAAACCTATACGCAAGTACATCAGCTCTTTACCTCAGTCTTCTGGTCCTAGATACAAACTCACCCTTCTCCGACGCCCTGCGCAGCTTTGCGCCAGTCCCAGTACCTCAATAATTCACCAACGGTGGTCTCGGATGTTATAGACATCTCGACTTTGACCTGCCGAAGCTCATCCTTGGCGCGGACCTAAGAGAACAACTTAGCGAGGCAAAGTGAGCTTGTGTGATGCTCGTTGAAGTTACGCGAGCTACGTAGTGAGCTTTGACACGTGCGGGCATCTTGATATCCAGATATGGACCGTCTACGTTGTGAAGTCAACATTTCAACTACTCATTCCTCGCGTCTACGCGTTCGCAACGCGACGCGAAATTTCTGAAACGCGTTACGTCATCAATGCCTGCTGCCTATATTTGCCATGCCAGGCCCCGCCTAGTAATACCTGGGTGAATACTCGGAAGAGTTGTATGTGATTACTTTGTCGATGCGCATGTCCATGTCCTTGCGGGTCGTCGTCGCTACGAAACTGGGCTTGTATATGCTGATCGATTTCGAGGTACCAAGAACGGGGAATTCTAGGGACCGGCTTAGATAGTAGAGCGCGAGTATGTGCTGCATGTATCGCGGTAAATAGTACCGACCAACTTGTTCAGACTGCAAGATGGGGGCGAGAGTGAACTTTCTTTCAACATTCACATACTGGGGATCAGCCTGATTTCTGACCGTTCGTGAACAGACTCACAGCATATGACCATACGAAGAATGCTGCCTCTCTGCAGGCCCAATCCCTTTGGCAGTCTGATGACAAGCCTATTACATCAGCAGGCATCCGGCACAACTATCAGTCGCATAGAGCGAACCTACCTCGCCATCCCTTCTTGACATTGCGGCTCTAGTCTCATCGTCTGAAAAATCGTCCCTGTGCAGTGCCCTGACATACAGATGGCCCAGAGTAGAATCTTCATGTATGAACCTACAGCGTTTGTCAGCGACATCCAGATCCACATTTGTTGATGCAGCGCTAGCTAACTACTCCGGACTAACCTCATCTCCGAGAAAGAATAACCCATCACATCATACATCGCTTGGCCGATATCGCACAAGTACAGCATCATATGCTTGGATCCACCGGTATGAACTGTGGAGTCCAATCAACAGCCACAAACTGCACACGGGGTTAGCCTAAGATGCCCTTCTCGCGTCTTGTGACGATGACTCGGTGAAGTTGCTGGCTCACGGCACAACATCATATGTACTACGCTACCCTCCTTCAGACCCCATTGTTCGGCGGTTCGTGCGCATGCCTACACGCATCAGTCTTGATCGCGGGGTCCGACTGTGGGTACTTCGGAGGCCTTTCAAGACTTACCTCCCGATCCCGAATCAACATGACGGCCTTTTCGTCCTCCGGTATGGATTGATCTTCCTCCAGTCGCTTGGTGTACGATGGACCGATTCTCACACCTTCGTGTATAAATCTGCGAGCGTGTCAGTCAATTCCGCAGTGTGGATCAGGCTGTGCTGGATACCCGCGAGGTACTGAGCTAGCCTGCGAGAACGGTACACTCTCCATCAGACATACGCCTCGACATATTTGCTCCGACGCTGACGATTTGCTAATCCGGAGGTGGTACGTCTTCCCAGTGAGCGTTCGTACCTTGTATCGATTAGCGCGCATCATACAGCCCATCAAAGAGATGCCAATCTCACTGACATGTTGAAGAATGGCCCCTTCTTGATCCTCACGGGATCCTCGGGGACCGGTGCAGTCTCAGTGATGAAAACACTGCCGAGGTATATCCCTCGTCTCCCGCCCGAAAAGCCGCGAGAGTAGCTTTCAGAAGCATCAGCCGCGGGTGCAGGTGCGCGCGAACCATCAGGGATCTCGGCGTAGATTACGCTCCCCGCCTTGAGTCCCCACTCCCTTGACTTCCATTTGGGTTGCTAAGACGAATCAGCCCCGCGTTGATTATCGACCTACCAGCATGTCCCACAGCCACACGGCATCCTTCTTCAACACGCCCTTGCTGGAGTATACTGCTGAGGCGGACAAGACATATGGTTCGTAGCTGAATTTCTCGTAAGAGAATCTTGTTGAAGTCAGTCCCGCATCCTTTGGGGTCGTGAGGCTGCACAGGAAGATTCGCTACTCACGTCATCCCCTCCAGAGGCACCTTGAGAACCTTGCAAGCGGAGTTTGCGATCTTCTCGATGAGAGTGGTCTCCAGAATATGCATGGGCAGCTTCCTTCCGTCAGAGAAGTGGATCTGTCGAGCTTCAGCTCCTGCTCGTGATTTCACGTGCATTTTGAGCAGGCAAGATACCCACAGAGATTTGACAACCCGCCTTAGGGTCCAGCTTGAGCTCTTCAGTCGGCGCGATTGAGGCGGCAGTACTTTTTTCCAAGCGCTCGGTTCGCTCGGTCCCGTTCCTCCCTCCTCCGATTCCGAGCCCGGTAGCACTGAGAAAACGCAGAGTCGGACCTCCAGCAGAGGGGTGAGTTGTAGTCTTTTCATCCTGATGTGTCTCAGCCATCTCACAAGCCAACATCTGTGCGCATGACTTACTTGCTTCTGCTTCTTTGCAGGTCGTACATCTACTGCCGCATGACCACTCTGCAGACTTGCTTCAAGGTTTTGGGCTGGCGTCCGTAAAGATCGATCAAGAATCTGTGAATCAGTAATAAGCGTCTGGCCGCGCGTGCCGAAAGACTTCGGGACATGGAGAGACAAACTCACCCTCCGTCAGTCACGTCGGCAGGTTTCCGCCATCCCCAGTACTGTATAAGCTCGCCTACGGTGGTCTCAGATGTGATGGTGGTTTCGATGGTGGCTTGCCCTTCTTTGGGTTGAATCTGCGAAAGCCGATCAGCGGACAAAAGCTGAAAATTTTCGTTTGTGACTACGCAACTTACTCGAGCTAAGAAGCGCGATGGACCTGGCGCAGTCATACTCTGGCGATACGGCGAATGAGGTACTCAATATGGTCAATGGTCAACCTATACCGGGCGACGCGCACAACTCCTCATTCCTCATTACGAGAGAGCGAACCTCACGAATAATTCCGATCACATAAAGTTTTTGACTATCGCCACGGCTGTTGCGCGGACTTTTAGGCGATACTTCCATCTTCAAACACTCACTCTTTGGTGAGGAAGGCTATCTATTGAGTACATTTCATGCTACCTCGGACCTTGTGCAATGCATACGAGACTTGCTTGAGCTAGAGGCAAGATATGTAGCAGGCTGTCAAATTTACACGTATGCAAGCCTGCAAGGCCGGGTCACGGGTGGCGAACGCCGAGCGCTAGGGGACAGGCTGCTGTATTAGGATCTGTACATGTCCATACATCGCCAACCGATGAGCCGCGATGGATTATTCCAATTTAGGATGCTGATATTATAATGACGGCACTCGGATCGAGCGTCGGCATCATAGACACCAACAAGGCTGGTGGCACACACTGCAGACAAGTGGTCATGACAGCAGTCGCCTTACTCTGAGATTTTCAGAGCCGGTACAATCTTAGCTGGACTGCAGATCACAGTTTGCTGACAGGATCTTGGGATTGTGCATGAACCCACGGTTGCACGGGAGGTCACACCTTTTTGGATGCAATGCACTCCGCAGCGGGCTGTGCGTTTGACTTAAGTTGGAGCTAAGCTAGCTTTGCCCCGCTTTCGAAGTTGATTCATGGCCCAGATGTGGCTTTCGATGCACCCGCCTCCGCAGCTACATACTTTAGTCTCGTCCTCAGCTGTTTCGGTGAAACTTGACATCGATCCTTTTCCTGTTATGACCTCACGATCCACATTGCCCGGCGTGCAAGATCGAACCGGTACCGATGATCGAAATATTCAAGGTCCCCTGAGGCTGACCACCATGTACATTGTACATGCCGGGCACAGCGTTCCTCATTCTCAAGGAGGGCTACGTGTATTGAAACTCTTCTGCACCGCCACGTTTATCCGGTCGCAGCATGGAGGACCACCCACAACAAGGGATCGACGCGGACAAATAAAGGCAGCGGCGACACGGGTCGGATCAGGCACGGCGTATGTCAGGGGGTTTACAATCCTTGGCTAACTATGCTGCACCGCATTCCTTGCTCCGGAAGGAGTCGGAGGAATCTTATCCCTTTCATCCGATGTCATATGGGCCCGGCGGATGCTCGGGCTGACATCCCGGCGCCACCAACACCGCTTTTCGCCACGCGAGTGATCTGAAACATCCTGAAACAAAGCGAAATTTCCCGATTCGGTCATCCGTTGTCTGATGTGGCGGATGCTTTGTGTGAAGCAGCTTTTGTGTGATACGCCTACATACTCGCCAAAGGCTGCATTATGTCCGGCTGCCCGGTCCACACCGGTGCCTGCTGATCGCGTGGATGACAAGCGGTGCAGGAATTAGGGGGCCTGCACCGCTTTGATGTGGCCTTCTCGCCCCATTGGCGCGTATAATAAGGGCGACGAATCGAAGTTGATCATGCAGTCTTCATCTCGAACCTCCCTCACCTCTATCCCTTCTACCTCATCGATTCATCAGCAACAGCTTAAGCACAATCACACAACATGCACTCCTCTCTCTTCACTCTCCTACCCTTCCTGGCCCTGATCTCCGCCAGCCCCATCACCAAGCGCCAGACCAACCTCGGCAGCCTCATCGTCTCCGGTCGCTCCTCTTCCCAGTGCCTCTCCGTCCAGGGAGGCGCCCAGGCCGTAGCTGCAGGCCAGATCACCAACGGTACCCCAGTCGTCACTGTCCCTTGTGGCAACGCGTCCCTTTGGGACATCAGTACCGGCTCCGGGTCTGTCATCGTCAGCGGCACTGCGTTCGCCCTTGACATTGGTCTCACTCCTGGAAACAATGGGGCTCTCAAGGTAAGCTCCATCGCACTCAAGTTAGAAGATTGAGTATCACAGCTGATTCACTGAAGGTCTGGAAGTCATTCCCCACTTCCCCTCAGCAGACTTGGTACCTCACCGGAGACAACCGTATTGCCCAGACAGGCGGTGATCAGTGTCTTGATCAGGGAGACAATGGACCTCAGACCTACGCGTGCACTCCGGGCAACACCAACCAGAGTAAGCTTCAATCACCTTACCTACATGTGCCATGCTGACTTGCAGTTTGGAATGTCGCTCTTGATGCGCCCGGCCCGAGCGTGATAACCTCCTCGTCCGGTCCAGCTCCCACCGTCAGCTCAGGGTGCTACGCCGGTCCCGCAAATGGCACCCTGATCATCAGCTCCCACGGCCCATTTACTACTGGGAACGCCTCCACCGTCATCGCAGCTTCCGGCTCCTTCACTGCCGTCACCAGTGCCACCGGATCCCTGGTCTTCAGCTCGAGCAGCCCCATCGCTACTGCTGTTGCTTCCCCGGCCGTCAACTCCAGTGGTCCCCTCACTACCGCCGCCGGATCTCTGGTCATCAGCTCGAACGGGCCCGCCGCCACAGCCGTCATCGTCACCACGACAGCGGCTTGAGGTGGGGCGATCTAGGTGGGCGTGAGAGGCCATGGCGAGGGGAAATAAATAGCTCAAATCCAGTGATTAGAAAGATGAGTAGGACACTTAGAGCATGTATCAATTCTGTACGTTAGTGATCGGGACCGCTAGCACGTGGAGCAGCCGTTCTTTACGTCCATCTGAACCCGTTTCTGCCAAAGGACAACCGTTCTTCTCGACCGTTGTTGACTGAACACAGGTATCGCGCTTTCGAGGTACAACAGGTTCATAGCTATCTGGATTACATCAACAGCCGCATTCTGCACTGGCGTCAACGAGATCCGGATCGACAGCGCAAACACTTGTCAAGCTGATCAGTGAACTCACGACACACTACAGCCTCGATGTAGTCTCTGTCCTCCACTCCCCATGACTCAATTGTCGCGTACATCGCCTGATCAAATCAGTATAGCTAAACAAAGACTCCTCTCTCAATGTTTGATCGTGGTTCGATACTCACCTCGCGGTCCCGGATCAGTAAGACGGATCTGGATTTCCTCTCAGGGTACGCATCGGCAAACATACTCTTGTCTTTACCGTACTGACTTATGAATCTATCTTCGCATCAGTCTTGCAGGCGGGCCATAAAATTGAAGGACTTGCCTTCTTTCCTCGAATGGCACACCAGCTTCGACACATGCTGCCTTGCAGATGTCAATGGCGAGAGCTGTCGGCTGGGTGTAGAAGTAGACCTTTGATCCACCAAAATCAAACTGCACGTCAGCTGCGGCCGTATGCGGAAGGGCACTGGAGGAGTCTCAAAAATGCAACCACAGGAGATGACACCCACGCGTAAATGTATACCCTTCCCGGCTGGGTCAGGTGTGCCGCTGTTGAATCCAGCTACGCGTACGAATTTTGGCATCGACTCTGACTGGGCTAGACGCGCGGCCGGAGATGCAACAAGCTTCTCTTTGGCTTTCCGACCGATCGGTGTCGTTGCCTTCCGGTTAGGCGCCTTGGCTTTTTCTGCCACTTTGCTGGGACCCGCGACCGGGATTGGAGCCGGTGAATATTTGTCCCGGGGAGCAATTGACCGTCGGGTGCTGCGTCTTGGATGCACAGGCTGATCGTCTTCATTCATTGCGCTCAAAGATTGCGGAGTCAACTGCGAAAGGGTGAGCTCAGAATACAGCAATGACTATGTCGGCGACCAGGATGGAGCAGGCTGTGAGAAGGCTCACTACACCGAGCTTCCGCTTCTTCGGACTCGCAGGTACGATTTCGAGATCGCTGTCTTCTTCCTCGTCTTCGGTATCGGTATCGGTATCGGTATCGGTATCGGTATCGGTATCGATCCTGGCATTGATTTACGCGACTAGCCAGCTTCCTAACGTCTGCTGCCTCTTTTAACGCTGCGACCGCTGAGGCTATGGCTGCGGCCTTCGCATCTGCCACTCGTGCCGGTCCTCGTACAATCGACAAGTCCAGAAGGAAGCTATGGGAGTCAACCAAGATCCACACAGCGACGTTGAGCGGCGACAACCCGAGTCTAGACAGGTCTACTTACCCCTCAGCCGGCTTATCCGAGGCTTCGCGCCATTTCCAGTATCTCAACAGATCGCCTAGGGTCGTGTATAAGTTGACATCCAGCTTGAGTTCCGCCGTCTCATCCTTCGCGCGCACCTGATTCGGTCATCAGCTGTGTGATGGGAATCCGTTTCCGGTAATGGCTTACAAGAGCTGTCAGTCGCGTCTCCTTGATGGCTGCCATGCTGCCTTACTCGTCAGAAATGTTTAGTTACAGTATTATACACAGCTAAACACCTCTAATCACCTCGGAGAGCAAGTACGTAGCTGTATATAAGCTGTACGTAACGGTGGCGAAAATGTCACGTCTGCTCGGTAACTAGCCTTTGGTATAAACGCTGATAAGGTCCAACCAGTCTGGAACAAGTCTAGAGGAGCAGGGCTAGTCAGGTGCGGGATGCTGCGCCAAACTCCAAGCTGTAAGCCGAGAAGAGAGCCCACAAATCCCGTGACGTTGAAACTTTCGATTCCGACGATTCCGGAAAAGTTTCCAATGATTCACATCGCCCTAAAGAACCCGCTCAATCCCGCACATCCAAGAGCTTGACCAACAAGAATGCCGCCGCAGCTGCCAGACCACCGACAAACATGGTGGACGTAGCACCGTATAGGTATCCGCCAAAACCACCTTGTGCGCCTCTATATCCATTAGCTCGCACCCTTCGAAGTGAAATGACGGGCAACTTACGTGAAGTACGTCTTGAACGCGCCGAAAATGAACAGAACGACGCCAGTGACACAGCTGGAAATGATGAGGCCGGTCTGAGCAGTGACGGGGGCCATATATGGGATCAAGGGGATGAGACCGCCTAGGAAGTATGATAGGCCGATGGTAAGGGCGGAAATGTAGAGTCGTGAGGGAGGTACCTCTTCTGCAATATACATCAGTAAATAATCCCTATGGTCGACAAGACGAACGACTCACCCATGCCTTCTCCGAATTTGAGCAAGAACGCAGTCAGTCCCATATCTTCATCCCCCTTTGCCTCTTCTCCACCTTGTTCCAACAACCCCTCGGTTTCTGAAGAGCCTGTCCCCTTCTTCCACCCGAACCACCTCTTCTGCTCTTTACGCCCATTGGAGCTCCCGCTGTTTTCTCGAGCACGCATGACGCCTTCTGTTGCCGAGCCGTAGTTGGCCGCTCCACCAATGAAAATTTGATCCTCCACCACTCGGAGATCCTCAGCGACAAGGCGGGAGAGAGTCTCTTTGACGCCGAGAGGACCGAGAATGGAGTGGACCTCCCGTTCCATCTCGCCAGAGCACGAACGGGCGACTCGGGCTTGGGTCTGCCGGCGGAGGTAGTGGAAGTGGTCTAGCTCGGCTTGGGAAGCCACTGTCCTAAGTCAGCTGATGCAGTTACATTGTAGGGTAGATGCGAACATACAGTATCCACCTAGACCCATACTGATTGCTCCAGCGCACAATTCGGCCAAACCACCAGTGACGACCAATTTGCTAGAGCCGAGGCTTGACAACCCGGCAGTAAGGGCGAAGGGGACCGTCAATCCATCTGATAGACCGATAATTCTGGCACGGTCAGCAATGGGACACCTACACTATGCAAGACGCGCCAAACGTACACATCTCGCACAATCTCTGGACTGATCAGGTGTCGCTCATCCTCCCCTTTAAGATCCTTGCAGCACTGGTGTCCCTCCCTATCGTCCGCCCCGCACTTCTTAGCCAGCGGCTGTACATCGCCTAAAATCTCTTGCAGCTGCTCTTCTCGCTCCTGCGAGCGACTAGGCGAGGCGGGTCGCGGGCTACCTGAGCGGGACTGCGATCCACTGCCTGAGGCAGGGTGGAGAGACCACAATTTGTTGTTGTTCCCTTTGTCGGATTTGCCCGTCTCGCCATTCGGTCGAGAGAGCGGGACGGCTTCGCCGCTGGGTGTTGAGCCACACGCGCAGTTCTCACAGGCCATAATGTTGTAGAGTAAGCGTGTAGGTAGTTGTTGAGATGTAAGTTGCAAATTTGAAAGGGTTCGTGATAAGAGGAGATTTGTACCGTTTTTCGCCGCCCGGTTCGGCCGATAGTGATTACGGCATGTGTGTGTGTGTCAGGCATCTCCGCAAGCATTCATTCGTCGAGAGCACTTACTATACACTAACGATCAGATCTAGCCCGCAGCCTAGGAACGGTCGCGCTCCTTTGCAATTAGATGGAAGGGTATCGGGGTTAGTTTCCGACTGAATGCGCTCTCTAAATGGAGCAGGCAGTAGCGGTAGCACCGGCCACCATATCGTCAACCGCAAGTCAAGACATGCGACAGTGTCAAAACATATTCATTACTTACATGACCCGAGAAACATATATCTAACCAGGCTAACTACTCTATGAGGAAATGACATATATAGCTACAAGCTGTTGCAAAGACCTAACCAATCCCTCCTCTATCCCCGAGCAGTCTCCCACGCGCCCAAAGCCCTCTAATGCAAGCCTCCTTTCCCCCAGCCGCCGGTATCACCTATTGACTCGGGATGTTGAAGAGCGCCCCCCAATCTTCTCCCATCCCACCAAAATCGAACTCCCCGTCCCCGCCCACCCCACTCACACCCGCCACCCCTGACTGGTCCTGCTCCGGGAACCCACCGCGCCCAGCTTCAACCTCACTCATGAACCCAAACAGCTCATCCCACGCCGCCTGATCCATCCCACTATCATTGAGCGCTTTCGTGATCTCCTCCAAGCTCATATTAGGCACATCCTCTCCGCCCGTTCCTTGCGCCGCAAAGAATTGGTTTCCATCCTGGCCATATTGCTGCTCCACTTTGTTCCCTTCCAGACCAACACCCAGCCCCACTCCCCCCTCCCTGCCATCCTGTAATGGCGTAAAGCTGTTCCTTAGCCCACTCTTGTTCTTCTCCGGCGTGAGACGCATAGGCACCCCAGATCCCGACTCTCCAGGACTCGGCCCGAACATACTGCTCATTGGCGAAAAGTCGGGACTGCTCATGAGCAAGGACGAAATTTGACCGTGGCCCCCACCGTTGGCGTGACCGCCCGGAATGAAGGGTGGCGACGAGGGAGGAAGAGCCGAGAAGTCAAAGCTGGATTTGGGGGATGAGCTACGGACGAGGTCGGAATCCAAATTGGATGGAACGTGGGGTTTGAGGTGTTTACGAGGTGATCGACGCAGGAGTTGGTGCTGGTCGGAAAATTTATCAAGACTCTCGCCGAACGCATCGATGTCAAATAGCGTCGAGAGGTCGGTGTCCCAGTTCGCGCCCGTGTGGTGTTGATCGTCCGACATAGGGAATTGAAGCGATTGAATCCCGCTTTGGGTGATGTATTTGGGCCGAGTCGCACTCCCACCCGAGCCTGAACCGGACACTTCGCCTATGGACGGTAAAGGCTCAAACGCCTCATTGGGCTTAACAGCGCGAGTCTCCGGGTTGAGCCATCCACCAGGAGAGGACGCCGCCTCGCCGAGTGGTTTCCAAGCACCATTCCGACCAGTCTTGGCGCGGGTCGACTGGGCGGGCGATGTAGCAGGTGCTGCCTTGTTGGGATTTAGGTTGGAGCGGGGGATAGCAGCGGTGCTTGGTCGACGTTGAGCAATTCGCTGTGCGTCTTGGTTGACTGCAGCCGACATGGTCCGTTTGAAAGCGGCAGTGTGCTTGGCAAGTGTTTCCTTCGCCTTGTCGGCAGCGGCGGCAGCGGCAGCCTTAGCAGACGCGGGATTGCGGCCAAGCTTCGCAGGTGCTCGGGGACGCTCAATGACTTCTTCATCTACCGCGCTCCACATGTTTGGCGGACGCATCTCTTTGCGCGAGTTCCAGTATAGCCCGCAAGCTACAATATCAGCTTTGCCAAAGGCTCTATAGAGGGAGAAGGGAAGCTTACCATTGCAAACTTTGACAGCAGTCCCATCGTCCATAGTCCTACTCCTCCAAACGCTACTCTTTGTCCGTCCACAATTGTAGCACTTCATCTCGCCTGTCCCACACTCATCGGCATGATCGTGCTTTACCCGCTTTGCCGCCGTGCCCGCGTGACTGCCTGTGCTCTCCGCCAACGTCTGACCAGCGGTCTTCTCCAGTAGATCCAGAAATGCAGGACTAGCCAGCAGACGGTGGACTTGGTCTTTCGTGAGACTCGCAGGGTTGTTGTACACCGCAGCGGGGATAGATGGGAGATGCAGCTTCGCGTCGAATGCGGGTCCGGGCGACGATCGAGAAATAGTATCGGCGTTGGTATTTAGGCCAACTAATGCCCGCTCATCCATCTTGGCCGGAGAAGATGCCTTGCGTTTAGTCGCACCGGTACTGGCGCGAGTTTTGCGCCCGGAAGTGGATGATGACGCCGTAGGATATTCGGATCGTGGAGTGCCCGTGCCCATCAATCGAGGAGGCTGACCGTGTCCTAGGGGTGCAGGTGAAGATGCCACAGTGACGATATGGGACGCGGCAGGTCCTTCCAGGTGGACCGAAGAAGCTCGTCGTGGGGTGTTGGCCTGAGACGATGGAGTTGTCGCGGCGACCAATCCCTCTGGTCCCGGTAATGGACCCGTCATTGGCATCCCCTGTGGTCTCAACGAGATGTTCACTTCCAATCCCCAGCTTCCCTCCTCGTCCCCCATCATCAACGCCTCCAACGCGCTCATCCCTTCCGTCCCCGGCTGAGCTGGTGCAAAATCTACCGATCGCACCAGACGACCAGTGATCAATGTCTTTCCTTGCCCCGGTTCATTCAACGCCCAGCTGACAAGTCCCTTTCCAGACCATACTTCTCCGGCGGTAGAAGACAATGCCGCTGACGATGGAGATGGTAGGGTGGCGAAGGGGCCGGCGGGTGATGATGCGCGATTAGAGCGTAAGTGTGAGGGAATAGCGGAACGTTGACGGCGTAAAATCGTCTCGCGCGTGTCGAGAACGTATAATGATCTGTCTGGGGTATCCGAGTCGAATGAATGCAGCTCGGGACTGAATGTCAGTGATGGGATGAAGATCGTATATCGAGCAAAATTTACCTGGCAAATAGCACACCCTGAACCACCACTTTTAGCGGTATGGAACCCCATGTCTCCTCCTTCCCTTCAGACCCCTTGATTTTCGACGCGGAGTTGGCATGCACGTAGACCTGCTGCGGAGATGGAAAGATAGCAGTGAAGCTGGATGAAGTGGAAGGAAGGTGGTAGTTGACCAAGACTACAAATGTCAGCACTGACCTCGACTTGGGTGGACGCGACGGAAATTTCGCGATTGGGCTTACCTGGCAAAGAATGGATCTTGTTGGACGCTGGAATGCCGACCCCCATCTTCGCGCACGACTACGACGAAAAGGTCGCGAAGTCTTGATTCCAGCGGTATGGCACGCGAGTCGCGACTCGGCCAAGACGAGGTGGGTGAAGGAAAGTGACCAAAATTGGTGAGAGGGGTTTTCGTGTGCTTCAACGGGCCAGGCAAGTTGAGCAGTGGATCCAAGGTGAAGGAGGAAAGGAAGCGAAGGGATGAAGAGGAGCGCGATGTATAAAGTGAAGTGAAGTGAAGTGAATGAGAGATGGCGAGACAGGTAATAGGAAGGGACGTGAGCCAAATTCAGGAGTCACCTCTCCCTTTGGGCCGGAAATCAACAACCACCGAGAACGACGTCACGTGGCGTAACCTACTTAACGTAATATCAGTCGCGTCGACCTAATAGGCGCGCCACTCCTTGAGCTCTTTCGCTCTGCAATCGCAGGAAGCTGGATAGAGGTTCACTTTGATAGACCATCCGAGCTGACCACCCAACACCTGGGCGCCAAGGAGTCTCATCTATGTGCAACTTTCTCGAATCTGTATGTACTCGACTCTACTCCGACTTCCCTCCACATCCGAAACTTCCCGGGTCAACCGGTCAATATCAATCCCTGTCGAAAACGTAAGACGTCCGCATACGCATGATCTAATCCTTCGAGCCTGTACGCTCGGCTAAGCATAGGTGTCGCGGTTGTCCGTTTACGCTTCGGTCGGTGGCCCAACGGAGATTCCAAGATCCCTCAATCGGCCAGATGGGATGTCAAATACCTGAACGTCAGCTTTACTCCCTTGACAGAGTACACCGTTTCATCACAGAGCTCTGACCTCCACCAGAACACATGATGGTGAACAACAGGACTCACCCAACCGTGCACCCAGACCT
Organism: Dioszegia aurantiaca; assembly: GCA_001600655.1. Classification (NCBI taxonomy): domain Eukaryota; kingdom Fungi; phylum Basidiomycota; class Tremellomycetes; order Tremellales; family Bulleribasidiaceae; genus Dioszegia; species Dioszegia aurantiaca. The sequence goes on from BCKN01000014.1 coordinate 252,020, forward strand.
TCTTGCCCTCCCCTCGTCCAGCCCTTGCCCAACTATCCCTCATAGCTTCACTATCGCACACGTTCGCGACTGACACCTTAACATTCTCCTCTATGAGCCTGAGGATGGTGCATACTCCCTCAAGCTTATGACGGAGCGTCACGATGGGCTCGATGAATCGCATGAGGGGTGTATCGGAGGTGTCGTTCTCTTCGAACTTGGGATCGGGAAGACCGTGCGCTACGACACATCCACCGCAGCCAGAGTGGCCACAGACGATGACTAGCAGGTCAGCAAAATCAGGACTTCGCGTGATAGTAGTGCATGGACCTACCGTGCTCAACACCAACTGGCCCCACGGCATACTCAAGTAGTCCGTTGGCTGAGTCGTCGTCCGCCCTGAACTGATTTGCAACATTGCGCTACGACTCGTGAGCTGAGAAAATATAGCCATCATACAGAGCGATTCAACTCACCAGGACAAAGACGTCTCCTGGCTTTCGGTCGAGAATGACGCTTTCGGGCACTCGCGAGTCCGCACAACCAATCCAAAGGATTTTCGGGGCCTAGCGCATCAGTCAACGCTCACCTAACTCATCACAACTGATGATTGCCATGTCTGACATCTTGCCCCAGAGCAGTCACTCACTTGACCCTTACCGAGCTTCTCGAGCAATGCCGGCTCCGTGCTCGTAGTCTTCTTCGCCCACTTCTCGTTCGCGGCCATGAGCTCCTGCAGCTGAGGGAACTGCTCTATGACCGAAGTAGTCTTCGGCTCTGATTCCTCCTGGTGATTGCCGTTCATTTTGAGGGAGCGATCAAGTGTTGAGGAGAATGAAGGGGAAGAGTGAATTCGTCTAGATGAGGATAATTTTAGCGACGATGGGATGTAGTAGCGATGGGGTGACCCTTTTGTATGAGGGATAGATGTTGTACGTGTCGCCAGGGACGATAAGGCTCCGCCGCCTACTCCTCGGCAAAGGGATGTGGGCGACAGGTCCGGGCGAGAAGCAATGGAGCTGTGTGCGAAGCGAGCACGGGCTATTTCAGGCACGGGATTGAGGAGGCCGAAAGTAGCTCCGCGAAGTTGAGTGGGGCGGGGTGGAATGTTGGATGATTCTTCTGCTGGGGGTGGTAAGGGGGAAGCCTCGGTCTGGATCAGTTGGTATGAGTGGGAATGAATGTTGAATGCAGCGAATGGGATACCGGTTTTAGTCGGATCTTCAACATTTTGGGGGGAGCAGAGGGCAGCTTCCAACGGAACTCACACTCGATCGCAAAGAGGCACGCGGATGCAGATAAGCGGGGTTCCGGCACGGGGCTCCGCGTTTCGCAAACCTTATCTCGCCTCAGCCGCTTCAAGCTCTTTGATCATCGATCATGCATCATGCACATCGCTACAAGCTAGTCGCAGGTGAGCTGCCGTGGACACTGTATGTCGATTCCTGTCGAGGAGGATCACTACCCACGTGGATTTTCCGCCGGGAGAGAGAGAGGTCCTGTGGCATCAATGCGGAGTGGGTGAGTCAAGCCCGTGCACTGATCTCCCCTCGGAACTCAGACGCGCACTTTGCAGAGCTGAAGATGCGATGATTGACGGCGAGTCACAAAGGACAAAGGAGGCGCCATGATGGCTAAGGAGACTCAGGATCAGTGCTGACAGCTTCACGAACCCAAAGTGATTAATCTCGTCGTCAACGCGTCAACCCCCCTTGGATGCTTAAAGTACAGCGGCAGACGCGATGTGTTTCCATGCCTCTCCCCGCTAGCTCGATCAAGGACACTTCAAACATCTAACTCGCGCCCCCCTTAGATCTCCCAAAGGCATGCCCCGTGTCACTCAACTACGACTCCGCGCCATCTCACTCATCAGCTGACGTTTCATCTTCCGTTTCAGAACTTCGAGGGTGCGGCTACGTACGTTCCTTTGATGATTGGGGGTCCTCCGGGGCACCGCCAGACTGTCCCAACCACAAGGGCTCTACTGCTGATCAGTCTCGGCCCTCGGTACCTCCTCTCGATAGGAGCATTATTTTTCACTCGATTGCTACTGGTAGCTCCCACTTCACTCTTTCCCCATCCACATTCGTTCGCTCGCCTCTCTGTTCTTGAAGAGCTGGTCTCTGATACGACTGCCGAACCTCGTCGCTCACTCACCGCATCATCCCCTCGACTCAAAGATCTCTCACACCGCATCATCTAGGGCTCACGATCACCTCGGGTACCACACATTCATATCGGTTCCTCTCCCAATATGTCGATCTTCATCCCTCTCTTCTCGGCCCTCGCGCTCCTCGCTTCGATCGAGTCGGTCACGGCCCATATGGCGCTTTGGCATCCCTCGATGTATGGCTTCGCAGAGCCTTACGAGCCCTGCACCCCGCTTGCTGGCCTGTCGTTCGACAAATGGGTGAGTCCATTTACGTTGTTTTGGGGTTTCGATCAACCCTGTCAGAAAAGATGGCTTGGAAGACGTCTAAATGCCTCCCTTCTCTTCCATGGCCGCCTTCGTACCTGTCATTAAGCCTAGCTGACGTCACAGTGGTTTCACGGCTACACAGCCGACACCCCTGCCGAGGTCATGACAATCACCGCCGGCCAACCCCTCACTGTCGAAATCGCATGCCGCAAGGCTCACTCTACCTACGGCGACGCACCATCGGCCGATGGCTGCCCGATCGATTCCGGCGCCTTTCACGCTGGCGGCGAATCGTTTGTCAAGAATGGCTGGGAGGGAAATTCAGAGGCGGACCTCATGGGCTGCGCACTCGCCATTGCACCTACCAAGAATGCGGCCTCGACCGAGCCCGAAGATTTCACCGTCATGTCCATCCAGGAGAACTGTGTCAGGCAGCGGGATACGACATTTGCCATTCCCGCCAATCTGCCTGAATGTCCCAATGGAGAGTGCACGTGTGCGTGGTTCTGGCAGGGCAAGATCAGCGCGCCGCAGATGTACATGATTGGATTCGTGAGTTTTGCAGTCTGTACCTCGCACCGTTGATCATACTGATCGACCTCTCAGCGCTGCAAAGTCGTAGGCGGCGTCGCTACCCCCTTCCCCAAACCAGCCGAACCACGTCGCAATGCCATCTCCGGCTCTACCCAGCCCATGTATTGGGCAAACGATATGTCTAACATCGGCTACACCCCAGTTTACGACGCAGACAGACCGTCGTACAACAGCAAATTTGGGTGGGCAGATGGTGCACAGACTTCAGCGTTTGGAGCAGGTGATGCAGGCGGTGAAGGTGGTGAACAAGGGGGTGACGACGACGTCCCGGATCCCACCAGCGCTATCCCAACGCCCTCCACTATCCCTACCACCGTCCCAGACATAGGCGACAACGACGACTCCCCAGCGCCAATTCCTACATCTGCGCTGCCCACTGAAGATGGTGAGAATCAGCCATCAGTGTCAGCGGTCCCTAATTCCACATCCACTTCCACGACGGCGGTTCCCGATCCAGTCAATGATGACGAGCAGCCAGCACCTGCTGCATCCGCCATTTCTACAAGGACTCGGCGCCGACCTCGACCCACACACTGGAACAATCACGCTGCGCCGGTTCCAACTACCACTGCTATCACTGCTGCTCCAGGCGCAACAGGATCTACTTCGGTCTGTGCAGGTGGGCCTAAGAAGCGGAGTAGGAAACATCGGGTCCACGCCTAGATGGGGACAAGTCTGCGCTGTACGTAAGTATCATCGTCGACGTTAGGTGGCGATTGTACAAATGAGTGACCTGGGCTGGACCTGGGCCAGCAACATGTATATGACGAGTATCTCTACATGGGCGGCGGTCTCACAGCTATCAGAGTCACAGTGCAGCGGCGCAGTACACTCCTCCAGCTGCAGAGCATCAGCAGCGAAATTCCGCCTTCCGCCGGAAGCCAGAGCTGCAGAGCTCTCTGAGATCGAGAGCCATGGCCCATCGCAGATATCCCATTCGCATCTATCCCAATTCCGCTTTCAGACCTTTCCTTTACCCTCCCCGATAATCTGTCACTCTGTATCAATCCAGAATCAGCCCAGATGGCATTCGCCTGATGGAAGCGAAGGACGGAATCCAAGGCCGCCGGCAAATGGATTCAAAGGAAACACTGCCGTCGGACTCGGTGGCCTCATCTCTCCGTGGTAAAGATCGATCCTAAGCGCATATTCGAGTCTCAAAGCCCACCGCTCGATACCCCGATCAAGGAGCAGGAAGTTCAAAGTACCCCGACATCCCTCGAGAGGTAGAAGGCAAGCCCTCAGCTTCTCAAACAGGCGAATCGCTACAGCCAATGACCCCTGATGACCGACTCCAAAGGGGCGACTTTCTCTATAGATGTGACGCATTTCAGCCAGAGCGCTCTAGGCAAGGAGAACGTGTACTTACCTTTGTCCTCATTCTCCGTCAGGACGACTATAAGTCAAGCTGGTTAGGGTGCCGGTGGATGAGGCATTTCTTTCTGTGAACTGAATCCTGATCATCTCTTTCAGCTTTCTTCATCGACCTTGTTGTTCAATCACTCGCGACTTCACTTTCCTTTTGTCACTTGAGCCGGTCTCGATATACTCTTATCCCTCCCTCCTTGCGCTTATCTCCTGACACCCATCACTCTAGCGACCCCGACGACGTCGACGCGACCCAGAATGTCATCCCTCGTCACCCTCTCGGCGGGTATCATCTTTGCCTCCATCCTCCCCGCCGCTCAGGCCCATATGGCGCTATGGAGTCCTGCAGCTTACGGCTTTGCACAGCCGTACGAGCCCGTCACCCCTTTGGCTGGTCTATCGTTTGAAAAATGGGCAAGTCCAACTACTATCATCTTGACTCAGATCATATCGCTCTCATCCTCCCAATCCCTACAGAGATACAGTAGCAGGCGACCCTATTCCTACATTTGCTTTTGCTCCAGAGCTGACCCACCAGTGGTTCCACGGCAACGCCGCCGACTCCCCTACCGAAACCATCCAAATCACCGCCGGCCAGCCCCTCACTGTCGAAATCTCATGCGACAAAAAGTACTCCACCTACGGTAACATGACCTCGGTCGATGCCTGCCCTATTGCCGACTTCTATCACGCAGGCGGAACAGGCGCAACCGGCTGGGCCGGAAATTCCGAGACCAATCTCAAGGGTTGTGCCCTCGCCATCTCCCCAACGGCCAATGCAGCCCTGACCAAACCCGAAGATTTCACAGTCATGTCTGTCCTTGCCAACTGCGTTCGAAATCGCGATACCGTCTTCCTCATCCCTGCCAATCTCCCCGATTGCCCCGCAGGCGGATGCACGTGCGCCTGGTTTTGGCTTACGGGCCGAGACGAGATGTACATGACTGGCTTCAAATGCGATGTGGCGGGCGGAACGACGGCGCCATTCCCCAAATCCATGCCGCCCCAGAGGGGCGCCATCAAGGGTCCCACGCAGCCCATCTACTGGGGGAATGATATGCCCAATATCGGCTATACTCCCGATGAGACGAACAGGCCAACGTACACTGCGACGTACGGCTGGGAGGATGGAGCGCAGTCTGCGGCGTTTGACGCCCCGGCTGCTGGTGGGGATGGTGAAGGGGAAGGCGGTGATGTTCCAGTCGTCGTGTCGCCCGTCGTCACCCCACCAATCGTCGATCCTCCCGTCGCGGCGCCGCCTACAGGTACTGGCGGCCCGAAGATTTGTACAAAGAAGGCTAAGAAGGCGGCATATGAGTACGCAAAAAGGAGTAGGGTCTTCCAGGCGGGTTATGTCGCGGGCAAGTAGTGGATGTGCATAGCCCTAAAATGTGCTACATGACGGGTGCTTGAAGTCCATGTTTTATAGCCGTCTACTGAAGTCTGAGATGGTGAAATTGAACCAACAATTCTAGACGCCCGGCTAGAGATACCAAAATGACATGCAGTATTGGTATCTAAACACGACTCTAGCGGTCCATCCATCTACTGTTTCTTTTTGATGACCTCCTTCAACTCAGGTAATGCCTCTCCCACCTTCTCAGCCGCAGACTCCAGCTTCTCCTTGGCCAATTGCAGTACCTCCTCTGCCCGTCGCTTGATCCGTCTGTCTTCTCCGCGAGTGACAATCTCAGCAGGTGCTAGATCGGCAAAGAGAGCTTTGCAGCCCTTTTCTACTGCCCAGCAAAGTCCGAAGTCGAGCACCATGGCGACTGAGAGCTTGATCTTGAACTAAAATGATATCAGCAAGAGTAATTATAAGTTCGGCGACACGATAATTTTGCTAAGACTCACTTCTCCAGTCATAGGCACCAATTGCAACCAGCTGTTCAACTCAGGCATGAACTCGGTCGCACCAGCGTAAGCCACGGCGGAAGCGCCGAGCAGACCGTAGTACAATGGCGGGTTCTCTCGAATACCCTCTCTGAATGGTCGACCCTATCGCTTGTCAGCTTTACTATATTTCCTGCGAGGGAACAGCTAACCTGGAAGTTCAAGACGAAGGTGGAAACCTGTTGACTGAGACCAAGAAGGTAGATGGCAGTGTTGAGAAGGGAAGGCTCGAACTTCTTCTCCAGGTCGATCAGGCCGCGACTTAGATATCAGCATCTTCTCGTATATGCGTTGAGCGTAGACGTACGGCTCAAGGAATTTGGCCAGACCAGTGATGTACACCAAAGCGACGATATGTACCGCGAACTGTAGCAAGACGGACAGCAGAACGTAGAAGTTGAAGATGTTGCCTAGGGGCCTTTCGCGCGAGAGCTTCTCGACAGGCTACGACATGGTTAGCTCTTGCCGCCGAACAACATTGTTTTCCGATCGGGAAAGCTCACCTTGGCCCGTGAGATACACAAGAAGCAGACACTCATCATCATGCCGGTAATCGTGACTTGGTAATCCCCAAACTTGATGCCATCGAGATATTGCACCGAAAGCGAGTAGGCGGTAATGAGGCAGTTCAGAGCGAGAATTTTGTACATTTGGATAGTGGCCACGAGGGTACATCTGCCTTGACGGATGATATTGGTAACTATTCAATGAGCTGTTGCCTCCTTCCCATGAATTTACGTATCCAACTCACTAGCAGAAACATTGGACAGCTTGCTGGTGAACGGAGCGGCACATGACGCATCTCCAAGTTTGATCTGAGGAACCTCGGTATCTTCATCCATCTCCGACAGCTTTGCAGTGATTGTCGCCATGTCAAACTAGATTTGTCAGCTCTAGATCCCAGCTTGCGCCACCACGTAACTCACCTTATCAAGTGGACTAGTCTTCTTTGCAATCTTGTGATCCGCAGCAACCTTCTCCTGAGTCTTGACAAGTTCCGGATACGCATCCCTCAACAAGGGTGGCGGTGCAGGTGGAGGTTGACCAAATCGTGCCGACAGCTTGATTTGCTGTTCGTATACCTTCTTCATCCGGTCAATCTTCTGATGCTCGGCAATCTTGGTAAGGTCCTCCGCGGTACCTTCAAGCAAGGCAACACCGATGTGAGCAGCTTTGAGAGCACCGACGTCGTTCGTTCCATCTCCAGCCATGAGGGTTGTATAGCCCAGATCTCGGAGAGTGTGGAGGATGAATTCTTTCTGATTGGGCGAAACTCGGGCGTATACCCAGGTGTGCTTTGCGAGGAGAGGCCAGGTGGGTAGGGGTTCGTATTGCCGCAAAGCAGCGCCGGTGATGCAGATATCGTAATTGGCGAGAATGTCACGGTCGAGCGGTTCTGAGGGGTCGCAAGGGATAACTTTGGTCTCGTCCACATTGCGCCAGACAAGCTCTGATACAGTGTCAGCTACTACCAGCGATTTGGGTTAAATGTAGACTTACCATCTGTAGTCGTGCCCTCCTTGAGATCAAGGATCATCGCTTGACGGTCCATGATTTCGACATCTTTGGCAACGTGTACGGCGGTAAGAGGATTGTCACCGGTGATCATGATGCACTAGCGGGTCAGCTGTGGCATCTTTGATGATCGAGTAACTTACACGGTGCGACGAGTCATTCAACATCTTGATGGTCTCGATGGCATCCGGCTTAAGGGGACAGTGGAAGACCAAGAATCCAGCGAAGGTGAGACCACACTCGACATCAGCTCGAGGCGTAGTATTGATCTGATGGGATGAGCTCTTGACAAATTTCACTCTAAGCGAGGTTAAAAAAACTCACCTTCTCAGGCTGAATGTTCATGGTCTTCGTACCCAGAGCCAACACTCTGCTTCCTCTTCGAGTATACCACCGATACGTCTCATCATACCACTCCGGTACATCAACATACATTCCCTTGAGCGTTTCGGGTGCTCCCTTGACGGCTGCAATCCATTTACGGCCATGCGTGTCATTCACGGCTGAAATGGTTGACATTCGCTTGAGAGATGAGGAGAATTGGTAGCGCCGGCGAATGTGAACTTGGGATCGGTGAGGCGCATCTTTGGCATTGGGGGAAATTTGGTCACCTGCAATGGTCTCAGCAAGACGTCTCATTACGCAACGTTGATGGCTCACCCTTGGACAATTTCCAGTCGAGAGCACTCAGAGTCGTCTTCTCCATAGGGTCTCCGACGACCGTGCCATCTTCCAGTAGTACCAGTGCGTGTGCAGCAGCAAGGGTTAGGGTCGTGTCCCGTCCAGTCTCCGTGACCGGGGTGAGCTTCTTTGGGTCGCTTCCGCTGATGCGTCAGTCAGAACTCTTCACCGGGGGCCTCGCCGAGTGGTCCACTTACTCTACACCTGCAACACCTTCCACAACCAGATCCGTGCCAGTGATGGTACCAGTCTTGTCGAAGCAACATACGTCGACTCGGCCGGCGAAGGGGATACGGAATGGCTCAGTGCAGAAGATGGCGTATTTCTGGAGTGCGACAAGCGAAGCGTTGACAGCGAGTGACAATTCCATCGGCAACTCTGGCGGTACGACGGAAGTAATGATGAGGATACAGTCGAGTAGGAGCTTTCCCTTCTTCATGCCTCGCTCGAGTCCTTCGTGGTCAGCTCAGTTCAATACTACGGGTAGCCAAGCTCACCTTTGATCCAGACGTAGGCTGAAGCCGCAATAGCGAAGATGAGGAGGAAGCCAATGAACAAGAAGCTTTCAAAGTTGTTTGCAGACATGCGCTCCGTGGAGAAGATCATGGTGCGTACTAGCTGGCCTTGCGTCGTTCCGAAGCCTGTTCGAAGAACGACAGCGAGACATCCACCATCCGGCGCTATACTGATGAGCTTCGTTTGGCAAAAAATTAAAAGGTTTGGAGCTCACTCTGCAGATTGCCCTCTCCTGACTTCTCAACTTGAAGTGCCTTGGTCCCACTAAACAAGATCGAATTCCTGTCGCTCCCGTTCATGTCTAGGTTATCTGACCCATCCCGCAGTTCCACGCTTTCTTTGAGCAGAGGTGTCGATTCACCGGAGAGCATAGCCTCGTTGACAATTGCTGTGCCGCTGAGAAGGAGGAGGTCGCATGGAATACCAGATTCAGGCTTGGTTCGGACTAGTCAATTTCAGCGATAAGTTGTAAAATCCAAATCCTCGTATCCACTCACGGACAGACACGAGATCCCCAGGTACCAGCTCAGACGAGACAACCTCCACCCATCGACCGTCCCTGTATGCCTGCACCGGGTATGGAGTGACACTCATTGTCCGGAACTCGGTGAGAGTCTTGACTCGCTGATATTGTCAGATCTGCGTCGTAGCAACCGAGAGGCAAATCTCACCTGGAAGACAACGGTACACTCAAAGACCACAAGCATGAACGCCGTAAATAACGAATAGTACCAGTATTCGTCCAAGCACCAGAGAGCCACACAGAACATCTGGAAGACGAAGAAAGGCGCGACAGCGTGCTCAGCGAAAAGCTCGGTAAACTTTGGGATGGGAATGTGGCATTCGTTGGGACCGTAAGTCGCTTTGAGTGACTGGAGATCGGGTGCTGCCTGACCTCCAGCGGCAGCAGCAGCTTTTGCCGCGGACGATGGATGTGTGACGATTCCGCGAGTCTTCTGGTATGTTGACAGAGCGGGAGATGAGTCGCATGGGTATGGGATGAGAGTGAAGACGTTGGTGGTCGCTACAATCAGGACGGGATGCAGGTATGTGCTTACAGTCTAGAACGTAGGTATCTCTTTGGTAAATGAACGAGTATGTTGGCTGAGAAGCTCCAGGTGCCTGATGATTCAGCACATTCGTCTTTCTACTCTTATAGTGGATGCTACTGCGCTTACATGCTTAGCATCAAGGGGAACCATTTCGCCCTTGCCCTTGCCCTTCTTTGGAATCACCCTGACTTTCGACGCATCCTTTAGTGACTGAGCCTGACAGAGTCAGCTATGAGCTCATACCAGAGGAGGAAGCCGTGAGCTCACCGTCCGGTATGCAATCCTCGAGTTCACTCTGGTACTCCAGGCAGTGATCAAGAAACTCAGCGCATGGCCACCGAAGACCAAGACACAGTAGATGAATGTCCATTCTTCAGATTTGATCCATGTCTCATATCGGTGGTAGTAGGTGAAGTATAGCAGCGGATAGAGGGCTGAAGGTAAGTGTGGCTCCATTATGGGCAGCGGGCTGATTTACTTAGGAAGGGGATACCATAAAGTCGGGCCTGGATTGGGATGGGATTATGCAGCGAGATGCCCTCAATATCGGCCGATGATATGGCCGGTTGAGACCCCCTGTATGTCAGCTGACTGTACTTAGTTAGGGACCTACATATTGCTGGGTGCACCTGTGATATAGAGAAGGACGATTACGCCTGTGCATTGCTGGAAGTTGTTGGTGGAGGCCTGGTAGGGGAAAAGTGCCACACTCACGGAGATAGGTGACAACTCCATGTCTCCCTTTGTCGCGTGGAAGGTTCAGGCGCGTCACAGCGTGTGCATGGGCAACAACGTAGTACTGCTTTTGATGGGAGTAACAATAATACCGCTCTCTATCTACCTACTGCGCACTCCCATCTCGGTCCAGCTCGCCTGATAACCGAGGTCCCTCATCGCCAAAAATGAACATCTTCCGATTCATCGGCGACTTGTCTCATCTCGCCTCAATCTTTATCCTCCTCCACAAAATTCTGCTGTCTCGGTCATGTCGAGGCATATCGTTCAAAACGCAACTACTATACCTCATCGTATTCTTGACGCGTTATGTCGACCTCCTCACTGGACCATACGTCAGTGTATACAACACGTTGATGAAGCTGTTCTTCATTGGGAGCACGGGATACACAATTTATCTCATGAGAGTCAGATTTAGGTGAGTGTTGTTGGAATGGACATACTGTCGTCTTGCGACATTTCCTATCGAAGTGACTGCCAACTGGAGGATGCAGGATAGGGCAGACTTCGCGCCACTGCATTCAGCGGGCGCTCTATAGCGTTTCAAGCGTACATCAATTTAGCCATGCTGACTCCCAGACCGACCCAAGATGCTTCACTCGACACTTTCAAACTCACATACATGATTCCTCCCGTCATCCTCCTAGCTTTGATATTCAACTACGCCTACACCCCATTCGAGCTTACATGGGCGTTCTCCATCTGGCTCGAGTCGGTCGCTATCCTCCCTCAGCTGTTCATGCTGCAGCGTACTGGCGAGGCTGAGGCTATCACCACACATTACCTCGCGGCTTTGGGTCTATATCGAGGCATGTATATTCCTAATTGGATGTACAGGTACGTTTCGTGACGTACTGATCTCGGCTGCATATGGAAATGCTGACTGTCAGATACTTCACGGAAGGCGCTTTCGACCCCATCGCCGTCGTTGCCGGTCTTATACAGACAGCCATCTACGCAGACTTCGGTTATATAGTAAGTCAAATCATCTATGCTGATTCATTTACAAGCTGATGAATTCAGTATGTCACAAAGTGAGCAACTAGAGATCGCGCGAGGTGAATGACCAGAGCTGACGAGACAGAGTCCTTCGAGGCCAGAAGTTCGAATTACCCGCATAGACGTCGTATCTAGAAGCTCAGCAAAGAGACTCCATCGCCTAGACAGTCCACATGAAAGGAAACTTCACACTTGGAATTAGGCGTGCTGACTCCGGCCACAGTGAGATACCTGACGTCGAAATTCTTGCACACGTTCCGATAGAGGTGTCATGCGTTCTTGTCTCATGTCTCTCCTCAATCTTGTCTGGCGAGTGTCCTCAGACCAGGATACCTTGCGCCCACAAGCAGTGAGGCGTGGCGGGACAAAGCAGTACTGGTACAGCATTCCTCGCGGCATTGTCTATGGCCGAGGAAAAGTTTTAAACCGGTCATTTTCAGGTTTCAACTCGTTAAACCGGTCACTTGCACTTTTAAACCGGTCACCTCTCTGGACATCAAGGTGAAGTCTGTCAATACTACCAGGAAGACTTATCTGGAGGTGTCAGGCTGTACATGCTGCTCGGCGCTATCCGCTCATGGAGAAATATTGTACTTCTGTAAGCAGAGTGACCCCGTATCCATCATGATCAGGGGACCCCCTCCATCTGTTGTTGTCGATCATTGCTATTGAGGCAATGCATTAAAAGTCACTTTGAAAGCGTGAGAGCGTTCGCACGACTGACCGTGTTCCAGACACAGGCTCCTCGGTCGAGTCGATGGATAAGACCGTCGCTACAGGAGGTCTGTGCTGCGGATGACCGGTTTAAAACTACAAGTGACCGGTTTAACGAGTTGAAACCTGAAAATGACCGGTTTAAAACTTTTTCTCGCCTATGGCCTGCCGGCATCCTCGCTTATCGGCGGGGGCAACGGGGAAAAATGTGGTCCACCCCACCTCGAGGGGCCGAGTTGGCTCCATCGTTTCCTACCTTGTGCGGGTATCACTTGACGATCGTATAACACTGAGAAGGAATGTCTGCCCAGCCAGTCGAACCAAATGCGACAAGCTCAACGGGTGCGAAGCAGAAGGTGGTGATTGTCGGCTCTGGTGCGTTCGCCCCCCGCAATGGCATAGCCACATCGAAAACAGGTGTCTGACGTCAATCATAGGCATCTATGGTATCTCTACAGCACTCTACATGCTCAAGGATGGGAATTACGATGTGACAGTACTTGATAAATGTGGTATCCTTCCTGCGCCAGATGCAGCCAGCACAGGTGAGATCCGATCTCCTTCCTCTCCGAGCGCCCAATGAGCTGACTTCTTCACCAGATATTAATAAGGTATCTTGGACCATTTGATTCACTTGCACCAGTGCTCATCACTCAGATTATCCGCGCAGGTGATTATGCCGATCCACAGCTTTCCAAACTCGCAATTGAAGCAGTCGAGATGTGGAAACTCCCAGAGTGGGAAGGCACATATCATGAGTACGAGCTTTCATCTCGATGTATCCCACTACCTGAGCTGACGAGGGAGATCAGGAGTAATGTGTCTCTCATCGACTGACAGTCCTTCCGGCACCCACTTCGTCGACTCCGCCTACGTAAATTGCCGAGCCAACAACCTTCCTTGCCACAAATTGCAGTCGGCCGAGGAGATCCAGGCTGCTCTGAGAGAACGGACGACAGTGCCCATCGGAGAGTTCACGGGCAGGGTGGGTTACATGAACCCTACGGGCGGATGGGCGGAGAGTGGCCGAGCGCTTGCCGTGGGGATCAAGCGGGTCCGACAGGAAGGTGGGGAAGTCCGACCGGGTGCGGAGGTCGTAGGGCTTGTGAAGGACGGGAGGAAGGTGAAGGGTGTGAAACTCGCGGACGGGGAGGAGATTCTTGGCGATTTGGTTCTGGTGCGTCCTGCTTTGGTCTGTGGGAGATGGGCTGATGCGATAGATCACGGCCGGAGCTTGGTGGGTCTCCTAAGAGTGCCCGCGGGATAATAGCTGATGTCTCAGGTCTCCTTCGTTATGTGCATCTGAGGGGGTGCTAGCACCGCTGCCGGATGTTGTGGCAACTGGGTACGTCATACAAGCCCGATCTTGCGTGAAATGTCAGCTGAATACGTAGACAAACAGTAGCAACTATACAATTGAATGCTGAGGAAGTCGAGCGATACTCTAAAAACCCAGTCGTAAGCCATACCCTCCCCCATCCCGTCACCCTGCCAGTACTCTTCTCCGGCTGACTACCAGATATTCAACCTCGATAACGGCTTCTACCTCTTCCCACCGAATCCCGACGGCCTCATCAAGGTAGCCACGCACGCTGCGGGGTATACCAACCCCATTGGCCCATCATCCGCTTCTGTCCCTCAGACCAAGCTCACACCCGGTGCGGAGTCGGGGGCGATCCCGCGCGAAGCTGTAGTGCGATTACGAGCGGGACTCGGGGAGCATCTACCAGAGTTCAAAGATCGGGATTTCGTCACGACCAGATTGTGCTGGTGAGTATACAATGCGTGCCTCATTCCCAATACCAATGTTCAGGTACGCCGATACGCCTTCTGGAGACTGGTTGATCGATTATCATCCAGAGTACGACAACCTCTTCATCGCGTCAGGCGACTCGGGTAAGTCTCTGATCTCTGACTGAGACTCGGCTCGCTGCTAATATATCAGGACACGGCTTCAAGTTCACCCCGAATATCGGAAGGGAAATCTTGCGTATCATCCAGCGGAAAGGCGATCCTGAATACACGCGCCGATGGGCGTTTGGGGGATGCCCTAATTCCGACGCGGACGAGCGGGTGGGGGAACGGCAGGTTCTGAAAGCCGAAGAGCTTGCCGGGCCTGAGGATCTAAAAGCGTGATGTGAAGGAGCTCGGATCGGTTGGGCGGGTGCATGCAGTGTGTCGTTGAGGCAGTTGGTGCATGCACTTGTGAGGGCGATGGCTCAATGCTCTGCACAGCTGCCCAGAACGAAAACTATGCATGTACACGACGATTCGCGCACGGGCACTTTTGTTGCGGAGAAATTGTCGGCCGAGATTTCGGGCGGTGTCGGCCGAAGAGTTGTCGACCATACTGACGGGCCAAAATCTGTAGCGGTTGGTATGCATCTTCACCCGCATACCCGCATGTCTGACTCAGTCATCCAAGGATTTCTGATGAGGTGCTCCCGGTGTTAGGAGACAGTCGGACGAGGTCATCTTAGTAGCTTGCTAGAGCTCGAAAGTAGAGCTTTGATGCAAATTTTCACCATCGGCAACGCATTCCGACGTCCGCCAGCCTGGTCTCACGGCATCTGTTGCCGGATGTAGCCGTGAGCCAATATGCTGAGCCATATTTGGAACGACGACTCGGAGTACGCAGTACCGTCTTCACATTGCCCATCTCACTCACTACGCGATCTCAACGGAGCATTCTAGCTGCCAGCTCACCTTTTCTGCATCCTTACCGCTAGACTTTCAGCCCATTTCTCGACTACACGACCTCCACTCGAACTTTTCCTCATCGGAGATGCCCGATGCACCCCAACCCTCCCACCCCCTGCCCTCAGCCGCCGCTGTGGACCCCATCCAGCCTGGCCCCTCCATACCGAGCACGAAAGACAAGCCCGATCGGCGTTCGTCAAGATTTGCCAGGTTGACCCTCGTTCGATCGACTGACGCCCATCCACCACATCATGCCCATTTCGACGTTCCGGAAGGCGGGCCCGACTCAACCCCTGGCTCTCGCGAAAACTCCCCTACCCCAATTCCGCACCATGAGCCACATCATCGGCAGGATGGGGAGCCGAAACATAAGCCGATCATAGACATAGAACATGTGCCGGTAGAAAATGATCCGAGAGATTGGTCAAATGGGAAGAAGAATTTCGTGATGGTTTTGCTTACTGTATCTGTGGTAAGTCAGCTCTGAGTGGGTCTGGGAGAAAGCTCATGATCAGCTTGGGCCACTGATAGCACCAAGTATCTATAATCCGGTCATTGACGATGTTCAAGCCGATTTGAATGCTACCCAAACCCAGATCGGCCTGAGCATCTCGATGTATATCCTGTAGGTTTAGGTATTTCCAAGGTCGATGTTGAGCTTATATTGCAGATTTCAAGGCTGTGTGCCTGTTCTGTGGGCATCAATTGCCGAGATAGTAGGGCGCAAGAGCGTTTACCTCGTATCTTACGGTGTAAAGTTTCTCCGCCAGCTGCAGATCGCTGGGGTCATGCGCTAACGGCCAGATCTATTTCATTGGTTCACTGGTTGGATCGAGAGCAACAAACATGCCACTGTTCATCGTCATGAGATGCCTGCAAGCCTGCGGGTCGTCGGCGGTAGTCGCTGTGGGCGCTGGATCCCTGGCGGACATGTTCGAAGTGCATGAGCGTGGACAGAAGCTTGGAGTATTTTATGGCATGCCGCTGGTCGGTCCCGCAATCGGTCCTCTCATCGGCGGAGCACTTGGAACTGTGAGTCTCCAGTCTGACGTTGAACCCGCACCAAGCGCTGAGAATCTAGGCATTCGGCTGGAGATCGGCCCTGTACTTCCTCGCTGCCTACGCAGCCATCGTTGGCCTCCTCTTCTTCGCCTTCCCCGATACATGGCGTCGAGAGCGATCACGTGTGTATCAAAAAGCGATGGAACGAGCCGTCCGGCGCGCTATACAACATGACGAGGCGAAGGAGAAGAAACGCGCCCGGAAAATCAGTCGCGGATTGTCTTCAACCGCAACCACACCGCCCACCACTGGCTTCCCCAGTCCCGCCATGAGTCGACGAGGCAGTATCGTTGTTGAAGAACTGGTATCGAGTGCTCAGCCTGTTGAAGTCCAGGTGGATGAGGAGAAGGGTGTTGTGATTGTCAAGCGGAAATGGTGGCAGTTTGGAAGGAAAAGGGTGGAGGAGGAACACGAGAAGATTCGGCCTGGTTGGAGGGATATCAATCCTTTCCCTCAAATGTGGAGCATCTTCCATCAGCCCACAAATGCTGTGGTCCTCTTTGCCTCCGGTCAGTCAGCCTCATCTTATGTCAAAACATCAGCTGAACTCAACAGGTATCCTATTCGCTGCGCAATATACTATCGTCTACACAGCTTCAGTCACCCTCGCCGCAGCGCCATACAACTACAACCCCTTGAATATCGGTCTTGTCATTCTGAGTTTCGGGGTGGGTAGCATGGCTGGGTCGATCGGGGGTGGCAGATATAGTGACATCATCTTGAGAAGATTGAAGGCGAAGAATGGAGGTGTCAGTCAGCCAGAGGTGAGTTGAGCTTGATGTGTTGCTATGAGTTGCTCGAGCGCTGATGATCCCAGATGCGTTTGAAGAGTACCATCCCGGCTGTACCTGTGGTCGTCGCTTCTTTCCTCGCATATGGATGGACGGCGGATCAGAAAGCCCATATCAGCGCAACGGTCATCACCCTATTCACCAGCGGTCTTTCCCTCATGTAAGTGAACTCGCCATGACTGGCGGACGCAGTACACTGATCCGCTGCTCAGGATGATCTACGCATCGACCCTGGCCTACCTCGTCGACTCCAATCCCGGCCGATCAGCCGGAGCCGTCAGCTGTAACTCATTCGTCCGAGGATCGCTTGGCTGTATCTTGTCACAGGTCGCCATACCTATTCAGACTGCCATCGGAGAAGGAGGACTGTACTCTATCGTTGCGGGCTTGCTGGCTGTTAGTACTTCATGTCTCTTGTTTATAGCTGGTGAGTTCAATCGATGTCTGAACCTAAGCGCGGTGCTGATTGAGCAGCAAGAGGGGAGAGCTGGAGACAGCCCGAACATCGTTGGCCGTGGGAGAAGCGGGACGGCATATCGCCAGTCTCAGGAGATGAGAAGTCGAGCTTGGATGAGCCAAGTCCTGCTGGGCAAGATAATGCGCGGCGTCCGAGTTCATGATCTTAGATTTACAGTGAATCTTGTTGTAATCATATAGAGATGCCATGTCATCGCAACAAGAGATACTCCTTTGTGAGGAATAGCTCAGTGCAGGCGATAATTGTATTATGTCCCTGCTGTTTCGGGAAATTACCCTTTACGGACTGCATTCCTCGTACTGTTCCCATCAATCCCGGAAAGTTGCATTTTAAGCCAGACGTCGTATTGCCATTGCGCATCAATACATGAAGCTTGCATGCACATTGTGGGTCGTTCAGTACACTCAGGGCTACCTCTGAGAACAATTTTTATGCATGCAGCATAAAAATTGCAGGACCCAGCGTGCCTAGAAAAACACTGTCTCTACGCCTGCTTGCCGGCAGCGCTGGATCCTTGATGACCTCAAGAAGATCCCAGGATATCTATCAAACTCTTCTGAAAACGTCCGAGGTCTCAACCCTGACCGAGGGAGCTTGCGGAACTTTGCACGAGGTCTTCGACATGAGATGAGAGAGGCTTGTCGCGCGCATGTTTGGCTGCGGCATCGGACTTCAGGAATCTCGGGCAGTGTCCCCGATGAAACGTTCCCTCCCATCTACAGTATTTAGACAGCTCAGTGATCAGCGCATGCATACAGACATGCTCAAGGCTGACTTTTCCTATGATAGCTACTGGTGCATGCTGCACACCAGCCACAGCGGCATGGAAGGTTTGCTACCTGCTAGAAAGGACACACACATTATCTGAAACACACACAGTCACACACTAGCTGCCGGAGCCGCTTCCTCCGGGATGCCAATCGGCGCAAGCTTGCTATACGACTCAAATTTCAAGCTGAATGCATGAAATCAAAGCCCAGCGGTAGGGCTGAATGTCCTGAAGACGTCGATACTCATGCGCGCGATTCATATGTAGAAATGCATGTTCTACGCCGTTTCCCGCTTAAAATGCAACTTCCCGCCACTAAAGGGTAAGAACCCGGATCTAAAGGGAAGTAAATAAAACACGCCAGTGCAGGAACTGCCTCAATGTTCAATTGCCACTTGGGGAAATATAGCGGGTGGCGGGACTTGCCGCAAGCGGGATGCGGTCGATCAACAACAGCCAGCTTTTGGCCAGCTTCATCTCTTGTGATACTGTGCATAACATCTCGCCTCTATACCCCTACCACATATTCAACATGTCTAGCATCATCAGACGATCTGCCGCGCTCGCGTGTGCCGGTCCGGCTTTGGCCAGGAACTTCGGGGCTTCCGCCGTTGCGCTGAAGAAGCGAGGTGAGTCGCGTTGGCGTTTCCGACTGAGACAACCTCGGCATGGGATGTCTCCTGACCGCCACAGACCCGTCAGTGCCCACCGCACCTAAAACTCCTTCCTCAGCCTATACGCTATTCGTCAAAGAATGGTTCCCCGCCAACAAGGCCGCACATGCCGGTCCTGAGGGCAAATTCGATCTCGGCACCATTGCCGCAGCGATGGGTTCCGCCTGGACAGCTCTGACCGACACGGACAGGCAGCCATATTCCGACAAGGCTAAGGAGCTGCGGAAGGCATTTGACGCAGACTACAAGAAGTGGTACAATGCCCTCGATGCGGAAGGAATCAAAGCGATTGAGGCTGCGACGGGGAAGAAGCCGTCACCGCCAGGTGGCAAGAAGGCCAACAAGCAGGCAGAGAAGGAGAGGCCAGGGAACCCAGGGCGACCACTCACTGCTTTCTTCGAATTCATGAATGAGTACAGAGCGGATGAAGGACAGGGACTCAGTGTCACGGAGGTGGCGAAGAACGCGGGTGAGAAGTGGAGAGGTATGAGCGAGGACGACAAGAAGGTGAGATTTTTGCTGGCCCCACCTTGCGTTACTGTCTCAGGGTCGTGCTGTCAGCATGCGTTGCCGAATGAGACCATAATGATGCGTTGATAGAGGCTGATCCAAGCAGAAATACCGAGATTCAGCTGCTGAGGGAAAGTCAAAATACCTCGAGTGGCAGAAGACATTACAGTAGGCGGAGCGATGGAGCATGCTTGATAGTTGGCGGATGTGCGTGTGGATATACTCGGGTGTAACGCAGAAGAGTAAAGCGAGAAGGAGCTGGAGAGCCGGGTCGCGTTGGGAGTGGACGAACAATAATGTACAATTAGCTCGAACGTATAGGCTATCCCCACTCATTCGTAATCCAAATGATCCACGCTGCAGGACCGACTTCCCCATCTATAGCATGACCCATCGTCGCGACTTGCAAGGTCTTCCCTCAGCTCATCGCCGAATTATACGACGATGAATGCGCACGGATATACTCCAGCCTTCTGCGGCCGTGCCTGAATGTGATCGTGCCAGCAGCAGCTGTAAAAGTTGGAGAATAATGTCGATCCACCTCTCACACTATCCGTTCCTTCACCCGCAATAACACCGCCTTGGTGTACTGCCACCCCGACTACAGGTCCGAACTTGTGCCAAAACCGAGTCACCCCTCTTAGACGCGGCGGGAAGTGACTTACCGAGAACATCTCATTGGCGATTGCACCTCCATCGCACGTTCGAGAATCAATCCCATCTCGCGATCATATCCGTCATCTCACAGCCGCACGAGGCTCGCATTAGTAGGACATCATGAAGATCACGGAGAAGTTGGCGAAGGCCGACAGGGAAGGGAGGACATTTTGGAGCTTCGAGTTTTTCCCACCGAGGACAGCTCAGGTATGTTTTTCAGTACCTCGTCTGTGATCGAGCGTGTTCACACTAGCGACTTGACGGTATTTCCCTCCGCGAGCTCTGTGAATAACCTTCACGATATTCATACTAATCTACGTAGGGTCTGCAGAACCTCTACGACCGTATAGAGCGTATGCGTGAGCTCGGACCCGAATTCATTGATATTACCTGGTGAGCTTCTCGAATGTCATTATCTGTACCAAGCTGATCTGATAGGGGCGCTGGAGGCAAAAATGCCGATCTCACATCATCGCTTGTGCAAGTCTGCCAAGAGACGATCGGCATTGAGTGTTGTATGCACTTGTGCTGTACCGAGAGTAAGTTACATGGCGCTTGATAGTGAGAAGGGAACCGTAACTGACAACTCAGTGCCAGCTGAGAAGGTCAAAGAGGCCTTGGTGGTACGTCGTACAAGACATATCGACAGCTTGAAGTCCGTACTGACGACAGTAGCGAGCGAAAGCACATGGCTGCCAGAATATCCTCGCACTACGAGGCGATCCCGTGGCCGGAAAAGCCACCTGGGAACCCACACCGGGCGGCTTCACCAACGCGATTGACCTGGTCAAGTACATCCACGAGACCCATCCTGGAGACTTCTGCGTAGCCGTCGCAGGTTTCCCACAAGGCCATCCCGAAAGTCCCGATACTCCCGAGGGCAAACAACAAGAGATCGACTGGTTAAAGGCCAAAGTCGATGCCGGCGCAGACTTCATCTTCACTCAATTATTCTACGACACTGAAATCTTCTTTGACTGGGTCCGTCGCGTCCGAGCTGCTGGGATCACCGTGCCCATCATTCCTGGAATTATGCCGATTCAGAATTGGGAGAAGTTCCAGAAATGGGTTGAGAGGGAGAGGATTATCGTTCCACCTCATTTCTACGAAAGGCTGAATCCCATCAAGGGCGATGATGAGAAGGTCAGGCAGGTCGGCACGGAACTCGTGGGGGAGATGTGTAGGGCGATATTGGCGCATGAGGAATCGGGGATTAAGGGATTGCACGTCTACACTCTGAATTTGGAGAAGGGGGCCAAGATGCTGCTGAAGGAGCTGGGATTAGAAGGGAGGAGAGAAGCTATCGCGCCATTACCGTGGAGACCGAGCTTGACCCCACATCGGCGCGGCGAGTCTATCCGCCCCATCTTCTGGGCCAACCGCGTTCAGAGCTATCTTTCGAGAAGTAAGTTCCACTTAACTTGACCTGAAAAGTGACAGCGCTTATGTTTTGCAGCGGACGACTGGGACGAATTCCCGAATGGACGATGGGGAGACTCTCGGTCACCAGCTTACGGTGACCTGGATGGTTATCCTGTATCCATTGGCACGAGCGTAAGTCACATCTCCACACGCTTCGAAAGGTGAGGCTAATCTTCTGCAGAGCGCAGATGCTGAGAGTCTGTGGGGCACTCCGACAAAGCCGGAAGACCTATCAGCTCTGTTCGCTCGGTTCTGTCGAGGTGATCTCGCCAAGCTTCCATGGTCATCCCAGCCTCCAGCGAGCGAGACTAGCGTCATCCAGGATAAGCTTGCGCGGATGAATGAGATGGGCTACTGGACAATCAACAGTCAGCCGGCCGTCGATGGCGTGCGATCAGATGATAAAGTGCATGGATGGGGACCTCCCGGAGGATACATCTACCAAAAGGTCCGTCGTCATGTCGCTTTCCTTCATCCTGCTTTTATGCTTATGTATCCAGGCCTATCTTGAATTCTTTGTTTCTCCCGCCCTCCTATCTCCCCTGATTCGTCGCATCGAGCGCGATCCTCGAATCACGTACTACGCAGTCAATCGGCAGGGCGATCTTAGAACAAATACCCATTCCGAGGGCCCAAATGCTGTTACTTGGGGTGTATTCCCAGGAAAGGAGATTGTCCAGCCTACCATTGTGGAAGCTATCAGCTTCATCGCATGGAAGTGAGTTGAAACCTTTAATGTACAGTTCCAAGGAGCCTGTATCGCCAGTTCGCTGACACCATTAGGGACGAAGCCTTCGAGCTCGGACTCCAGTGGGCACACCTTTATCCCGAATCATCCCCCTCCCGCGCACTCATCGAGGGCGTCATGAACGACTCGTACCTCGTCAACATCGTCGCTAACGACTTCAAGCACGGCGATACCATCTTTGAGCCGTTCCTCCTCGAAGCCTCAGTCGCGGGACGGGCAGCTACGGACGTGATCAATGGTGTTGCTGGAGGCGTTGCCAATGGAGTCAAAACGGCCGCTAATGGCCTGGGCGGACTGGTGAACGGTGTCAAGGAGATGGTTGTGGGGCCTAAGGCCAATGGAGTCTTGGCGAACGGACATTGAGACTTCTTCCCTCTCGACCTTACCTTCCTATTCGATCACCGGCAATGATATCCTCCTCGACCTCCTTATTCTCCCCGTTTTCCTCCTCAAGTTCTTTCCGTCCTACTATAAAAGAGTCCTCAACGGATATTGGTCACGTTCAACTCGTGTCTACCATACCCCTTCTACCAATATACCCTGTCTCACAAATCTACTGTCATTCGCTCAACCAATCAGACCTTCTTGTAGTCCCCATCAACTGTAGAATACATAGAAGTACATTAAAAAGGGTATCAACTACCACCGTCTCATGCACGTACCTGTGCTGCTCGAGCTTTGGTCATGGTCGTGCGCGTGCCATATCCTTAGTTCCTCTGATCTACGGTCGTCAAGTTAGGCTTTGAGTGGTTGCAATGCAGCAGAGCCGAGGCTCACGGCCGTTTCACAACATTCGTATCGGTATCTAAGGCACCTATCGTCACTACGATCATTGATAGCGACCGTAGTGGACAACCCGTCGCAGCGAACCAATGACTATTGCTGCTGGATCTCCATATTTGATACACTAGTCCGGCCCACGCACCGATGTACTAGAGCCGCCTTCCAGATTTCTTCCCTCCTTAGTACGGGTGAATCTATTCAGTGGACGACTTGCTTGCGCTTCCTTAACTTATCATCCACCTCCCGCATGGCCTACATCGTCCAGATCGAGACAAATATCACCTACGCCCATAATGCCCCGCCGAACTCCCCCTTCACCCATCTCTTTACTCCCAGCCCACATAGCTACTCCCCGTAAGCCATCAATCCAGAACCAAACATCCACTTGGCGGCCCTGATCTTTACAGCACGTAACGCACCGAAATACAAACTCCCCTCTCTCCCCAGTCTCATCCCACTTATCGACACTGTCGGACCCAAATTGCGCATCCACGCCTTTACAACTGCACCTCCTCCTCCATCACTCACCTTGACAAATACTCGGATCCGGATCGAGCCCGCGCGAATGGGGCAGGTTGCTGTCCTCCTTCGGGCTCCCGAGCGCGAGAGGCGGCAGGGGATCGTGCGTGATCATCGGGGAAATCGCGAGCACGGTCAGAAAGATGATAGCAGAGATAGGCGGGTGAAGGTCCAGCCACCATGGTTGGTCTCTAGGGGCTTTGATGAGGCAGGTGCAGCGTGGGCTGGTGAGATTGGGCTGGCACCATTGCAGGAGGCTCGGCTGCGGACGAGAGATTGAGGGATCGTTGCATTGATGAAGAGAGACAGTGTATGATATCCAAGGGCTGGTGGGTTTGTACGAATTCTACGTCCAAGGCTTGTCTGGAAGTAAGTTGAGCCAGCGAGCAGAGCCATATCCAAGGAAAATGAGGGCATATACTTGAATTCGACATTGCATATGCGTACCGTATCCGACAACTGGTTTTCAGCGGCTAACAAGATTATGGACACGTTAGGGTCGTTCAGTCCTCGAGCTCAATCTTGGTGTCGTGGTCCTCGTGTTCGTCTCCGGGGATGTGCTCCAACTGAAGTGTAAGCGATGATCCAATTCATCCATCATATCGTTGTTTGACTCACCACGTCGAGCTCTTCCAAGGACTCGCCGATGATTCGCACCGCCCTCCGAACATCTTCCTCGCTAATGACCAATGGTGGCGCAAATCGGATACTGCAAAGTCAATCAGCGTGCCGTTCCCGCAAAAGAATGCAGAACTTACATGTTGACGTGTGTAGGCTTAGCCAGCAGTCCCTTACTCTTCATCAACAGACACAGCTGCCATGCCGTGCGTCCCTTCTTGGACTGAGACTCGTCAATTACGACACCGTTGAACAGACCTCGACCACGGATGATTTTGATGAAGGGTGAGTTGAGCTTGGCGAGCTCGGACCGGAAGATTTCTCCGAGGCGTTGAGATCTCTCAGCGAGGTTTTCGCGCTCGAGTACTTCCAGAGCGGTGATGGCTATTGCGCATCCGAGGGGGTTTCTACTCAAGTAAGCTTGCAATTTGACCAACGTCCATAAATTCTAGCTTACCCCCCGTAAGTCGATCCGTGCTCTCCGGGTTTGATACATAGCATGATTTCTTTGCTAGCCAGGACACATGATACAGGATACACTAGTAACGTAAGTTCAGCAACAATGATTCGGAAAGCGCACAACTCACTTCCTCCCGACAGAGCCTTGCCGAGAATGACCATATCGGGCTTGATGTTATCCCACTCGTAGCACAGCCTGGATGTATCAGCTCCTCTCAGCCCCATTGCAAGACGATCCACTGTCTTACATCTTTCCTGTCCGGCACAGCCCAGTCTGAATCTCATCGCAGATCAACAGCACGTTGTGCTTCTTGCAGATCTCGGCGCACTTGGCGAGGTATCCATCATCGGGCACGTAGATTCTACGCGATCAGCTACGTTCCTGCGTGTTTCTAGCAGCATTCAACCTACCCGGCTTCTCCTTGGATTGGCTCCACCAAAAACGCCGCCACCTCCGTCCCATACCGCTCCAAAGCCTTCTCCAAGTCCTCAGGGTGGTTGTACCTAATCAAGCCTGATCCCTCCCACATAGGCCCGACATTCTCGAGGAATGGCCCAAAGCCTTTCCTGCTGTCCTCGTCGGTACTCATACTGATAATACCAATGGTCCGTCCGTGGAAGTTGCCCTCGACAGACAAGACCTTGGCTTTGCCCTCTGCGATCCCCTTCTTCTCGTAGCCCCACTTCCTGGCAAGCTTGATCGCCGTTTCGACAGCCTCGGCACCGGTGTTCATCGGTAACACCATCTCAAAGCCGAACATCTCGGTGACCTTCTTGGCGAAGGGTCCGAGGCCTGTCGAGTAGAAGGCGCGGGAAGAGAGGGTGAGCTTGGATGCCTGAGTGACGAGGGTCTGGACTGAATGTCAGCTATGCAGAGCGACAGAAGGACTCACGGATGTCCGGGTGGCAATGGCCTTGGTTGACCGCACTGATGAGATAAGCCTTTGGATGTCGCGGCTGATGGGATCGACTCACGAGTAAGCAGCTAGGAAATCGAGGTACTCGTTTCCCTCGGGATCCCAAACATGGGCGCCCAGTCCACGTTCGAAGCATCTACACTTGGTCAGAAAACACGCCGATGCTTCGCGCAGTTCAGGCACGGCGCCAAGTTAAGGGTAGCTCACACAGGAAGAGGGTGATAGTTGTGACTGTACATCGTCAGCGATTATCCTTGCATAGACACCTTCTCGGGACTCACGCAGAGTACTCGTTCTCAAGCTCCATAACCTCCTGAGTCGAGATCTTGCCCTTGACGGGAGTTGCTTTGAGGTTGAGGGCTTTCAGCCCAGAATCGACGATGCCAGTGGCGAGGTCGGCCAGTGCGATAGGTGCCATGATTGCTATTTCGTGTACTGTGTATGCTGCTCTGTGGGTATAATTTGTTGTGCTGTATATGATATGTATGAAACAGAATGATGATGACAATGGAGATGTTCTGAAATCTGACCAAGATCCGCCGCAGCGGCAGAGCCGAAACTCTATTACGTCATCTAGTAGCGGAGATCTGTGGGGCACCGCGACAGACCGCGACACACCGAGCGCTTCCCTGATTGTGAGTACTGAGTACTGACGCCTAATATAGGATGGAAAACAAACAGGTACTGGAGCTGCTCGACAAGATGTCAAGAAAGGAGCGGGCGATCACCTCAGGTTAATTCTTAGCTAGCGCAATTACAATCCCTCCCTACCCAAAATACTCCTCCGTCCTGCCCCGATTCTCTCCTTCTCCCGCTCCCGGACAGGCGGACTCTCCGAAGCCTTCTTGAGGAAGTGTAGTGGCGTCAAAGGGCTCGCTGGGCCACTCACGTTCGTAGGACCATCGCCACCAGATGCTGAGGGTGTATGTGGCGAGTGCAGTGGGCTGAAGAAGCTGGACGAGCGGCTGAGTGGAATACTGGTGCGTGGTGCGTGTACGAGCGATCCACTAGAGCTTTTGGACAGGTTCCCTCTTTTGACTGGAGTCATTGGGTTGTGGTCGGCAGCGAGAGACGCGGTCGTTGCTGCGACTGCCTTCGAGGCGGGCGCGGGCTCATGGTCGCTACTACCCTTTTGCACAGGTGTGTGATCCAGTGAGGAGCCTGTGTTGACTGATAGTGGCTCTTCAGCAGCAGTAGAGTCATAGGCAATGCCGCCATTCCGCATGGGGGTGATCGGTGGCAGGGTGGAGTGACCGTGTTCTTCGAGCGGAGTCGGCCACAACGCATCCGCGAAGTGATCCATGAGAAACCTGCTGTAATCAGCGGTCGGCCCGTGGGGGCGATTGGGATAGACTCACCTGGATAACTCCATCCAGCCTCCTCCTACCCTGACCATGACTGTCCTACTCCTCAATATCCTGCAAAAGCATAGTTTGGCCCGACCGTGTGCACCAATCCAGTATCGCCCCGATTGATCTTTCCACTCATCTGCACCTGCGATATTCACCGGAACAATCGGTACTGACATCTATTTCGTCAGCAGCAGCAGCCAGCATTTGAGAGGAAAACTCAAGAAACGAACTTTTAGCTTGTTGATAATCTTTCCAACGGCCTGATCGAGTGTGGATTTCGGATCAGAGATATACGCCTTATCTTCGCTGATTCTCCGCTTCGCACTTTCTCTCTCCTTCGCCTTGACCGAGCTGGGATGTATCGGCATGCTAGCCTCCCTCGCTCGGACAATCTCAGGCTTCAACGAGCTCCCAGCTGCAGAAGTGGGCGACATCATGCTCAATCGTGGGATTCGCGTTGGCGTCGATCCATTCCCCAGACCACTGACTGATCTCGGCTTGGGAGTCGAGGCTGACCCCGAGCCAGAAACCAGCAGCCCGCTTCGGGTGCTCGCGAGGCTATCCACTCTCTTCTTAGCTGAGATATCCCCAGAAGTCGAAACGGTCCGATTCCGATAATTCTCAGTAGTGACCGATAGGCGCGGGAAGGGATTTGACGTAGATCGCATACCGGTCATTCCGTTAGCTCCGCTCAGATTGCTCCGGATACCGAGGGAGGAGCCGATCCGAGGTTTGGCTATCGGTATGGGAATACGAGAGACTTGAGGTGAGGGAGGTACCGAGGACGCTGGTGTGGGGTGGTCGGACGAGTTGACGGAGATGGAATCGTCTGTCCCGCCATGTTGTTGTTTGGGAGAAGAAGATAGATCGGCCCATATCGCTTTCAGACGCTTCATTTCGGAAATGACCCGCCTGTCATTCTCCACAGCCATCGCTGCTTCTTCCGCTTCCTGCATCGACGCCGTTGCTGCTGTAGCGTCCGCCTTCGATTCAGACATTACGACTGGCGACTCCGCTTCTGTCGCCTCGAGGACGTCCATCAATCGCCCAAAGACCTCGTCGCATGCCTTACTCCGGTCCGAAAACGCAGCGAGGGCTTCAAGCCGAGGAAGGAACGCCATAGCTGAACTGAGCTCGTCCTTCAATTTTCCGATCGCTTTCATTTCTTCGTCCATTCCTCCCCCGCTCACGCGTACACGCAGTGTCTCAGCCTCGTCGGCCACCTGGCGCAATACCGAAGAGACCGACTCGACTGAGTCGGGGCCCGGCAAACGCTGCAGCGAAGGGGTACGGGACATAGCCGAAGATGATGGAAATACGATATCCGTGATGGCCAACGAGCGTATCCTTTTTCGTAACGACCGGATATGCGAGAGAGGCGAGATGATCTGCGCCGCAGATGAGGAAGTTCGGATGGTGGACGTAGAGGTGGTGACTCGCAAATGGGCGGCTTGGGAGCCGAATACATCTTCGTCTTCCGGTGCATGCGGACTGGAAGCCGCAGAAGAATCGGCGGAGAGGTGGTGTTCGTTGACTGGTGCGGGGGTATCGCCTTCGATATCGGGGTCAGCTCTGACAGAACGAGTAAGGGAGGATAGCGCCGTGCTGACTCGAGAAGATAGTTCGTTTACTCGGTCTCGGACAGCTCGGTCGAGAGCTGAAAGATTGGGCGTATTCCCGGTAGGGACGCTAGTGGGCTGATAGAGGGAAGTCGAAGTCTTTTGAGGGGACGACCGGGTACTGTGGTCTTCGCCCTTGACAAGCGAAGCATTGTCGATATCGGCAGGAGCGGCACTGACGAAAGGTACCCGTTCGGCCAGCCCTTCCACCCACCCCCGTACATCCCGTTCCAGACCCTGCACCGAGTCAACTTGCTCCTCTCCATCGTCTCCTTCCCTCGCGTAGCTGGCTGAGACCGCATGCAGACGCTGCAAAAGCGACACAGCCTCCTTCTCCGCCATTTGGACCACCTTCGCCTGCTCCGCCACCCTTTCGAGGAGATCCATTATTCGCTTGACGTCCCCCATTGCCAACTCAACCTCGTCCATCCCGCTATCCGTATCTCCTAGATCCCTCGCGCCAACTTCACGTCTAACACAGTCCAGCTCTGCCCACGCATAGACGACCGCCATCCATTTGTCATTGCAACCCTCCACAGCCTGCCGAAGCCCTTCGACCAGGGTCAAATCGG
Organism: Dioszegia aurantiaca; assembly: GCA_001600655.1. Classification (NCBI taxonomy): domain Eukaryota; kingdom Fungi; phylum Basidiomycota; class Tremellomycetes; order Tremellales; family Bulleribasidiaceae; genus Dioszegia; species Dioszegia aurantiaca. Next base: position 281,135 of record BCKN01000014.1, read on the forward strand.
TTGCCACTTCTCCTCCGTCCCTTTTCCACGCAACCGAATCCATCCCACTCTCGATCCGTCCCCTTACTTCGGCCAATTCGGAGATCAGGACACTCAGATCCCCTTCCAATTTCAACTCCACAGGTAAAACCAGCATATCCTGCTTTACCTGCGAGAGTTCACTTCCGGCTTTTCGTAAAAGTGCAAGACCTTCCCCAGCCCGTTTCTCGGCAGTATCGCATAGGATGTCGCAATACACTATTTCTTCCAATGCCGGCCGTATCGACGTCGGCGGCTGGAACGTCGACTTGTAAGTCATACCGGAGACTTCCAGGAGATGCACCTGGCGGCTGATCTCGGGAGTGAGACTGCTGAGTTTGGCGATGTGACCGGGCGAGGAGTCGAGGTACGCTTGCCTGGCAGAAGATGATCCACCCACACAGCCTTCTCGCGTCTTGACCAACTCGTCCAGTCCGCTCTCGAAGTCCGGTAACACCGCATCGAGGCCTGCCAATTGATCGGCGAGATGGCTCCGAGTGCTAAATAGGCGGAGATACCACCCCACTCCATCTTGTGAGACTGAGCATTGTTCTTTGGAGCTCTTATGCGCAGCACTGAGTGTATTGACAATGTCCGCGGTGTGAGTTTCGACGTCCGGATAGGCGGAATGTTTGGGTCGAGGGAATGACCGGTCAAGTGGTGCAGGTAGGAACGCTTCGGCTTGCTGTAAAGCTTCTGCTAGGATTTTATGCTGAGCGCTAGAGGCCGGCTGAGAGAGCGAGTCTCGGAGCTCCGAAATCACTCGGTTGGCTTGCGATCGAGCGCGGGTGACTGCAGAGTGATACTTATCAGCACTGAAGAATCAGCTTACTCAAAGACATGACTAACCGTTCCCTCTGCTCTTCCAATTCCTTGCACCAGGCAACTCGGCCTTTGACGTCTTCGCACAGAAGCTCTAACTCATCCTGCATGTCGAGTAATTCCTCAGGTAGCGCTCCACCTCCGTCCTTTCCCTGTTCGCTTTGCCTCAGCGGCCCGTGGAGGCCGCCGAGGTCTTTCAGTGGTCCAGCGATGTCTATCATCTCATCGAGGACGGCTGACGATCGTTTCAGGTGGGTAGAAACCAAGGTACGGTGTCGTGCAGAGAGAGATTGGGGATGCGATCTAATCGTCGGTGAGGGGAAAGCATGAGGGGAGAACAGGGCGGTCGGAGAAGGAGGTGTACCGGGGGGTCGCGGCAGTGTACTGTGAGCTGCAGTCGGGAAGCCTTGAGACGATGAGGAGTTGGGTTCCGGTGCTCCTTGAAACGTCATCATTGTCGGCTGCGCTGGCTTGACTGGCGTGACCAGCTCGTCGCCAATTGCGGTGACAGCAATGTGGCCGGTCTCGGGCAGCTTCCATCTCCCTTCCCCATTCACAAACGACCGAACGTCCTCCGTCAGTCTCGCACACTCCCGCATGACCTTCCATCTCAGCCCGTCCCATTGCAGCCGGAGCGCGATCAGCTCCAGCAAATCCCATCGCCTTCGGAGTAAGGTGAGGAGCCGGTCGATGAGTAGGATAAGATCAAGCGTGATGGCTACGGCGTGTGTCGAGGGTTTAGTCAGCGGGACAAGAGTGACTTCTGAATATCGTCAGCTTTTGATTACCGCCATCGTAGCGTCTCTGCGCACCTCTTGTCTTCTCCTTCATTCGCCCCAAATCACCCCCATCGAACGCCAGTACCTCCTCTTCCAGTGTGTCCCTTTCGGCCTGCCATAGGCGGAGAGTGTCGATACTAGGTAGGCGATATGGCAAACCGGCCTCATTCGCATAGGCGAAGTCCGATGGGTCGGAAGACGAGGGTATCAGATTGGGAAGGATGAACGGGTATGTCGGAGGTAGATCTTCCAGCAGCTATCCGCTGATAAGCTATGATCCACTAACCTCGCGGCGAGACACCCGGAGCTCACCTTCAGCTTACCCTCGAACCATCTCCGCTTCTCCTGGAAAGCGCGCAATTCCTGCGCGTCCTCCTGCGACAGATCCTGGAGCTCGTCCTCACCTGCCAGGCTCCCCGAGAGCTCTGAGGAGAGCTGCGTGCTCCTTGGCGCAGCGGACCATCCCTGGACCTGATGGCTGCCCGCTGTGGATGTCATTTGTTGACGAGTCTGAAGGATTTCGCGAAACGCGGGGCTGACTGACTTCTGAAACTGCCAAAGGGTAACAACGCCCGTGCCTGAATTACGTTAAGTGCACGTGACACCTCCGCCTCCAGCCAGCAGCACATCGTTGTTCGACCTATTCATACCATACTTCTGGCACTATATCGACAGTGAGACAGCCCCAGAGTTCTAGCAATCATGCTTGTTGCGGCGAGAGCCTCGGTGCTCGCTAGCTCCAGTAGAGTCAGGCTGGCGAGCAGTCTTATTTCGATTCCCGCAGCGCGATATTCTCGCGCATCGTCCTCGCTCACTCACCCCTATATCAATCTCTCCCGGTCTACGCTTTCGGCCATCGATAAGGGCAAAGGAAGAGCTTTGCACGATTATACTTCTTCTCCGCTTGAATTCATGATCACCAGCCGAGACGTCATCAATCGACGGCAATCGCGTTATTTCAGTCGGAAATGCATATGCCTTGTTAGTGCCCACCCCTCTTCGCCAAGCGCGTACAACGCCATCTGGACCCGCTCGTTCCATTCTTCTGCGCGCAGAGATGCAATACCGCTTCTCCCGGTGGGCCTTGTCTTCTTCAAGGTAAGTCATGTTCACCTACACACCCACAATGCCGAACCCTACTAATTTACGGACAGAGCACCTCCATCCTCGCAATCATAACCACCATCTCGCGTATCCTCATCTCCTTCTTTCCCCTAGGCACCATCGCAGCTTTCAAGTCAGTGCGCGGTGTTCGCTGGCTTTCCGACGACTCGCAGACTCCCAATGCCGGACCCGAGGCCGAGGAATTCTGGCGAATGTGGTGTAATGGCGAACGAGCCATTAAACCCACTCGAGACGATTCTCGGCTCCTACTAGCCTCTGAGCTAGATGCCGACGGAGCCATCACACTTTCTGATGGTCGAAGAGCTTGGGCATATCCCGTGAATCCGCGGACGAGTCGGCCTGGATGGAAGAAGTACCTAAATCCCCAGGTCTTGCGCGAAGATCCGGAGGGTGAATTCAAGGGAATCAAAGAGCGCATGAAGACAAACCTCATCATGTCTATGCGATTCTTCTTACCTGCGCTCCCAACATCCTCAATCCCATACTTCGACCGAATGGACCCGGCGACCCAGGCTGAAGTGATCGAACTTCGACGATACTGGGTCACGCTCCACGCCTTCAAAGACCAACTGTTCTGGGCCAGACTGGTCGTCTTTGCTCTCTTCCTCTTACCCTGCTTGCTCCTCACCGGGGTCTACATCTGCGCGCTCGAGCGCGTACCTTTTACGGGCCGATGGCGGATCATCCTCCTTACTGCAGAGGACGAGGACAAGATCTCGTCAAGTTTGGCAGGAGCGAACTGGTATCGATCCGTCATCAACCTCCTTACGACCCCCGAGGCGCCCGCACCACCCGTGCTTCCGTTATCCGATTGGCGGTGGCGATGGGTAGAGGGAGTACTGAGGACACTGGAACAGGGGGTGGTGGCTGCAGCAGCAGCACACGAGGCGGGATTAGAGGATGACTGGGAGGGCCCAGATGGCCCGGCAACTCTACGACCACCACCATCCAAGTATCCGCTTAAACCCAGACCGCGGGTATCTTCCCGTCTACACTCAGCTCTACCCGGAGGTGACCCTCATTCGGGGAAAGAGCATCTCGAACTCGGTCCGCCATTCAGTCTGATGTTGATGGAGAAGGATGAGCGCAATGCGTTTTCGTACGGGTTCGGAGGGAAGGGAGCGGGCGGCGTCGTGGTATTCACGGGACTGCTGGATGATATCCTGTCACAAGATCAGATGACGGAGGAAAATCTACCACCTGCCGAGACATCGAAAAAGACGGGTTTATTCGGCGGCCTCTTTTCCTCGCCTGCCCCGGCTCGTCAACCCCCACGACCGATTCAACCGACCGAAGAGCAGACCCTCCACTTGGCAAGTGTTTTGGCCCATGAGATGGGTCATCTTTTGCTGAGTCATCACCTCGAGACACTCAGTCAGCAGCAGGTGCTCTGGCCGAGTCTGCTGGGACTGTCCATGGACCTCATCAGGGCGTTCATTTGGCCCTTCACGTGAGTCACCATCTCGCTATCCTGCTACCTCGTTTCAGGTCATGGCTGATGCTGTTAGAATCTTTCTGGGCCCCGCTGTCAATGACGCCCTGGCCAATATGGGCCGAACAACAACCGAGGAGCTTGTTGATCGGTATGGCGAAATAGGATTTCAGTGGAAGCATGAGTACGAGGCGGATCTAGTAGGAATGAGGTGAGTGCAATTCCTCAATCGTATGGATGTGAGGAGTTGTCGCTGATTGGCTAGAATTCTCGCTCGTGCAGGTTATGATACTCAACGCGCCGTAACCCACTTTGCCAAGTCGATATCACATTTACATGAGATCCAGCCACTCGACAGGGATACGTCAGAGAGCTGGACGGGGAGTCTATTCAAATTGTGGACGCGGGCGACACATCCTAGTAGCGAGAGCAGATTGGCGGGCATTGAGAAGGAGCTGGAGAGCTGGGCGGAGGCGCAGAGTGGGTGAAGTAAGATGGGATCGGACAATCTGCGTAGCGGAAATTCCGGCTGTAGCGAAGCTTGTGACATTGGCTGTCATACTATAGAGTGGACTGTTGTTGTATGTTATACGAAATTTGTAGGAATGCTACACCCCTCATTCTACTCTCATTGCAGATTCCAAGCATCGCCGTCAGCGAGTCAACTATGTTCAGCCGTCGTACCTGTGCGAGCAAAGTCTAATAAGGGAATCCATCATACGTCTCGCGTATCATGTAGACAGCTTCATGCCCGTATACCAACTCCACCCCGCCACGCCTGACAGACACAGCACAGCTCTGTCCAAAGGCAATTGGACAATGGTCAAAGTCCACATTGCGCCCATCGCCGGAGCCTGCGTGGAATCAGCCATTGCGCATGTCATGAAGTATCGGCCGAGATGAGGCAGGCTCACCTGGGCAGTCACAACTCCCCAGCTTGCCTTGTTCATGAGCCAGATAAGACGACAACCCGTGAACAGCGATGTCGTCATGAGCAAAGGATTTGTAGCGAAATGCGAGGAATACTTGGATGCTGGTCGTGAGTGTCGTGCCGCTGCGAGACAGCTTGGATCTCAACTCACTATACCAAGTAATCAGTCCCAGTGCTACAAGTCATTAGCTACACCGCCCGATAGAGAAGACACCCGAGACCTACTAGGTATAGCTCGCGCCATATGAGCGAGGATATCAGGTACCTTCGGCTTGAAACCATACTGCATATACACCAGTCTCACCAGATCAGCAATCATACCCTCTCAGGCTGAGCGACTGACTCACATGTCAAGCAAGAGATAGAGGAAGGAGAATGGGATTGTTAGTATAGCCGTATCAAACACTTCATCCCAGATATCTCGTTCCCGCTCTGCATCTGCCGGAAGTTGAGGAATCACCCCGCCCCGCCTCAGGACCTCATCAATCTCTGATGGCGTCGGTGAGGCCTCGCGCGATGAAGATGACGGTGATGGTTGGACTAGAGGAGATGAGGTTGCCGGAGGAAGCTCAGAGGGGTGGACGAGTGGAATAGAGGCTTGGGGAGCTGTCCGACGTCGAAGTCGGGACGACTGCGAGGGCATCAGCGTGTGATCGAAGTACGGTTATGGGTGGCTTACGCTCGCTTCAGATTCGTCTGGGATATCTTCAATCGTCGGCATTCTGCTTTGATTGAGCTCGTGTCTGAGACTTGGGGACTTGAGTAGTTGAGAAGAAATGCTCGAGATGAGGTCGAGAGATGGGCGGAAAGAGCATGCCGAAACGCATTCCTCGGCCAAGCCTTGTTGAGACGGTGGCCAGGTACTACGCCGACGGTCTGGCTACGAGTACCATACGCGCATAGATCATGAACATGGGTGACATTACAACTTTGGCGTGATTTGTGATACAATTTTTTGATCGTTACGACGGGCTACCCCCACTCCTCACCATCCCCATCTGACCACTCGACATCCTTCAGTCCCTACTCGCCTTTCGGAGTCATCATCCCCGACCCTTCTCGGTTCCTCTTCTTGTACGGACCCCGCTTCCGCCCTTCTCCAGCCGGCGCAGTCTTCCAACCCTTCTTCGGACCGGGTTTCCTCCTCTCCCCCGCGCCAGTCTCACCCTTCTTCGGTCGTCCCCTTTTACCCGTCCGCACCCCTCCTTCTCCTCCTCCCTGCCCCTCTCCAGCGGCACCATCATTTCCAATCCCCAAATACTCCTTGCCCGCGGTATTCGCCAAATCTTCATGGGACGGTCCCTCCGCCTCCCTTTGCAAGCGATCTATGTCTTCATTGATGGCGATCATATAGTCTAGCCTTGCGGCATATTTCGCCAGGGAGGGTTTGGAGTTGTTGGAAAGACGATGTCGGACATGGGCGGGATTTATAGGCTGGACGACGTGGATCGCGCCTGGATGTGAACGGATAGGCGGGCTCGGTCGACACTGCATGGATCAGCTTCTTTTTTTCTCGCCATGTCAACGAGTCGTGGGCAGCTTACCAGATCCGAAATGAATTCCACGACTAGGTCTTCGATGTAATTGACTGAGTCTACGTCTGGCACCATGACGTCTCCGGCTGCATACATCAAGCGAGCAACTGGACCAATCAGCACAACCCTCACCGAACGGTGGTGCATTGAATTCAATAGGACACTCACTCTCAGTCCGCATGGTTCCGCGCATCCCGTCGACGTTACCCATTCGCCTCCGCTCCACCGGAGCCGGCGCGTTGCTTTGCACATGACCATTATTATGCGCAGGTGCAGGGGTTCTCGCTGGAGGCACGGCCGCCCGTGTTGGGGCAAGGGTTGGCTCCTCCCTCGCGATCTTATCAATTCCAGTGAAGAATACCACTGGGGTAGGTTTCCCCTCATTCTTATTCCCTTGATTCGCCGGCTTCCGACGCTTCTTCTTAGGCGGAGCATCAGCAGCCACCGCAGCAGCAGCGGAGGAGGATGCAGGTGCAGGGTTGACCGAGGAAGGTGGGGCTGGCATGGGTCGGGAAATGGATGGGTCGTTGGATTGATTGAGAGGCATCGGTGGGGCGAGCGAATTGGCAGGGGGCGTGCTGAATGATGGTCTGTTCTGACCCATCTGCGGCTGGAACTGCGGCTGATACCCCGATATTGGCAGTTGTGGTCGCACCTGTGCCTGCTGGACTGGTCCTGCTCCCGAACTTTGACCGTTACTTTGGTTCGAAAATGTACGTTGCATAGGCATAGGTATAGGCTGGTGGTTTGGATGAGGGAAAGACTGATTACTGGGGATAGAGGGGCGCTGGAATGATCCGTTTGCCGCCGCAAGGTTGGGATGGGGGAGGGAAGGAGGATTGGGGGAAGGTTGCTGGCGCTGCTGCTGCTGTTGCTGCTGCTGCTGCTGCGAAGGTTGGACCTGCCGAGCCGTCTGCATATACTGCTGTTGCAAACGAGCCATGTTCTGTTGCTGCTGAGTCTGCTGCTGTTGGGCAAAGGTTGGCTGGGGGGCGAAATTCGACTGAGGTTGAGCATTGCCGTACACCGCATTCGAGTTCTGATAGTTGAGATTACTGCCGTTACCGAGTGCGCCACCGAAAGCACCTGGCTGGAGCTGCTGTTGCTGGACATTGTACATGCCCTGCTGCTGTTGTGGCTGACCGTGGAAGTTGCTCAGCTGCTGTAGGTGATTGGGGTTAAATCCCGTATTGCCCTGAATCTGGGTGGTGTTGGGCGGGAAAGGCTGAATAGAGGCGAGGCTGGAGTTGGAGTCGGATCGCTGGATTGGAGGCCGCATACCATACTGACCTTGCTGATTCGGGCCGCCCTGCTGCTGCTGCCCGAAACTTTGGTTGTACGACATGGCGCTGTGACATTCAGCATTGTCCCTCATTTCCAGATAGCGGAGCCAAGGAAAGAGGTGGAATCATAATAGCCAATATAATCAGTCCTCGACCCGCCCGTTCCTCATCGTCCCGGCTCACTTCGCCCGAAACAGCCCCCCACAAGACGTGGTGGACCGGCCAGGTTGGAAGCTCTATCACGGACCACATCCTTTAGTCACCCACGCCTCACCGGCACTCTGCTCAAGCTCCAGACTCGTCATCGCTGTTCATTGACCAATATGCGGACCCCCTTTCGCAAACCCCTTTCTCCGAGGAGAACGGGGCGCTAGTCGATAGAGCCCATTGAGACAAGATAGCTAGAGGATGGAGATGAGGTTCGCAGCGGAGAGGTATGAGCGGGACGGGGAGGGAGACAACAGGGGGGGGATGGAAGAGGAGTAAACTCAGAGAATGGATTGAGCTGAAGTTGAATCATTTTGGAAACTAGGTGACGGAAAATTTTGATGCATAACGGGATGAAATAGACTGACCTATCCTACTTCGCCAACCAGGCTTGCTGTCTGAACAGGCGCGAAGTGCAGCTACAACAAGTCAGCTATGTACTCTCCACAAGGCATGACATGGTAGTACAGGGTCAAGAGGCAAGAGTCAGAAAGAGTTTTTTGGTATTATAGTTATTGTCGCTCAAGGCACTTCGGTAGCAGAACTGATTGCTCATCACAGAAGAAAGGGAACAATGGGGACTGAGAGGGAAACGAGGCATGGAGGGATGACTAACCTGTGTGGGTGTTTGGAGTATTCAGCCAGCGAGAGCAATGGTGATCTGTCGACTCGCTGGCGTCGCGACCAAGTGCTATCTAATCATTGGCTATCGTGACTAATCCTCCTAAGGTTGAGAAGGGGATAGAGCTTGGAGAAGGATGATGGAAGACGGAGGAATGTTTGGGAAATTCAAGTTTGGGTAGGCGACAGAAGGAGGTCCGAGCAAACATGCTATAACGCCGTATTCCCGCTAATGTGGCACCCCGGTCATCCCCGATATGCGGCCCCGGAACCTTCACTTCTCTCGCCACCCAACCCACCAAACCAACAACAACTGCTACGTTGTACTATATTCCTCACTTCTTCTACTTCTACCTACACCCAGCCATATCTTCTGCACAGTATGGGCGCAGATGGAGGATCTATCCCGGATCGACGAGATCTCGTTCGGACCAAGGGGAAATCAGAACAGACCGACAAGGCCCTACTGAGGGAGCTGTACATACTCTGTACATTGAGTCGGGTAAGTCTGACTGCACCAACTCGCCCTACCTAGCAGATAGTCGGTATCTCAAAGCACTATGCTTATATCACTAGAGACCACTTACTCGGCCGGTTGTCCTTGACCCACTCGGGAAGCTGTACAACAAAGACGCGGTGCTAGAGTTCTTCTTAGATCGGAGCCGGTATGGCGATGGAGATCAGATATGTGGGTATCTGAGAGGAGTTAAAGTGAGCTCTATAGCTTGATAGCTTTTCCATATGTCTCGAGTGTCTTGGCTGACTTTCAGGACCTGCTCACTCTCAATCTCACTGCGAATCCCACCTACTCCCCACCTGATCCATCAACCACAGCCAGCATCTCCCAACGCGCCCCCTTCGCCTGCCCCCTCTCGCTGAAAGAAATGTCAGGAACAGTCCCATTTATCGCCCTCCGTCCGTGCGGCTGCGTATTCTCCGAAGCTGCGGTTCGCGCTGTCATCCCAAATCTCGCTCGCGTCGTTTTACCATCCAGATCGACGGAAGAGACCCCGGACGATGCTCAACCAGTCGTAGATAAGGCGGAGCGGAAAGCTGTCGCGTGTCCAAATTGCGGCAAGGACATATATCCGACAGAGAGCAGTACGGTATCGCCCATCAATCCTTCGAGGGAGGTGCAGGAGGATTTGCTGGAGCAACTGCTGGTAGCCCGGGCAGCGGTGAAGGCTGGGAAGAAACGGAAAGTGGGGGCAATCAGTGGAGAGGGGAAGGAGAAGAGTGGTGCGGCTGGAATAGAAGGGAAATCGTCAACGGAGATTCGGAGGAAGGAGGAAGGCGCGGCATCTGATGCGCCGCGGGTCAAATCTGCTCGAACGATACATAATCCCCCTCCGGTGGTCGCCGACACATCGACAGGCGGGCGTCAAAGTGTGGCTCAGAAGCTCGCGGCGCAGGAGCAGAAACGACTTGCGGCACAAGCGGGAATGAGCGATGCGGTGCGAGGCATGTTCAAGGCAAAGACGGATGATAAAGCTGGAGGTGGCGCTGCCGACTTTTTCGGTCGGACATTCAACCGCGTAAGTTGTAATGCGAGCCGCAGTGCATCGAAAAGCTGATGAGGCAGTACGCTTAGATTAGCATCACCTCGATGTCATCGTGCTGCTCTTCCGGTCACGCGTCCAACGGCACTGACACGTCTCGGCATCATCGTAAAGACCTCTTGCAAATTATCTGACTCAGCTACTTTGTTAGGATAGGTGACGGTTGAGTAGTATCGACACTCCATCCTGGACATACAGGGTCTGTTCCAGTCTCCAACACATAGACGTCACTATCTGTATCTCTCTTCTTCACATGATAATACAAAGTTAGATGAACGAACGGACATGCGCGCACATTCTCAGTGGAGGAGTGACGGATCCTGTGACGTTTTCAACTATCCGATCTCCGCGGCCTGACTGATCAGCACTGAGCAGTCCTCCGTCCATGATACCCCTCGGCGATCGGCGATGCGCTTTCCGACCGCATTGACCACTTGATCGAAATCGTACTCTGGGTGCTGCCTCAAGGCTTGTGCAGTCGAATTTGTCACGATCGCCTTGAACTTTCCGAGCTGCTTGTAACTGTTCCCCAAACCGGACTCTTTCAGCTTGCCGTAGATATTCTCGACGTATTCAGTGTCGAGGTCAGGGGGGAATTGGTAACGTGGAGAACTTTTCTCGCCTGGTTGCTTCATCGGTCTCCCTAACTTCCTCCCCGCCAGCGGGATGCTCGCGTCGAAATCAACAGAGGCCGCGTCGAGCCGGCTGTATATGCTCTCTTCATCCATCAAGGGCACCTCGGACGATTTCAGAGCAGACACCGCCACTGCTCGAAGTCCGGCCTTGACTCTTCTCTCCGCGTTTCTCACCTTCCTTGCCTCCTCGGGGGATCTCGCCGCCCGATCACTGCCGCGTCCCTTCTCTCCGTGAGTGGACCCATCGGTGCCTTTCGCCCCTGAGACCGCCTGGGATTCCTCCCATGTGTTGATGGCGCTCCTCACCTTGCCGTCAAGCATCCGCTTGGCCAACCACTTGTTGAGGATATCCGACACCTCTTCGTCGGGGAGGCTGGCGCGGAGAGGATCGCTTGTAGTGTGATGAGAGTTGTTTGAGGAGCTTGTTCGGCTTTGGTGGTCGAAAGAGGTCTTGTAAAGAGGTGGTTGGGAGCGATTGACTGGGTATGCTTTCGGGTTGCTGTCTGTGTGATCTTCAGGGTACGTGTCGACAGGATTTTGCCGATGTCGGGCCGAATCGGAGTTGCCAGATCCTCCGACTTCTTCCATTCCTCGCGAACTCGTGTCATGTGTACTCATGGTTGCAGAGACACTGGGCAGGCTCTGTGGGCTTGTAGCTGAGAGCTCAGTGAGCAGCTGTGAAGGGAAGGATTTGGGGGGATGGGAGATCGATTTGGCACTAGTGGACAGCGGCTTGAAGTGAAGTGTGTGACTACTGGCTGGTGCCCGAGATCGTTGGGTATATGCTAGAGTCGTGAAGGGGAGAGCACAGAATAGAGTGGGGCTTGACGGGTTTAGTGTGATGTGAAGCCAACATCGATCATCGCCACCCGGCGCTTGAAATGGCCCGGGGCCGAGGGGCCAAGTGCTACTTTGAGGGCAGAGTGAGCCTCGATCGAGGTATCCCTTGTTGTGATCGCCTTTACTTCTCTCGTCTCTCGGTCATGACCCCCTGAATGTGATCCCTTTACCCAGGGTCCCTTTAAGTAGGCATCGCGAGAGTCGGTCCATACCAGAGCCCATGACGGTCACGTGGTGCACTTGCGACGGTACAGGAGTTGCCGCAAAGGGGAATTCCCGTTCAGAAGTGGCGGAAGGAAAAAAGGTCTTAATCCGAACCGAACAAGGTTTTCTTCACTAAAACCGAACTCGAAACTACTCAATCCGAACCTTTTGGAGGAAAGATGAATTCTGCTTTTGTCCCCATACAACTCACGTTGGTAAACAGTATGGCTAGCATCGCAAGACTCTCAGCTATCTCCCGGTACCGTCAGTATGCTGGTAGATGCATCTGAGGCTGACTTATGATCGGTCCAAGGTGACGGTCACGTGTATAATCTCTGTCCTTTTTAAAGGCTTTCAGGCATCTGATCAGCATGCTGAGCACATTGTCGGAAAGCTAGAGATCTGGGCTGCCTAACGGTACCCTAATCGCAACTGAATGTGAGGGATAAGAACGGAAGAATTGAACTTATACAATCGAGAGGTTCGATTTAAGACTCGGAGGTTCGGTTCTAGTAAAGAAAACCCCGTTCGGTTCGGTTTAAGACCTTTTTTCGTGGCGGAAGGTGCCACTTGGTTCAGCCGAGTGACTGCTTTCATGCCCAAGTCGTTAAGTACAAATCCTTCTACGGCCTCCCGGGAAGTAAGATAAATCTCAGGTTCAAGCACCATTGTAGAGGTCCTCGTCGGCCAAAGTGAGATTACGCGCGCTATTGGTATTGCTAATTCCGCAAGTGATCTCATCCACCAGCGATTAGATGGTGCTGCACACCCATCCCCAGGAATCCGTTTGGATTGCAGGCTGCGGATACGAGGAGCCCTGTGGGAGCCGTCATGATTCATTGCCCTGCTCTCATATGAGACCCACCATGCACTGAGCACTCACAAATATTATAGTACTCCCTCACTATCCGCCACACCGCGATGACGTAACTTAGGTTGCTGCGGAAATCCTGCCTGAAACGCAGCCAAACAGGGAAGCCCTGAGCCAACCAGCATCCTCCGCAGTCATATGTAGTACCGTTGACTCTGATAGGACACATAGGGCATTCACCGCAAATACATACATACACGCACAAGTCAAGCGAAGCAATCCCGTATAGCCGAGAACCCTGCACAGTGCACACACACAGAACACCCTTATCGGCATCACGCGCTTCGCCGGACTTTTCTGCCCCACCCGACAGACAGCGGAGGCCCACTTTGATCGCCATCTCAACTTTCGCTGCACAAATTCCACTCTTGCCATCTCTCGCTCCCATATGCTCCATTACACCTCCATATCTGACGAATCCGACTTTCAAGCTCCACTTCTATATTCACGGACATCGACGGCCTCGCCTGTCGAGGCATCCTTGCGCACGCCCCCCCTCTCGCCCAGGTCGCAGTTGAGCTTTCCATCCCTTGCGCTTTCGAGCCCCATCTACGGGTCTTCGACGGGAGATTGCAGAGACGACATGCCGGGGTCCCAACCTCCCTCGCCAGGGGGGACGATAAGACGAGGTGCGAGTCGCCGCATGACGGATATACGTGGTGACGCTGCGGGGTCGTCAAGCAGTACGAAGAGCTTTCATGGAGAAGCACCACGGAGAGTGTCAGATGATGACGGGCTCGTTATGAGGGAGAGGGGAGAGCGAGACGAGGGCAGCATAGGGAGAGCGGGCGGAGTGGATGTTCACGTCGGTGGTACGCGGCCAAAGCGACGACTGAGCAGGTGAGCCTTTGTTGCTTTGTTTACAATGTCTCAGCCACTTGTGTCAGAGCGAACATGTTTGCGACGCCGGCGGATACTTCAGTACTGGCAGACTTTACCCCTTTCTACGACATCCTTCTCCTACCCCCTTTTCCGTCCCTTTCCGTCCAGCCACAAACAGCAGCTAACTGACACCAGTCTTCCATCTCTTCCACATCCGTACTATTCCTCCTCTCCCGACTACAGAGCGCTGTCCGCATCCTCTCCACCATCTTCACCTGGCCGGTATAGTCAACCCTTAAATCCGACCTATCAGGTTTTAGCCAATGGGATTGGACAGCAATCAAACGCTTATTCTCAACCCAACGGGTATAGCGGACAACGGATGGCGGAGAAAATGGGAGAGAAATTAAGCCTGACCATAGGCAAGGGAGAGGTGAAGGAAGGTGGACCGCCAAGATTGTTTGGAATTGAACTGAAGTGGATATCGTGAGTTGGCCGCAAACGTCTTACCGTCCATCCGCTTATATCCAAGGCTACTCACCCTCGCCCTTCAAAACGCCTTCCTGACGATAATAATGCACTATTCCCGAATAACCGCTTCGCCAACAAAAACATACTCGGCTGCCTCAGCCGTACTCCTAAATGAACTCCTCAAAGGGTCCATATCGATCATAATAGCCTTACGAAATATCGACAAGTCCATGTTAATCACCGCAACACATCCTCTCTCCGAGAAGGACTCTCACCCCCACACCCTCCGATCATCCACTCGCCCTTCCATCCTCTCTTCTCGCTTCTCCCTCCTCCATCCATCTCGCTTAAGGGCACTGCGCACCGCCCTGTTCTCCAGGGATTGCCTCCAACTCTCCATCCCCGCAATACTATACGTCATACAAAACAACCTACAATACATCGCTGCTAGCAATCTCGACGTCGCGACATTTCAGGTCACATACCAGATGAAAATCCTCACGACTGCGGCGTTCTCGGTAGTCATGCTACGAAGAAGATTATCAAGGACGAAATGGCTGGCGCTGTTTTTGTTGGCCGTGGGAGTGGGAATTGTGCAGATTCAATCGACAACAGCACCGGCTCATGCTGCTGCGTCATCTTCACATGCTTCTCGATCAGTTGCCAGCGGCGGAGAAGCAATCGTCACTGCGATACATACAATGTCGCCATTGAAGGGATTCTTAGCGGTGACGGCGGCATGTATGACCTCGGGCCTGGCGGGGGTGTACTTCGAGCTTCTCTTAAAGCCTAGCTCGTCGGCTACTGCATCGGGAACAGCGATTACGTCTGCAGCGTCAGCCCCTCAGCCCGACCTATGGATTCGGAACACTCAACTATCGCTCTTCTCGCTTATCCCCGCCATTCTCCCCATTCTATTCAACGGATCGAATGATGGGCTTGGACCAATCGGCCGGCTTATGGCTGCTTTTGCCAATTTCAATGGTTGGGCAATAGGCACTGTCCTAACTCAGACATTTGGCGGTCTGATCACTGCCATCGTCATCCGTTACAGTGACAACATCATGTAAGTTGCCACTCTTTCAGACTTTGCTTGAGACAGAGAGGTCAGCTGACTTCGACTAGGAAAGGCTTCGCTACTTCCCTGTCCATTATTATCTCCTTCCTCGCCTCCGTTGCTCTGTTCAACTATCCCATCACATTCGCCTTCGTCGCCGGCTCATCGGTCGTACTCGCTGCGACATGCCTATACAATCTCCCCACACCTTGCGGTCCCACGACCAGGCGCGAAATGGCCATCCCTCCGGGGTCTCCTATCCTCACCTCCGCACCCATTCTCGGCGAACCCACACCCGAACCTAGTCGAGCCAGCTCCGTCATCTCCTTACTCGGTCTCGGACCAAGCCGACCACCAAGTCGAGCGCCGAGCGGGGACAATCTGCGGCAAATGGGTAGCCTGACCAGCCTCGCGCCACTTGCCAATCCATCTTTCTACAGAGGACAGCATCAACATCAATGGAGCAGTAGCAGCAATGCGTCCAGTCATGTCTACGCTGCCTCTGCACCTGGCTCGCCATACTTCTCGGGGTCCACAATAGGCAATGGCAATGTCAAGGGGTATGGCTTGTCTCAATCTCACGATACACCATCACCACCGCAACTGTACGGCTCGACCTTAACTCCGCCAAGAACGCGTGGGGGTCAACCGGCTTTTGCACCGGGCTCGGGTTTGGGGCTGAGCGGGAGGAAAGGAAGCCAGAGCGAGGAGAGTAGTTGCAGCTCAATCGGGAGCGGCATATGAGACGGAGGTTTTTGGGTGGGAAGGAAGTGGGAATGCGCGGAGGAAAGATCAACATGGACATTGTTTTGAATTGATAAGGGGGACGGTACAGTACAGGGCATCACACGTCGTATGCCGGCCGCATATAATACTTGGTAGCTTAATAGTGCACTTAATAGTAACATGATCAAGTAGACATGCAGTTAAACGCTTGTCGCTCCCAAGGACGGCGAGTGTGAGACTGCATCTGATGAAATCAGACGTGAAGTACCGCAGTGAAGCCAACGGGGGGTTCCAATGGCTTCCAAGGTGTTGCAACGGCCGTCGATCCCACCGCCTCCACCCAAACGTTCCACGGCAATTCGACCGACCAATACCTCTTTCCTGCCAATCCCACCCTTCGAGAGAATCTTCGAGACAACTTCGCGGATATGCCGCCTCCACTACTCAAGCGACCCGGGGCGAACGACCAGGCCGGCCGAGCTGCGGCCGCAAATGCCAGATCCTCGAGTCTCATCTTTCAGGCCAGGAATCTGGTCACCGCCCTGCTCTTCGACAGGCGGTACTTTGTTCACCTTACAAGCTTGTTGCTTATCGGGGAGCTCTTCCTCGGCCTGCTAATCATCAGATTCATACCATGTCAGTCGCTCCGTGATTCTACACTTTGCTAAGCTCCGTCCTGGATCTGGGCGCTGGCGGCTGGCTGCCTGGAGGAGTTCTCGCCCTATCTAGCTTGAGGGTCATCAGCTGATCTGGACAGATACCAAGATCGATTGGGAAGCGTATATGCAGCATGTCGAATGCTTCTTGGACGGCGAGAGGGACTACAGTCAGCTGCAAGGGGAGACTGGAGGCGCAGTGTGGGTAATGCCTCCGACAAGTGTCCCTCGAGAGCAGGAACAGCACTTGCCACTCAATTGACTGCAGACTGAGCTGAGCCTCCCCAGATACCCCGCGCTGTTCCTATACTCCTATACTGCACTATACAAGCTTCTCCCCTCCGATCCCGACTTGCGAGTTCGAGCGGCGCAGTATGTCTTCCTGGGTCTGTACCTGGTGACATTTGCTCTCGTAGCTGGCATATATCACTCGGCCGGCTCTTCTTCAGCAACCACTACATCGAAAAGATGGAACAGTGCCGACCGGGCATCAAGCACTGGACCTGCAGACTCATCAATCACGAGCTCCACGTACCCACAGGCGCTTCTCATTCCTCTTTGCTTGTCGAAACGCCTTCACTCGATCTACATGCTCCGGCTCTTCAACGATCCTCTTGCGATGTTGTTCCTGTACGCTGCAATATTCGCAATGACGAGACGGATGCCTCTACGCTGGACGGTCGGCGTCGGGCTATACAGGTGAGCACGGCAAGCATAATTCCCCGATTCATGGTCGGGTGTCGGATCGACGCTGATAGGCCCAGCCTTGCTCTCGGAGTCAAGATGAACATTCTGCTCTTCCTCCCTGGTCTCCTAGTCCTCTTGGTGCAGTATCGAGGTCTCACCGAAACCATAAGCGCCGCTTCGACCATGGCAATCGTGCAGGTGAGCTTTTCTCGCACATACGCGCTGGACGACAAGCTGACATGCGCTCGTCAGATCTTACTTCCGGCAGCCTTCTTTCTGAGCTCAGGTTCGGATGCCAAAGCGTATTTCAATACTGCCTTCAACTTCTCCCGGCAGTTCGTGTATAAGTGGACCGTCAATTGGCGGTTCGTCCCTGAAGAAACGTTCCTCTCGGACAAGTTCGCGAAATCGCTGCTTTGTGGCCAGGTTCGTCAAACCTCCTTACTTGTCGTTGTCAGGATCTTGCAATATTCCGAGCTTCTAAGCTGAGTATAGCTCTTCATTTTGGTCATCTTCGCTTTGTTCAAGTGGTCGCCAATACCAGGCGGGACGAAGAATGTCATCCTCAATGCCCTTTCCAAGCCAACTCAGCCAGCTGTACCTCATCTCTACGCTCTTCCTCGGCATCGTGAGTAATTTCTCTCGTTGGCGCTCATGATGGGTGTGAAGACACTGACCGGAGTAGATTTGCCCCTCATTCTCTTCACATCCAACCTGATCGGTATCGCTTTTGCTCGTTCATTACACTATCAATTTCACAGTTGGTGCTTCCATCAAATACCGTTCCTCCTCTACTCAGGTGGCGCTTGGGGCAATCTTCCACTTGGGTATGTCCTGTCCACCGTGTATCATTCAGCGACTTTGGTAAGTATCTGAAGCTGATCTTGTTTAGGGTCGCACTTTGGCTAGGCATAGAATACTCTTGGGCTACTTACCCATCGACAAATCTCTCTTCCGGCATCTTGTCTGTCGCTCACGCCATCATCATTTCCAGCCTGCTCTTTTCGAAATCATCGGCATCACGGAATGACCCGTCTTCAGCATCAGTCACTCGTTCATCATCCAGAGAGAGTAGTACCGTAGAAATGGACAGTCGCAAGGTCAGATGACGAATCGCAGAGTTTATGCAGATCCGTTTATCGGTCGACCTGATGAGCCAGATGAGCAGATACATCACGATCGACTACCTGGATCATCGAGCCTGATCCGTCCCTCGTTCCGCCCGAACAGCCTGCTCCACCATGATCCCCGTTCTGCCAGCCTCAGATCTACTGGCGCTTTGCTTGAGTCTCTCTCATGCGCTTCAGGATCTTGACTCGCCCCGGTCACCCCAGCTTCTGCCACTTCCTCCATACTCGCGCCCCGTATTCCCAGTCCCCGTCCTGGTCCCATCTCATCCCGCCGCCCAGACATGATCTCCTGTATTCCTCTCGTTCCCTCACTTCTGCTCCCCATCCGTCCTTCTCCTGGCCCCGCCTCATGCCCTGCTGATCTGAGTACGAAACCCGGACTCGCGGCCCCGAGACCTATGGAGAATCCCGTGGGTGCACCGACAGGCGCCAGCTCAGGGACTAGCGTCCCATATCTCATTCTCCGGCGATGAGATGATGGGGAAGTAGGTGAGGGTGGAGATAGGGGCTGATAGGTTGGCGAAGTGTGGTTGCGAGCTATATCGGGTCGAGTGGGACTCTGGCCTGGTGGTGTGTCGGCTTGGTCATCATATTGCTGAGGTTCGCTCATGATTTCACCACCATGTGTGGCATTTGCGGATAGGGAGAGGAGAGGAGCCGTTTCGGGATCGTCTTCCTCGACCCATGTCCCTATGTCCACTCCTCCTTGTCCGGTGGGTTCGACAAAGGAGACGACCCATACTCCAATCAGTAAGAGGGCTACCCCGATCGAGACGAGCACGATCTGGACCGTCTTCAGGCGAGAGAATTGGTCATAAAACACCAGCCCGTCTGTATATGTCAGCATAGCGTCTTTCGAGCACAGACCATTCACTTCATGACTCACCAAAGATGCTCGATAAGTTGAAGAAGCAGAATGCAAGCGGACAAATCAACGCCGGACTCGCAAATGTCAAACTGTAATTCAGGTAGACCAGTTGCGCCAATCCTCCTGAGAGCAGTCCCGCCACCAGGAGCCAACTTTGGAAGTGCTGGAACTGGTTAGACCCCTTTCCGGTCCGGTAGTATTCCAGCGTGATCACCAGGAGCTCCACAGCGGCTTTGGCCAATACGAGGGACATCCCAGACAAGACGCCAGAGGCAGCAGCGAAAGACAGACCGAGAGTCATTATAGTCTTCTGCTGTGCTGGTGTTGGCTCAGCGTGGGAGCGCGAGTAGGGGGAGGGTGGAGGAGGGGATGAAGGGAGAACCGGGGCAAAGCGAACGGTGTGTTGAGTTGTGGATTTCGGCGCTGCGCCAGGCTGAGGGTAAGCGGTGAAGGGTGGGGAGTCCGGGGTATTGAGACTGGATAGAGTGGGCAAGCCGGATTGGCGCGAGCCAGCCAGCGGGGCAGACCAGCGTCGGTTTGTCGGTCTGAAAGGGATTGGTGAAGGCTTATGAGGACTGGCGTAGTTTGGGATTGGGAGAGCAGAGTTTGGAGTGATGGGCCTGTCGTCATCCTCGTCGATGGGTAGTCGGACTGACCGCATCGCGCGATATGTGAAGAAAGACACCACATGCGACTGTTCAATCAGATCATGAGTCCAGTATGACAATCTGAGCCGAACTTACCATTCCCAACACAATCAACGTCAAACCGATGACAACCCAGAAGAACGCTAGAAATGCCGGCCGTCCCCATAGTCTCAACAGTTCATCAATTGAGTGCTCTCCCTCCTCCACCACCCCGAAAACAGCGATCAACACCGCACCCGCTGCGACTAGCGCTGTTCCTCCAACCATCCGCGCGGCAAAGCGGTCTCCCAAGATCAATCGGGCTAGAACCGCATTGTATATCAGTGATACTGCTCCTAGTGGTGCTAGAATTACGATGGGCAGTGCGTCGAGCTGGAAGATTGTGCCGAGGATGTTGGTGACGATGTAGATCCCGAATCCCATCAACCATAGTGGCCGACGAATGGGTTTGCGTTGTGCGGCCAAGGGAAGGGCGTCATTCTGGATATGTGACTTGCGCTGGATCGTGAGACCTAGGAACGTCAGTGGTGGTGACCGAAAAATCAATGCTTGGAACTTGCCTAAGGATTGGACGAAGGACGATAATAGGCCGACCATGATGGCCAGGACGATGCCTATTCCGCCCATGTTTACCCAAAATTTGAGCCAAGTCAGACGGTTGATGAGGTGCCTCAAGGAAAGATGCGAGGTGTTGAAGGCGGAATGACAGCGAAAAATGGGTTGGAGAGTGTCGAAGGTGACAAAGGATGCAGATGGATGGGGTTGAAACGCGAACCAAACATCCGAGATGCGGTCATCGACTGATCACGCGTACACTGTCCAGTGCCGCCGGCTTGCTATCGAGCAGCCATATCTACGAAGGGCCCTTGACCCAGACAGGCGGACCTTGTCTAGCGCAAACGATACATAAGACTATACACCATGTCCCCCTGAAACCCATCGATTAGTAGACCAACTCCACATGTAGTCGGTAGTCCAACTCCAACTCCTTGTAGTGCTCGATCCGTTTTCGCCTTGCCTCCAAGACATCCTTTATATATCAGCCGTGCGTGTTACGTTTGGCAATCCAGATCACTCACGTCTGACTCCTCGAAAACTTCCACAGCAGCCCTTGCTCTCCTCGTCATGAGTCCGCTCCCCTCGCGTACATCCCCTCCTCCACTTACGGGTGGCGAAGCCTGATCGAAAGCCATGTGATACCTTGCTGTGCCCCGATTTGCCTCATCCATCCTTGCAAGAACTTCTGCCCCTTTCCATGCTCCCTTCCTCTTCAACTTAGGCTTCCGCTTCTTCTTCGCAGGATTACGAGTAGAAGGAGGTGGGGTGATACGCGGGTCGACGGAAGGAGACCGCGTCGTAGCGAATGATATGGGCGAGAGTGGAGCTTGAAGAAGACGAGGAGATATGTGGGAAGAAGATGTGTATGGCACCGGGATATCTGCAGCGTCAGATGTGTAGTAGAGTAGACAGGTAAAGACGCTTACAAGACCCGTGCCGGTAGTTGTACGAGCTGTTGTTGAAGGCGATAGGAGTCATCGGCGGTGGAAAAAGAGGCTCCGGCCCATCCGAGGAGGGAGTGTCGAGATGGTGTGGGATGTCGTTCACATCATAGCCCGATTGCGCCGGTGAAGGCAGGTGCGTTGAAGAATTGTGAGACTCAGGCTGTTGATATTCATAATCATGATCAGGCAAGGCGGTGGCCTTCCCTCCTCGACCGATTTCGATAGAACCATCACTGACATCGGGATCGACACGCTCAGTGCCATTCATGGATTGGGTCGAGTTCAGAAGTTGACTTAGAGTCACACCAGGGGGGATCGGGTCGGTGTGAGCGAGGAGCTGACTAAGGGTGGATTGAGTGACTGTTTCGGCCGGCAAAGCATGTGAAACAGGTGAATTGAATTCGCGCGGTTTGCGCTCCGCCTTATCGGAAGATTCGAGGCTGCCGAGCCGATTGGACAAGTTGGACGTCGATGGCCGATTTGAGGGTGATTCCGCGCTGAGGGAGACGTGTTCCGGAAGGATGCGCGCGGAGGCCGATGACCCCTCGCCGGGCGCAGTTGTGAAATCTCGACCAGTTCGAGCGGTGTAGAACGTCTCTTCCTGCAGCGATGGCGAGAAGTTGAGGGTATGAGGCCCGACTCTAGCAGGCGCTGCTTTTCGTACGGTGGAATTCTTGCCGGACGAACCCGCACTGCGCTTGTGCGGGGTTGGCTGGCGGTTTTGGATAGTGCTGGAGCGTCGTTTCGTTCTGCTCGAGATCGATCTCGGTTCGTCAGAGTCGTCGTTCATTGACATCAAGATATCGTGGTAAACAGTGACGTTGCGGATAGTCAAGTCATCTCCTTCCGGCTGTTTTCCGGACTCGTTGCTTTCACCGTCTTGAGGGGTCGGACTTGTGTTCGTCGAGCCGCGCAATGACCAGAGGACATCTTCCTTCCAGCCGAAAAGCCCGTCCACGTCCCCCTCCTCTTCGGTTTCGAAATCCTCTGGCGGCTGTTCGCCAATCTCGTTCTCTTGCGCTTCCTCGATGAGCCGATTAAAGTCAACCTCTTCCTCACTCGTGGCTTCATTCGAGCTCGCCATGTATGCTCCGTCAAAAACGTCCAGCCTACGGTTGAGAGCTGCTATGGTCCGTATGCTCGGGGACGAGAGATTGGGTATCTGAGATTGTTCGGAAGGGGTGTCGAAGTCTGCCGAAGAGGGTAAGGAGGAATTGGCCGATGATCCTGACGAAGCAGCGGGAATAGCAGCAGTGGCCTGGTTCATACCCTGGGACAAAGATTGAGTCCGTGAATGAATCTTGGCGATTGGAGTCGAATGCACGCCCATTCCCTGGAACGATCAGCACGCAGCTGATTGAAGATTTCAGGCAGATCAGGAATGTGGGCTAGGTGGGATATACCGATCTCGAAACTCACTTTACTGCTGGATCTTTTCCCTTTCTTGGCAGGTGTACCTTGCATCCCCATCCCCGCGCCTCTCCTAGCCTTTTTCGTCTCGCTCGTGCCCGCACTACCTGTATTTGTAGACGCCGCTGCACTGCTCTGCTTCTTTGGCTGCCTCCTCCAATTCGCCAGTCCTCCGGCCACCGTAGGCTCAGAAGATGTCGCTCGGACCAGCCGCTTACGGCGGCGCTTTTCCGATGCAGTAAGGCCGAGCATAGATGTAGGTGAGCGTAGGAGTGGAGGAGGATCATCTTGATGGGGAAGTGGCGAAGTAGGCGGTCTCGGTAGATTGAGGCGCATCCCGGTTATGCCAGCCTGGATGATTCTGTTTTCGACTCTAGCCATTAAAGAGGCGGCCCCTACCGCCGGCCAGCGAAGATCTTACGGTCAGTAGTAGTCAGGGGAATGACTTGTAGGCAGGATAAGCATCGTGTATATGGGCAATGGGAGAAAGTAACGCCGTTACAACACATTCCTCAAGTCGCGTCACGCCTGAAAATCTGAAACGCGACTTGGCATTCCTCATCTATTCATCCCATCTGTCCAGCATGCCTAGGGTCGCAGCAACTCAGCCCTCGGCTACACAGCTCAAGCGAGAGAGGTCAGCCGAAGCTGAAGCTGAGAGAGAACGCGAAAATGAGGAAGATGGGAATGACGCAACTCAAGAAGCGGACGAGGTACTGATTTCTCGTCACGGGTCGAGCCATATATACTGACCCAGTGCAGCTGTACGCGTCTTTGCGCTCCGAAGTTGTCGGCGTGCAGTACTATAGGGGCATGGTCGGACGTGGGGAGCATGTGATGCTGAGGAGGTCAGCCAAATTTCTCTGTTGTGCCGCAAATCACGTTGAGTTGGAGCTGAATCGACAGGGAGCCTCATAATCAGTATGACAGCAATGCCATCCAAGTAAGGCGAAACAAAACCACCGCTGACTTAGGTCGTCAACGCCTCCGGCGTCCAGGTCGGACACATTCCACGAGCGGTAGCGTCGAAGTTGGCAGACTTCATCGACGGAGGGATAGTCAGTGCCGACGGTCAGATGCTCGCGTCGAATTTGGATATGGCCAAGCACTATGTCCTCGCTATCCACATCACAATGTACGCCAAGCCATCTATGCGAGGCACTATCGAGCCTCTCCTCCAGCAAGCATTCGGACCTATTCTTCGCCGAGTGCCACCTGCCACACAAGCCCTGCCACCCACGCAGCAGATGCCCGCTACACAAAGTACGCAAGCTCCCCCGACTCAGAGCACCCAGGCTACTCGGGTCCCGCAGGCTACTCCGGCCACGCAAGTGGCAGGACCTAGTCGCTCGAGTCAGTCCGCTGCAGATTTGGCGTTGAGGAACATCATGAAGGGCCTCCAGGAGGTTGCGAATGGCAACCAGCAGGCTGACGGTGTCATGGTAAGTTCTACATAGATCAAGCTGACATCAGGATGCTCTTACGAAAGACATTGACGTGATGAATTTGCCGATGCACCCCAATCCTCCGGGTAAGGAGCTCGGGAATTTGCACGTCAATCTTCTTCCCCATCAATCACAAGCTTTACAGGTGCGCAAGAAATTCGAGCTAGCTGATGGTGACAGTGGATGATCGACCACGAGAACCCGAAGCTGCCGGCCAAGATCAGCGATCCGGCTGTGCAGTTCTGGGTCAAGCAAGCTGCTCAATCCGTCCATGGGAAGGACTACTGGCTCAATGTGGCGACGCGCCAGCCTCAAGCCGATGAGCCAGTTTTGGGCAGGGGAGGGATCATTGCCGATGGTATGGGTCTGGGCAAGACTTTGACAACTCTTGCGCTTGCCTTGGCCACCAAGGAGGAAACTCTTGTCGCCGGCGAGTGCAAGACTACTCTGATTGGTGAGTGCCACTTGGACTGAGCTGATACAAGTCTGTCCACTTTCCGTCTTGGGGAATTGGGCGAAGCAAATTGAAGATCATGTTGTCTCGGGCAATCTCACATCTTGCATCTACCACGGATCTACCAAGGACCTGACTGCTGCCCAGCTGAAGCAATACGATGTGAATCATGCTGCTATAGTTGCTAAAGCTAGGTTGTAATCACTACATACGACACTGTGGTGTCAGATGCTGGCATCATTGGACCCGCACCCCGGATATCCGCTGCGAAGAAGGCCGCGAAATCGGACTTCATCGACGACTCGGATGACTGGGGACCGACTCAGTCCACACAATCTCGCGGCAAGGCTAAGAAGCAAAAGCGAACTCAGGGAACCCTGGCAGGCATCACCTGGAAGCGAATTGTGGCGGATGAGGGACATGTATTGAAGAACCCAAAGACCAAAAGTACGTCGATTGCTGGACGAAGCTGATATCAGTGGCGCAGTCATTCGCAGCACTCAAGGCAGCCCGTCGATGGGTGTGTACCGGTATGTTCGACTTCAAAGTCAAAGCTGATGTCAGGCACTCCGATTGTCAACGCACCAGCGGATCTGGGATCACTTCTCACCTGTCTCAAGGTCTGCAGGCCTCTTGATACAGTGAGTCCGATTCCAATCAGAGCTAAGTTCAGCCCGAATACTGCAATGCTTTGCTGCTCAGACCGCTGCGGTACAACGACCCCGCTGCCGCGAAACTCCTCCAGGCGGTTGTCGGTCAGGTCTTGCTTCGGCGCACCAAAACCAGCACCAACGCGGAGGGCAAGAGGATCATCGAATTACCTCCACTCACCTTCTTCAAGTGCTCTGTCGCTCTTGACGACCATACACGGGCCCTGTACGATGAGATCAGCGCAGCATCCAGATCGAGATTTATCAATCTCTTGGAAACAGGAGAAGGCCGTGGGAGTGTTTTGGCGATGATCACAAGATGTGAGTAGTTGTCGTATACAGGGCTGACAATAGTGCGCCAGCTTTGTCTCAGCGCGGAGCTCGTCCCACAATCGTTTCTGGACGAGATACGTCGGCCCATCGCGCCAGTGGATGATAATGGCGATGGTAAAGCCAAACCTGTCACGGCTATATCGCGTGAGGAACGTGATGAGCTGGTACAGAAGCTCAAGATTGCGCTGCTGGATAACGAAGAGTGTGCTGTGAGTCTGAGTCTTGTGCGTACTGACCCCAGATCTGCTCAGACGTGATGGTCAAGGAAGAAGCGAGAATCTCAGATTGTGGGCATCCAGGTTGTCTGTCTTGTCTTTCAGCCTGGCTCGTCAAAGCCTCGACATGTCCCATCTGTCGACACTCCATCACGCCATCGTCTCTTCTCGCTCTGCCCGCCGAAGAAGAGGAGTACGAAGAGCCCGAGGATGTCCAACCCATCAAATCTGCGAAGATTGAGGAAATCGTCCGCTTGCTTCGCCTTTTCCCTCCGACAGACAAGACGTTGATCTTTTCGCAATTCACCTGCTTCTTGAGTCACGTCAAGGTCGCTCTTGACGACGCGGGCATCAGCTGTTGTCGCTTCGACGGATCGATGCCTACCAAGAAGGTTAGTCTGAAAGAGTGGCTTGAGCTGATGACCAGAGACAACAAGTGATCAACATGTTCCAAAAACCCGTTGTTGAGGGCGACGAATCATACAACCCGAAAGTCATGCTCATCTCGCTCAAGTCTGGCGCGGTGGGATTAAATTTGAGCGCGGCGAACCGTGTTTTCTTGTGCGATCCTTGGTGGCAGTCGGCCATCGAATCTCAGGTACGTCAGGGACCCTGGCACGAAAAGTAAACGGGATATAGCTGATACGTCAGGCTATCGATAGAGCTCATCGCGTATGTTTGGATTGGCTCCTTCAGCTCACGTCTCCAGATGCCCCAATCCAATCCAGTTACAGTGTATCAATTGATTGCAGTAGACACGATTGAATCAAAAGTCTTGGACATCCGTGAGTAGGTCAGCCTGACACGGCTGACGTCTCAGAAAAGAAGAAGGACGATCTAGTGGCGACGGCTTTCGAGAAGACAACCAAGGAAGCCGGTGGGCAGACTAAGCGCGAGGCGAAGTTTGACGATTTGAAGGCGCTTTTCGGTGTCAAATAGTCAGTCAGGCAGTTCGGAAGTTCGGAATGCTTAGATGCTTGCTAGCTGTAGTTAGGCTTCGGGGATCTGAGTCTAGTTGTTGACTGTCGATCAAATGATGTTAACCAAATGATAGAGGCTACGCGCAGTGCTCGGGATTGTGTAACGTGAGCTGTCTCAGATTTCTGGGAAAAGTTGTCGGTGTTCAATGTTTTGTGCGTTGCTGTTGTGGCCGGTGTCAGTATCAAATCCTCCATCGCTGTGCTTGACAAGTCTATCGAGTTGATGCTGCATGACACAATATTGGCTTGGACATGCTTGTCGCCAGTCCTCGTAACGCTTTACGGCACGATGACATCACGCGAGGAATGCTGGCAAGGGGCACCCATGGGCCATCGGCTTGCGAGTTGCCGACCTCAACTCACACGCCTAAAGTGGGGTCCAACAACAGAAAGACCATGCCCACCCGTCCATCTCTCGAGGAAGCCATACCCGAAGCCTCGTCTTCCTCTATCATCCAGCATTCCCGCGTCCACCAATTGTTCCCGCTATTCGCTCAGCTGTCATTCTACGTGATCCCTGCCAAACTGGATGTAGAAATCGCCCAAATCTATTCATCGATCGAAGGCCTAGGTGGGAAGTCTGTCCCTCTGGAGCAGGCCCGATACGTCGTCACTGCCCTAAAGGGTCGAGCGAGGTTACAGCAAGCCTTACAAGGGGCTCTCGTACGTGTCTATCTGCAAGCTCACGTTGCTGATGCTGCTTCAGTACACCAAGATCATTGTTTCTGCGGATTATGTTCGGGTAGTGTATCAATTGGCTCTAGAAAGTATACCCGACACCGAGCCGCCTCGATTACCGTCGTATCAGGACTACCTCGTCGTTCGGCCCAAACTCAAGCGGCCTATCCTCATCGATACTGGATCCGAGTCCGAATCCGACGCTGTACCGAGAAAGCGAAGGAAGGGTAACGATGACCATGTGATATTTGATCATGGATCTGAGGGCAAGGCGGTCGGGGATCTACCTGACCTAGAGCCTTTCGACCCAGACATCAAATTCGAAGACATCCCTAAACTCTGCGTACATCGTGCGAGTCCGCTGAAATGTATTAATCAGGACATTGTAAGTTTACTCCAGTGACATTACTGATGGAGATCGATGCCATCAAGCCGATATACGAAGACCGAGAATTTGAAGAGCTGTCTCAAAAGAACTCGAACGTCCTTAGCTACAGGCGGAGCATGAGTGTGAGTGCTTATTGCCGCCTTAGTTGACGGAGCAGATCCTCAAATGTATGTCAGAGTCACGAGGAGCATAGCTCACCATTAGCTGTGCCTCGTAGACTAACATCTGGCAAAGAAGCCGGGAAGCTGGTACATGTTGGCGAGAAGGTTCAACAACGAGTAAGCGTTCCTTTCTGAAGGCGCTGACCACAGATCGACGAATTCCTTCAGACAGGTCGAATCGCGGAAAGCGAGGAGATACTTGCATCGTCACGATATGCCGCTCTGCGCGAGTTCGCCTCAGTATATACCATCGGGCACTCCACCGCTAGATACCTTTACGACAAACACAATTGTCGCACCCTCGGCGATGTGCGTGCCCATTATATGAGCATCTCAGAAGAGAGCGAGCATGTTCGCCTAAAAGAAAAGTTGAGGCGGAGGAAGTATGGAGGGATGACGCAGGTGGATATAGTGGAAGAATGGATGCAGATTAAGGATGATTTGGATTCAAAGTAAGTCAACAGCAATTCAATGGCTAATGGCAGGATACCGAGAGAGGAAGTGCTGGAGATTGTAGACTGTGTAATGGAGCATTTGACGGCGATTCTTGAGGGGTGTGAATACACCATTACGGGAGGGTGGGTTGCTGCCCTTCGAATTGGAGCTGAGAGCAGATTTCGCCGTGGGAAGACCGAATCGAACGATGTCGACATTGTATTTTGTCCTCCTGAGAACGGCCAGGACGTGGGTCTGCTACATGATCTCTATCGTCGTCTCTCCGCTTTCAACATCATCACCCATGTACTCCGTACGTCCCGTTCTGTTCCGAGGCTGATCGCAGATGTCTCGCAGCGAGCACCGAACTCACCTATTCACGCAGCCGCGAACAACTTTGATAATCTCGACAAGGCTTTCGTCATCTTCAAACTTCCAGGAAAGGATCGGAAACATCGCCGAGTCGATTTGATATCTTGTCCGAGGGAACGGTACGCTGCTGGTGTGTTAAGCTGGAGTGGAAGTATGATGTTTGAGCGTGACTTCAAGTGAGTCCCGTGAGGATCGGGCTGACGGGTTAGGAGGTATGCTGAGGGGATGGGGTACAAGTTTCGAGCGGGTGTCATCAATGCCTTGACTGGGGAAGAGATCAATCTTGCTACCGAGAGGGAAATCTTTGCGTTTCTCAAGCTGCCATGGGTACCGCCAGAGTTGCGGAATGCGGATGGATAGGCGCTTTTAGGATGTACATATGGTGTCTGGACGTATCTTGAGTTGTCCTTAGTCGTGGATCAGTGCACCAACCAGGGCACCACCTGGTCGCTCACAGCTTGCAGGACCTGGAGCTCGGCCCCCGGGACCACGTTTCAAAGAAAGGCGCGCACGGATCTCGCTTAGCTCGCTTCTTGCAGCCAAAGCTCCTGGCCTGACTTTGCGAGTCGACGTTGCATGGTCATTGTACATCCACCATGACTATACAGCAAAGCAACCCCTACGCTGCCCTAATCAAGCAAGATTTCTTTCACGTCCCCAGCTTCACCCTAGAATCCGGCACGGAGATTAAAAATGTCCAAGTGGGATACAAAACTTGGGGCCGACTCAATTCGAATCGTGACAACGTCCTTGTGATCTGCCACGCTCTGACCGGCAGCGCCGACGTCGAAGATTGGTGGGGGCCACTATTAGGCCTAAATAGGGCATTCGACCCTACTCGGTGGTTCATCTTTTGTGCCAACGTGATTGGTAGTCCCTACGGCACTGTCAGCTCTGTAACACGGGATGAATCGGCCAAAGTGCGTGGACCGGAAATGCCTGGAAGTAGTGTCAAGGACGATGTCAGGTAAGGCTTTCGCACAATAGATGAACTGATTGTCAGACTCCACTACAAAGTGCTCGAATCTCTAGGCGTCAAATCTGTTGCTGCTGTCATTGGCGGCTCGATGGGGGGGATGACATGCCTCGAATACCCCTTAAATACCCCACCAGGCTTCGTCCGCCACATCATCCCTATCGCAACGTCGGCTCGGCATTCTGCTTGGTGCATATCATGGGGCGAAGCTCAGCGGCAGTCCATATACTCCGATCCCGAATACCGGGATGGGTACTACTACAACCTCCCCGATGGCCGGGAAGATCTCACCTGCCAACCTGGCCGCGGACTGGCAGCAGCGAGGATGTCGGCACTGTTGACGTATCGATCTAGGGACTCATTTGAGTCGAGATTTGGGCGCAGGGCAGGGTTGGTCAATAAGGGTGTGCCGAAGGGTGGTGTAAGAGTGATGGGTGGAAATGAGACGACCGATCCGAGTGAACCAGGGACGGCGGATTATAAGAAGACAGCAGCGGGGGAGGCGGCATGGAGAGAGCATAACGATGGTCACCGACCAGCTGGGAGTAGGCGGAATAGCGATGAGCAGGCGGAAGTGGTTCCGCCTAAAGTGTTCTCGGCGCAGAGTTATCTCAGATATCAGGGAGATAAAGTGAGTTTTGCGGTACAGCACGGGCTGACTATAGTTCACTGGCCGATTTGACGCAAATTGCTACATACATATCACTCGCAAACTCGACACCCACGATCTATCCCATCCATCCAGATTCTCCGAGCCACCAAATCTATCGTGCAAGCTGCCGACTGTGGGACCAGACGCCGAAGCCGTCGATGTTCAGAATGCTCTACAACACGCCCTCTCCCTTCTTCCTCCCGCCCTAGTCATCGGTGTCGAGTCCGACGGGCTATTCACCACCACCGAACAGAAAGAACTCGCCGCTTTCATCCCGGAGTCTGAGCTGGTGCTCATTCCAAGTCCAGATGGTCATGATGGCTTTTTGTTGGAGTTTGAGGCTATCAATGGGTGGATAGAAGGGTGGTTAAGAAGAAAGGTACCGGAGTACTTCGCGACGAGAGAAGTCTCTGTTGAGGAGTATGGAAAGGGGGAGGACGGCTGGGGAGTGAAGAAGGAGAGCGTGTTTGGAGAGGCGGAGGCGGACGTCACGAGGTGGTAGTGTTGACAAAGTGTGAAGTACATCTTGCCAGATTATCCGAACGTGCATCATTGGCTAGACCTGTCGAGAAGTCGGGAAGGGGGAAAACGGCAAGGTATGAAGAAGCATAGGTTGTTCGAGCTTTCGGAGAGGCAGAGGCGGACGTACAAGGTTTTAGTAGAGATCACACGCAAAGGCGAGCGCTAATCTCAACTCACACCAAACTCACTCAAGCCCACGCGGGGCGCCTCGTCAACGGCTAGGCAAACTCTACGTACATTGGTACAACTGTAAACTCACTCAAGCCGGCGAGGGGCGCCTCGTCAAAGGCTGAAGTACAAGCATTCTGAAGGCGACGCGGCATACCTCGTCAAGTGCTGAGTCCTGGCCCCTGACCAACTCCCCGCAAGCGCAACCCCACCACTTCCCCATCTTCCACCTTAACCTCCACCTCGTCCTTCTTGGCATCCCCACCCAACACCCACTGTCCGCCCTTCGCACTGCCCGCAAAGTCCGCCCATCGCACTTTGTTTACTCCGAGGGCTGACAGATCCACCCTGGCCTTCGTCTCGTCTGCCCAGCTCTTGACGCCCACAGTGAGGTACTCGAGATTCGCCTTGTCCGGGTCGGCCTTGGCCGCGACGGTCAAGTGAAGGTATAGCCTGTGAGCAAGGAAGAGGCTAAGCAAGAATGCGAGGATGAAGGTGGAGCTGATGAGCGTGAAGAGGAGAACAGGGAGTAGGATTGCAGCTTCCGTTAGCGAGACTCAAGATTGTGACATACCGCCAAAGAAGATCGTTCCGAGAACGGAGAGGCAAACGCCAATTGCCGCAATGCCGACAATGAAGATGGTCGAGGCGATAAGGAAGGTTCTGCTGTCAGCGTTATTGGCGATAAGACTTACGCAAAGCACAGCACTGGGATTGCGCTCAATGCGGCGAAAATAACGAGGAAAGTCTGAGAATATTAGCTCCATGTGTATCGCGCCTCGACGTACGAAGAGAACAGGCTTTTCTTCGGCAAAGTCTCGTGTTATCTGAGCATACGGCATAGCAACAGCCTGGAGCCTTAGGTCAGCAATGTCAGAAAGTCAGCTTACTGCTCCGAGGTATCCCTAATGCGCTGAATCGTCTCGTCAACCTTGCGCTGGAGCTCCTCCTCCATTTTGGCCTTGTCGTCCGCCGGTTTCTGGTCGAAATCTTGGGCGTACTGTTTCAGATCTGTGAGGGTTGAGGTAGCCGATGTTGGGGATGCCTTGATATCCTGCTTGAAGTCGGACATGGTTGCTGTCGGTAGATGTATAGATGAGTGGTGGAAAAGTGACTTAAGGCGCGTGCTCGTGCTCAAACGCGTCATGTGTGCACGTGACGTCTCGTAAATGATCCCCTCATTTAATCTAGTACAAACGCTGGCTGGCAACAAAGCAAGCAACATCCCTCACATCCCTCGCAATGGATCAAGCACCAGCACTAGCTCAGGCCTTGGTCAACAATCCACCAGAGGATCTTCAACGCCTCGTAGCAGACCCTCAAACAACCAATGAGGCTCGTGCAGCCGTCGCCGAGATAGCTAAACCGGGCACGGCCTTCTCAAAGCCAACAGCCAGCGAGCGACTGCAGATAGTCGACGAACACCAAGAGTTCTCGTGAGTATAGGCGCTGACGACAGCTTACATCTAGCAAAGATCTCTCTCCGTACCTCGCCAAGTGGGGTCTATTGGACAAGGGATTCGCTTATGATGTTGTTGCAGTGTTTGGCTCCCAGTCGACGGGCAAGTCGACATTGCTAAACCGACTATTTGGGACGACTTTCGATGTGATGGATGAAAGTCGAAGGCAGCAGACGACCAAGGGAATATGGATGTGTCCCTCAGCGTACGGCTCG
This sequence comes from Dioszegia aurantiaca, assembly GCA_001600655.1. Lineage (NCBI taxonomy): Eukaryota > Fungi > Basidiomycota > Tremellomycetes > Tremellales > Bulleribasidiaceae > Dioszegia > Dioszegia aurantiaca. The sequence continues at coordinate 314,077 of BCKN01000014.1, forward strand.
GCATTGGTGATGGATGTCGAAGGAACGGATGGTCGGGAGAGAGGGGAGGACCAGGACTTTGAGAGAAAGTCGGCGTTGTTCAGCTTGGCCAGTACCGAAGTGCTGCTCGTCAATCTTTGGTATGTTGCGTTACGGGCTCGCTGAGTGTAGGGAACACCAGATTGGGCTGTATCAGGGAGCGAATATGGGCCTGCTGAAGACGGTGTTCGAAGTCAACCTGGGCCTGTTTGGCGGATCCGCAGAGACTCGGCAACAGTGAGTGCACCACCGGCTGGGCTGATCGTAGACCGAAAGAGAAGACTTTGATATTGTTCGTCATTCGAGATCATGTTGGCGCGACGCCAATGGCCAATTTGACCGGTACTCTGAAGGCAGACATGGAGAAGATCTGGGCGAGCCTGTCAAAGGTGAGATAAGTGCTCTACCTTTGCTCATTTAGCCCGCACATCTAGCCGATGCGACACTAGACCAGTACTTCGACCTATCTTTTGCCGCCTTACCGCACAAGATTCTGATGCCTGAGAAATTTGAGGAATCGGTCATCGAGCTGCGGAAGAGATTCACCGATCGAACTCGGGCCGACTATGTCTTCCAACCGTCATATCATAAGCGAATACCTGCAGATGGTGTTTCATTCTACATGGAGGGGATATGGGTAAGTCGTAGCCTTGAGCGTAGCTGATTGTAGGAACAAGTCCTCACCAACAAAGATCTCGATTTACCGACGCAGCAAGAGCTCTTGGCGCAATTCAGATGTGATGAGATTGCAGCAGTGGCCATGGAGGTGTTCTTGGCTAGCTCAAAGGCAGTCAGGAGACCGGTTGATGGCGGAAGTGTGGTGGAGGGACTAGGCGCGTTAATGCGGGATTGGCTGGAAGTTGCATTAAGTGGGTCAATCGCACTACATGGCTGACATTCAGGCAAGTTCGACAAGGACGCATCGAGATATCACGCCTCGGTTTACCAACGCAAACGCATCGATCTCGTCGCAGCTCTCCAGGCATCACTTTCACCTCTCTTCTTGGGCCAATTGAAGAATCTGCATAAATCCGCCACCAGCACTTTCAGCAAGGATCTCCGGGAAGGCCTGAAGACGAGTGGATATGACTTTGCATCTGTCGTGACCAAGTCCAGAGATGCTGCTCGGCAAGATTTCGTCAAAGCCGCAAAGGGTGAGTCTACGCTTGGCAATGCTGATTGCCAGAAATACATGTTTGCGACGATTGGGAGTATGAGCACGAACTCGCCCTCCTCGATGACGACCTAAAACACATTGCGGACCAATGCCGAGCCGACGAGACGAAGAAGATGGTCAATGCTATCGAGCGATCGGTGAAGAAACAACTACTAGAGCCTGTTGAGGTTGCTCTCTCTCGGCCAAATCCTACCATGTGGGATACCGTCTTGACGACCTACCGAGACGTCAGCGCGTCTGCAGAATCCTCTTATCTCGCCAAAGCGACTAGTGAGTCCTAATTCCGAGTGGAACGCTGATCAGGTTTCGGCTGCACTTCGGAGGAAAATGATAATGCCCTCTCGATCCTTCGGTCACGGACGTGGCTGTCGCTTCGCCGGAAATTGGAGGAACAAACGAGTGACGCCAACTTGATCTCAATCTTACGGACGACTTTCGAAGAGAGGTTTAGATATGACGAGGCGGGTGTACCTAGAGTATGGAAGCCCGAGGACGACCTCGAAGCGGCATTCACCAAGGCTAAAGATGAAGTGAGTTCCGGCTCGGCTCCGAGCTGATCTAGACTCTCGCTCTACTTCCTCTCTTTGCCGAAATCACCTCCGATCATCTACCCACCCTACCACCCGCGCCAGATAATGAAGAGGACGCGACGCCCTTTGATCCCTCAACAGCCTTCACTCTCCTCACACCCACAAAGCTACTTAGTCTCGAAACGCGATTCAAGCGCGAGGCAGATGCAGCCTATGTCGAAGCGAAACGATCAATGGTGTCGAGTGTCGCTCAGATACCAATATGGATGTATGGGGCTCTGGCTGTATTGGGGTGGAATGAGGCAATGGCAGTCCTGTTTAACCCGCTATACTTTGCCATGCTGCTTGTTCTGGGTGCTTCTGCGTAAGTCTAGAATAGAATGATGTACTGATGCCAGATATCTTGTCCTTCAGCTTGGACTGGCCGGGCCATTATTGCAAATGTCGCGTACTGTTTTCAATGAGGTTAGGAAGATCGCAACGGATAAGCTGAGGGAGGCGTTTGCGGAGGTGCCGGAGCCAGGACCGAGATTATCGCAGCCTGTCGAGGCGAGGTCAAGAGAGCCATTACGGGAGAAATTTGAGGAGAAGTAGGTTCCTAAGCTTTGTCATGTTACACTCCGCCGTCGACTAAAGAGTGCCTCCTCGCCTCTGGCTGGTCGAGCCCGATCTAACCCAGATCCACTAAGCTAATGGATGATCGAGGGGCACCACTACCCTCGCCTGACCCAATGATTGACGAGGCTCCTCGGTTCTCAGAGACTGTCGGTGCTAATCAGATTTGGTGCGCGGTACTGCGCATACCATACAGCGATGCATATCATACAGATGCTGCACCGTAACCGATTGGGTTCCGACTATGAGATGTCGTTCATTACAACTTGCATCGGCTCGAAAAAGGTAAATACTTCCTCTGCCTGTAAGCCTCGCTAGCATACTCGCCTTTGTCTACGCTGACCGTCGACGAGGCGCCCCGCGCCGGGATCCAGGAGCTTGCCTGGAGCGATGTACGTTTGCATAAAAGCTTCATCTCTTACAACAAGCCTACAAGGTCTGAATATCTGGACACTGTCGCTACTTCCTCTGACCGTACGCTTTGCTGGCGTACTCGCCCTTGTCCACAATCAAGTTACCTGGCACCTGATCCTCCTGAGCAAGGTACCTCCTGATGATCTCCTTCGTGCCGTCGGCGTAGCGCTTCTGAGCATCGAGAGTAGTACCTGACATGTGCGCGACCATTCTGACGGGGTCAGCAGAAACACCACAGTGAAAGGCAGTGACTTACCCGTTACCACCGCCATTGACGTTCCGCATGTTGCGCCAAGGGTGATCAGCCGGCGCAGGTTGAACGTCCCACACATCACCGGCATAGCCTAGAAGATGGCCACTGGCAAGAGCATCGGCGACTGCCTGGCGCTCGCAGATGGCTCCCCGGGCAGTGTTGACGAGCCAGGACCCCTTCTTCATCTTGCTGATGAGCTCGGTGTTGAAGAGGCCCTTGGTACCTTCGTGGAGGGGGCAGTTCTGTCGTTAGCTCCGGCCGAAGTAGAGACTCACAATCGTAACGATATCGCACTGGGAAAGCATCTCCTCGAGAGTGTCAACCCTCCGTGCCTTGATGGCCTTGGCAGCATCGGCAGGGAGCTCGGCGTAGTCGTAGTAGAGCAACTCCTTGCAGTCGAAGCCTTGGAGCCGCTGTAGGACTCGGTAACCGATGCGCCCGACACCGACGGTACCGATGACCTTGCCCTCGATGTCGTAGGAGTCTCGAGCTACCTGGGCGACGTCCCACTTGCCGGCGACAATCTGCTCGTGGGCAGGGGTATAATTGCGGACTAAGAGTAACATGCTGAGTACGACCTGTTGAATCAGCGAAGCCCCACGGTCTGAGACAGAGAACTTACATGTTCGGCGACAGACACGACATTGGAGCCTGACACCTCCGCGACGGTGACCTTACGCTCGTTGGCGGCGTTGAGGTCGATGTGGTCCGAACCGACACCCGCAGTAACGCACAGCCTGAGCTTCTTGGCCTTGGCGAAGAGGTCGGCGGTGAGGTAGCCCGGGTGGAATGGGGTAGTGATGAGAATCTCGGCCTATTTGTCAGTCGGAATCGCACGGGAGACTCACCTCTGGCAGCTCCTTCTGGAACACGGAGTCGGGGCCCTCCTTGTCGTCCGTGACGATGAGTCTGTGGGATTAGCTGTGTAACGTGTGGCGCAATGAGGGGAACTCACTCATGGCCCTGCTCTTTGATCCAATCCGCAATGCCAAGCTTGTTCTCGATAGTCCCGAGCAATCTAGGCTCCTCGGTTGCGGCTGGATGTCAGCTCGGATCGAGCGGTGGGGCTTACCTTGGCCACCCTTGTACAGTACGGCTAGGATCTTCATGTTGGTGATGATGGGTTGTGAGTGGAAAGAGGATGGCTGGATGTTAGATTTGCTGAGGTCAGAACGGTATGTGTAGGAGATATGCCGAGTGAGAGTTGAAAGTTCTCTTTATATGAATCGCGCGTTAAGCACCAAGGACATCATCTGACGTCGCGGAGCAGGTGGACCAACCGGTAATTCTACGGCCGGTCCAATACCCAGTTACCGGTACCGAGGTCATGTGGTGCTTGTTGGGGTATGCTGCGCACCCGTGCTAGCTCAGATTTGAGATTATTGCCTCAGATTTGAGAGATTGTTGCTATAGATTTGAGATTTATTGAGGACCAGCGGTGATCCTTAACGGCCGCGGGCATCATGTCTTTGAGATGGAGGCCACAGATGAGGATGGGATGTGCTTGCTACGGCCGAACGACCGTTCCAGACCGATCCCCCACTTTCCCCCACTCCTGTGTCTCGGCCGAAGAGCCGATTCCGTAATCCGTGCGCCAGATCAGATAGATTGAAGCCAGAGCCAAAGCTGTCGAGTGGTGTGCTCTATTATGATGTGTACACGATGCGGGCCTCCTTACCCATCTACCTGATATCCACCATCCTCACTCTCGCCTATGCTGCAGATGTCTGCCCCATCCCAAACACTCTGTCCTATCCGACTTCTCCTGCAGTTCTCAACCCTCCTACTAAAGGAGTAGTCCAAGAGACAGACCTGCCAGGATTCGAGGAGTGGAAACGACTACAAGAACCTCCCGAAGACCCGCCACCTTCCGCGTCGGCTCCAACTCCAGAGGTAGCCAGCTCGGCAGTCGCAGCTGTACCCTCCTCCACACCCTCCAGCCATAGTAAATACAACTACGCCTCGCCCGATTGCGGCGCCCGCGTCCATTCCTCGTCCAAGCTAAGCCAACACGCCTCATCCGTGTTGCATAAATCGCGAGACCGGTACATGCTCACGCCATGTAAAGCGGGCGCGCACTGGGTCACCATAGAACTATGTGATGAAGTAAGGGTTGAGGCGGTAGAGATCGCGGTATGGGAGTTTTTCAGTGGGATCGTGAGGGAAGTCCGGGTCAGTGCTGGAGAAGAGGAGGGCGAACAGCTGGAGGTGGGAACATTTGTCGGCAAGAACGTCAGAGGTGTCCAGGTATGTTCAAGGTTCCGCCAAAGCTGATATTAGACCTTTTCATTACCTGCTCCAACTTCCTTCTACCGATTTTTGCGACTTGACTTTCCATCATATTACGGCTCGGAGTACTACTGCCCCGTATCCCAAGTCAAGGTGTACGGGATGAATCAGCTCGAGGCATTCAAGTGGGAGCAGAAGCGGATGGTGGACGAACCCAAGGCCGAAGCTGAGATCAGGGATCCGGCGGTGGAAGAGGCCGCTCGGGCTCGCAAGGTGGAGGAGGAAATCCGGGAGAGAGAATTGGGCGAGCTGGAGAAGCTCGTTCAAGCTCAGGCGAGACGGCACAACACCAGCCACGAGATGGAGCAACTCAATTCGACGGTCAAAATTGAAGAATTGACCAATACCACCAAGCCTGGAGGTCGGCGAGCCGATTCTGAGTCCATCTATGCCTTCATCATCCGCCGAGTGAACGATCTCGAGGGAAATTCGTCGCTTGTCGCGCGATATATCGACGAGCAGTCAAAGGCTATGCGGACGATGCTGGACCGGACCGAGAGGGAGATTTTGAAGAAGCTCGAGGTGGAGGACAGGGCGAGATGGGAGCAGGAGGTATGTCCACCCAAATGGCCACTGCTGATATCAGCGAATGCGCCAGGAAGATCGTCTGGGTCGGATTCTCTCACAACTCGAGCAACAACGGACGGTACTGGAGGTCGATAGGCGGAGTATCGAATCCCAGTTGAGGATACTTGCCGACGAACTCGGCTTTGAGAGAAGAAGAGGGATCGCTCAACTACTCATCATCATCGTCATCATCATACTAGGCGTTGCATCGCGGAGTACGACGATCGACGCGCTGCTTAAGCCTCTCTTGGCGGAAGCTCGGAGAAGGAAGAAGTCTTTCCATATCTCAGACACCAAAACACCTACTCGGCGCAAAACACCCAACATCCCTCGTTCGGCATCTGCCGCTGAATTTCCACTCGTGCCCCGCCCTCGATCGACCCTTCCCCGTACACATAACGGCCCCTCGAATCGTCGTATAGCGCGCAATGCCCATCTGCACGCGATAAAGGCCAAGGAGCACGAATGGGCCTCAGCATCGGAGGTGGATGACGATGTCACGAACGAGCTAAAGGATATCTGGAATGCATGAAATCTAAAGGTCATCTAATTGATTCTGGAACGAATGAAGTGGTATACAAGTGTGGAGCCTGCTGTGAGGAGAAAGACGCCATCGAACAAACGCCCAAATACTCGGAAATCGGGTAGGAAAGCGAGGAGCGAGTCCTTACTATCTGGACTCCCGGGGATGGTCGTTCGGAGCTGGACGAGCAAGGAGATGATGTAGGTAGCCTGCATCAGCACGGTTCTTGGATGGACTTACGAATAATTGTCCTAATGTCAACAAGAGAAATCCTGCGCCAACGCTCTTGCTGCTGAGTTTCAGAACCCGAGTAAGACTCCGCAAAACCTGGGCGAGGGAGGAGAGGATGATGAGGCCGGTGAAGACGATAGAAATCGCTCGTGACCAGATGTCGATATCGACCTCGATAGGCAGTTTGCTGAGGGAGAATGCGATGAGGAAGGATATCCAATCACCATTGGTATTGCCTTTGGCGGTAGTTTCGGGGTTGGAAGTGGACCAGAAGATGGAAGGGAGACACATGAGGACTCGAGCACCACAGTAGAGGGCAAAGACGTATCCGATGATATTGTAACACCGACCGCGAAACGTTTGCGCAAAGTCGTGGTTCTTCTTTCGCTGTCGCATGTCGGCAAGGGATCGAGCGGCTTCGCGTTCCATCGCCATCAGACCCGCCAGCTCTCCATCTCCGAAAAGACGTTTCGACCAGCTGGACTCGGGCTGTCCGGCCTGTTTGATTTCGAGATCTGATCGAATACGATGAAGGGACCGTTCCGCTTGCGCGATATCGTCATCTGCAGATCTGGAGAATCAGCTCCATTCCGACTAAGCTCGCCTCTTGCTAGACAGGTAGAACGCCCAAGTGGTTCTCACTGCGCCGAAGCCTGAGAGGCCGCCGAGGACAATCACGCCCAAGACCACCACTCTGCCGAGCGATGGAGCGAGCCATCCTGACCCCTCGACATCGGCTGTCACGTATGGTGGTATGAAGGAGAAGAGGAAGGCGTACAGTGCGAAGGGGATGAGAGCAATGAGTAGGCGGAGGTAGATGGAGAGCGGAGTCTTAGATGACCGACTTCGGTAGGTGAAGAGTAGGCACTGCTTCAATGGCAGAACGACCAAAATCAGTGCGAGGACGATGTATAGTGATGCGGTGAAGTTCTTTTGTCGTGACTGCAGCGATAGTAGACCTGTAGCGTGAAGCATGACCAGCACAACGAGCAGGCATGCCTCTGAGATACAAAGCGAGAACAGGATCCTATCGTCAGCCATGGTCCCGCGCCAGGCCTACCTCGCAGCTCGGTTGAGACCCTTCGTCTCTGTTTTGGCAGAGGTGGCCGTACCTCCATGCGAGACTTGGATAGTCTTGGTCGCTCGTCGTGGTCGAAGCTCGACTACGTCCGTCCGTGGAGCCGGAGAGGAAGGATAGGACCCCGCCTCGGTATCCGAATCATCTCCGACGAAGAGGGGTAACGAGGACTCAGGCGCAGATAGGTCGCGGAGCGTAGGATTAAGAGTGGACAGAAGGAATTTGCGCGACGCGAGGAAGAAGCCTATCCGGATGGCTACGAGGATGGACGAGTCAACGACGGTGTTGTTCATCGCATCATGTATGGGAACAAGAGGCGGACGCGACTTGAGTTAGTTTCAGAGTGTTCCAGGGAGTCAGGCACGGGAAAGTCTACGCGTCTATATTTACTTCTTGAGCCATGCTAATACGCTCCCTTTCGGCGGCTTCTCCGGCTCCTTCTTTGGCTTGTCTGGATCTCTCTTGGGCTTCTTCGGAGTCCTTTTGCTCGCCTCCCCTATCGCGTCTTTGTTCAAACACCAATCTATGTGATCGTTCAGACCTTGATTCGAGGTGCCGGCCCGAAGCACCTTGCTGCAGATGGGACATGTAGGTCCGTCAACGGGGATGAAGTCGTCCTCGTCCGGCTCTTCGTCGTCATCATCGAGCGACAGATCTATCGGTGGGCTGGGTGCGCGAGCCTTCTTTGGATCGAAGAACTGTGTATGTCAGCTAATCCAGCCTGGAACTCACCTTCTGTATACCTGAATCCGGCACCGAGACAGTCAAGTCTTTGAGAGTGGACATGCGGATACCGAGAAGACGGATACGGAGCGGCAGCTCCTTCTTCAGCAGTTCCTGAGCGATGGGGAGGATCTCGGCTGAAGTTGACATGTATCTCTTCACTGACTGGGCACGGGTTTTGTTCACGTAAGTGTGAAGCTGAGTAAGCCATGAATGGGCCGAAGCTCACCTTATACTTCACAGTGATGGTTTTTCCAGCATACTGCAAGGTCGTCATATCCTTTTCGAGTTCCTCGGCTATATGGGCAAGCTCGGCGAGGATATCCTCGTCATCGGTCTTATCTCGGAATGTCCTACGTGGGTCAACAATGCTTGTTCGGCTCTGACCTTGAGATTGGACCTACCGCTCGACTCCCACGCTCTTACGCTCCTCGCGCTTACCAGGTGCCACTGTATTGTCCGCAATGCCCAGATGCGCTTTACTGACATCAGCATTGGCCGGCGATAAGACTCACCAGAGATTCCGGAAGTTGAACCAGTGATCCATGACCATCAATTCCGCACGTCGAGTGTAGATATCCCCACAAGTCTGGATCAGCGACAACAATGTCAAGACTCACCTCTACGCCAAGGCCTTCTAGACAACGCTCCGTCACACGTCCGAAGCCCGGTATTTTCCTTCCGTCAGTCACGATCGTGCAACTTGCCTACCTGACGGGAAGATCACGCATGAAGCGAGTAATGGCACTGCGTTCAAACTCCATCTGAAATTGGCCGTTGGGTTTGTTCTGATCTGAGCAGATCTTGGCAACCATTCGGTTCGGCGCAATCCCAGCGGAGATTGTAAGTTGCGTCTTCTCCTCGACCTGGCCTCGTAGCTGCGTCACAACTTCTTCGGCAGACGTGTTGTTCGCCTGCATGTAGCCTGTGATGTTGAGGTACCCCTCGTCCAGACTGGCCATCATGAGATTCTCGTCGTATTGTATCAGGACCTCGCGGACGGATTTTGAGGCGGCAATGTAGCGGTCGAAATGAAGCGGCACACTATCTCAGCGTCTTCAGTGAGGATGACTTACAGGATGATGTGTGGACAAAGCTTCTTAGCAACGAACCCAGCCATACCGGACCGGCAACCATATTTACGCGCTTCATACTGAGATTAGCTCGACCAAGATCGTTACTCACGGACGCGGTAGTAAGCACCCCTTGTCCTACTCCAAATGGTTTCCCTCTGAGGGTGGGATCCATAAGCACCTCCACGGAGGCGTACTGCTATTAGTCTCGGCCTGGATTGTCACCCACAAATGCATCCATGTCAACATGGATGATTGTTTGCGTCAAATCTCGTGTCGCCTCGACTTCCATTAACTTCATCAGCTCCATCCAGAACCGCCAGCTTACTATACGATCCGCCTCCGCTTCCAGCCGTGCGAGAGGCGCGTCCCTCATCAAGCTATCGCGCTAAGATCAGTTCCGAACAACCTCGACCGAACCTTAGCCTTGAACCAGGCGATTTTTTGCGTGAGCTCTTCATCCTTTCGGACCTGATTATTGTAGAATCTGGTCAGTAGTGCTCGAGGTGTCGACCTACTTGGATCCCTTCCATCAGCTACGCTGTCGTGTTGCTCACCTTGGACGCTTCGGCGATGACCCGGTTGATCTCTGACTTTAGCTTGGCTTCGGGTTGACTAACCTGTCTGATCTCTGACCAGTCCTACCATTAGCTCTGCTTGTCGCTCTGCCTACCTGCTTTCCCAACACTTGGTCCAGCCAGACTGCGCTCAAAATCCCGCTTCCGCTTCTCCTTTGCGTCCACTGATGCCTGTGCCATTATAGCGAGGGTGATGAATGTATAGTAGGTGATTAAGTTTCCAACGGAAGCGGCCGTCGGGCCCGTTTCATCGCCTCGTTTCAGATTTCGTTAATGAGGATCTCTCGACTATACATCTCACAATAATGACCCCAGACGCCTCACAGACACTGACAGCTCACCTAATCAACCAGATTCGCTCATCTCTGGCTATTCTGGAACAGCTAAATGTCGTCCAGGCCCCCGATGCCGACGCTATCCGGTCCCGGTTGCCACCTCCAAACGGCCCGTTCCCTTCCCTCGACACAGCTTTCGGACAGATGACTGTTACGTCTCCACCACCTGTTCTCCCGCAGCGGACACAGACGGAGACTAGGGGGAGAGCACTGTGGGACTATACAGGCAATGTAAGCACGGCAAAGGCCTCGGCTAAGGGCAGGATGTGGATGATTTGAGGTTTAGGGCGGGCGACACCCTTATTGTCGAAGAGGAGGGTGGGTGTTGCCGGCGGCTGAACTGACTGCAGTCAACGATCAGTGGTATCGTGGCCGAGTCATACCGCAGGGTGAACAATATCCTCGCGATCACAAAGGGCTATTCCCCGCCACATACATCGAGAAGCTGTGAGCCCAGCCCTTCGACAGAGCTGATGGTAGTCCATCTCAAATGGTCCCCTATCAACTACCGGGACCGCCCGTACCATACCAGTCTCCATACGCACCACAGTACCAGCAGCAACTCCAGCCAGCACCGCCGCACATCGTTGTGCCGGAAGAGAAGAAGCCTGGAAAGTTTGGCAAGATCGGATCGACGGTGTGTATCATCACGAGGTATTGGCTGATCATAGTTGGGACACAGCGCGGTGGGTGGACTTGGATTCGGAGCAGGCTCGGCCATAGGAGGTGGCTTGATCAACAAAAGTGAGTCTGTCAGATTTTCAGGGGATCGATCGTCATTCTCAGGTTGGGGCAGGGCTAATGGGTATGCAGTATTCTAGATGTAGCTTCTTATGTTCACCATGTATACACCTTACACGCCGGCCACTCTGCCGCAACTCCGCGTTCTCGATCTTTCCCATCAACCGCTTATCCCAGCATCCGCATCGAGTGTGACAAGATTGAGGTTGTCTGAACGTTATCAGCGCTCTTGACTAGTGTAGATTCGATATCAGATCAGGCTGCTCACAAGCTACATAGTCATACAACCAGGCCTCATCTGCGTTGTTGCCTATGTACCGCCTAATCAGCTAGGGGTGGAGTGAGCACATACTGTAGAACTGGGAATCAGCTAGTTTCAGCTGTGACACCCACCGTTGGATATCTGCGTTCCGTCTGGCAGTCTGAGGTCATACCGCTGACAGACTCAGCCGTTGATCGAGATAGACGCACCTGTGTATCCCTGTAGTCAGCCACCACAGTCAAGGAACTCACTCTGTGAATGCTGCAGCAATGAAATATGGCAGGCTCTCTTCTACTCGTCCTACATCAGGAAACCACCATGCTGCTGTCAGCAGAGTCTGCCCCTTGCCCTTACTTCCGCGAAAGTAGAAGCAGTGACTTCTTAGGGATGAATGTAAGGGATATTGCCTATCATCAGCACCTCGACCACTAGACTCCGGAACTCACTCGTAGTAAACGCTCCAGCATTCCTCGACGTTGCCCTCCTGGTTGGTCTGCATTTCTCTTATGAGGCGTAGTGAATTACCGCTCGAGGTGCCGCTGCTTCCAGATCCTGATGTCTTCTTATCAGTGATGGGTAATGTATAGGCTTACGGTGTCGTCAAGATGTTGAAGAAAGGTAGTGAGGCCGTTTCTATCGTCGTCAATCAACACACAACAACCCTTTTGTTAGTCCTTCGACGGCCTCACCCATCCGACCAGTCCATTAGGATACTCAGTGATAGCCATGATGAGGATCAGACCCCAGATGTTGTGGTTGGACTGATGCTGCCTTCTTGACATCCCAATGCGCCTCGTAGAATCTTCGCAAGCCACAAAGTCAAAGGCAAAGGTCCAAGTGTGCATGTGTGATGTGTGATGGTGTCGCTCGGTGTGCCGCTGATGGTGATGACACTACTCCTCTAGCGCCGTACCTTTAACAATCGTTTAGGGCTCGAGCGTTGCTGTTCGCGTCTGATATACGCCCATAGTGCAGAACTCGAGCACTACAGGCACCTTGTACGAGCGATATGTATGGAGCGAGAAACCCAATTGCTTTCGCTTATTGACATTTACCGCGGTCTATTTACATCACTACCACACCATGACTTCGACACTGCCGCCTTTGCTTCAAGCCACAACTGGGGCGCTCGGCTCGGCCGTGGGGAACGCCATCGTCTTCCCGCTAGATCTGGCCACTACGCGTATGCAGCACAATGCCAAGAAAGGTATAGGTCTGTGCAGGTCCAAGCTGACCATCCAGTGTCACTCATCAAAACCCTACTGCACCTTGTTCATCGACACGGCTACGCTCGACTCTACTCTGGCCTGTCAGCCGATACACTATCCACCTTCCTCTCAACCTTCCTCTACTTTCTGATCTACGCATCACTCGAGAAGGCGGCGCATCAATGGCGCAAGCGGATCCGAGCGGTAGAAGCAGGTGGCGCCGCCGCCGAAGCTTCATCGCATGTCCTCATAGGAACCATCGCGGGCATAGCGTCCAAGCGCCTCTCACTTCCCATCTCGGCGGTGTGTATAAGGCAGCAGCTAGGGGAGGAGCCGGAGAGCATCAGCGAGACATTGAGGAAGATGCGCAAGGAGTCAGGCGTAATGGGTCTCTTCCACATACCACTCTCCGCCGCCAGCCTGGCATTGCTGCCCAGTCTTACTCTCGCTTTCCATAACGCTATACTTGACAGGCTACCTACCAAGATCCGCAATCACCCCTCTGGCGCAGTCACTTTCGCCGTCGCGGCGATATCCAACGCTCTCGCAACTCTCCCCCTCTACCCTCTCATCCTCGCTAAGTCTCAAAGCCTTTCCGGACACTCGCGAGATCGATCATTCCTCGGTCCATTCAAGAGGATCATCTCTCAGGAAGGTGTCGCGGGGCTATTCAAGGGAGTGGAGGCGCAGCTTCTCAAGGGTCTCGTACAGCAGGGTGTGATGATGGTCGTCAAACAAAGGTTAGTCCAGATGCGGCAGAGCTGATGAAGACTCGAGCAGATTGCCGTTGGGCTCAGTCGGTAGTTCAGTGGAAACCCCGCGGGATTGTTCCCAAAGCAGCGTGGCAAACGCCCTCGGACGGACCGACACGCCGCGGGGAGCTTGTAATAAGGTTAGTAAAATCATCATCCAGTGAGACTATCCAGATCGTGAACAATCCCTTCACGGTACGATCGTTCCACCGCCACCACTATGTGTGCAGCGGATTGAAATACGAGGTTCCCCGTTCCCCTGCCGCTGTGTGTGCAGTGGATTGGGTCGAGCGTGCCTTTACGGCGTCTTTTCTCCAATTGAGCCTATCCGATTAGCTAATCCAGCTCGACCGCAGTCGTCTCCAATTGATTCGTCGGTCTGGTTTCCCGAGCTAGGTGGCAGTGAGTTGTGATACATGCTTCCAAAAAAAAATGTCTAGTTCTTCTTCTCCTCATCGGCTGGCTTCTCCTCTGTTGGTTGCTCGCGTGACTCGGCGTTCTTCTTCTCGTATACCTAAATCGTCAGCAAGGCTCAGACATACACACTCCTGATCACAAGAACTCGCCTTCTGGAACAGACCCAACGACGCCTGCTGAGCAGCGTCCATGGCCGCCTTGATGTCCTCAGCCTTGACGGACGCATCACCCGCCGCACCCTTTGCTGAGATCTCCCTCAGCTCGCCCAAGAGCTTCTTAACCTTCTCCTTCTCGGCGGCATCAAGCTGAGCCTCAAACTCGCCCATTGACTTCTCAGTGTCGGTGCAGAAGCTCTCTCCTCGGTTCGCCTCCTCAATGACCTGTCTCCGGGCCTTATCTGACTCGGCGTGCTTCTCAGCATCGGCCATCATCTTTTCTATCTCTACGTCACTAAGGCCTGAGCTCGAAGCGATGGTCATCGACTGCTCTCGGTTGGTGACCTTGTCCAAGGCGCCGACGTTGACAATACCATCGGCATCGATGTCGAAGGTGATCTGGATCTGGGGGACACCCTTGGGTGCTGGGGGAAGACCGGTAAGCTGGAAGTTTCCGAGAATCTTGTTGTCGCGAACAAGTTCTCGCTCGCCCTGGTAAACCTTGACCTCGATTGCGGTCTGGCCACTAAAAAAGTTAGCTTTACACAGAACGTAGACTTACTCAGCAGCGGTGGAGAAGGTCTGCGACTTCTTTGTGGGGATAGTGGTGTTACGGTTGATGAGACGGGTGAAGACACCGCCAAGTGTCTCGATACCGAGGGATAGGGGAGTGACGTCGAGGAGGAGGATATCGGTGACGTTGCCGGCGAGAACACCGGCCTGGACAGATGCACCGATAGCGACAGCCTCGTCAGGGTTGACACCCTTGCTGGGTTCACGACCGAAGACACCCTTCACAGTCTCAACGACTCTGGGCATACGGGTCATACCACCAACAAGAATGACCTCGTTGATGTCTGACGATTTGACACCAGCATCTGAAAGAGCCTTGCGACATGGCTCGACAGTGCGGTCGACGAGGGATTTGACGATGCCCTCGAATTTAGAGCGGGTGAGGTTGAGGTTGATGTGCTGGGGACCCTCGGCGGTGGCAGTGATGTAGGGGAGGGAGATGTCGGTAGAGCCGGTGCTGGAAAGCTCAATCTTGGCCTTCTCGGCAGCCTCACGGATACGCTGGATCGCCGTCCGGTCCTTGCTGACGTCGATTCCGCTCTCCTTCTTGAACTCGGCAAGAATGTGGTTGACAAGGGCAATGTCAAAGTCCTCGCCACCGAGGTGGGTGTCACCGTTGGTCGACTTGACCTCAAAGACACCCTTCTGCATCTCGAGGATCGAGACATCGAAAGTTCCACCTCCGAGATCGTAAACTGCAATGACAGCAGAGTCCGATTTGTCGAGACCGTAAGCGAGAGCAGCGGCAGTGGGCTCGTTGATGACTCGGAGGACATCGAGACCGGCAATGGACCCGGCGTCCTTGGTAGCCTGACGCTGAGAGTCGTTGAAGTAGGCGGGGACAGTGATGACGGCGTGCTTGACTGGTTTACCGAGGTAAGCAGCAGCAGTATCCTTCATCTTTCCGACGACGAAGGCACCGATCTGGGAGGGGGAGTATTTTTGGCCTCGGGCTTCAACCCAAGCGTCACCATTGGAGTGAGCGATAATTTTGAATGGGACATTGCTGAGATCGGTCTGGACCTCTGCGTCTTTGAATTTACGACCAATCAGTCTGATTATCAGCTATGCCAGGAGGCGGGACATACCGTTTGGAAGCAAAGATGGTGTTCTCGCCGTTGACGACTGCTTGCCGCCGAGCGGGCTGTCCGACTAGACGCTCGCCATCTTTGGTGAAGGCGACAACGGAGGGGGTAGTCCTGGCACCTTCGGCGTTCTCCAAGACTTTGGGCTGACCACCTTCGTAGATGCTGTCGTCAGCCCGATCTTGGTGATCACTCACGAGACACAAGAGTTGGTGGTTCCGAGATCGATACCGATCACTGGGCCGGACACCTTGCCGCTGTTGAAGCGCTTGGTGGGGAGGATCTGGCGGAGGGGGGCTCTGCGGACAGCTCTAGAGATACCGTACATAGTGGCTGATGAGGGATGGAATGAGAAGGGATGTTGCGATACAGATGTAAATGACTTCGAGAAAAGTTCGCAGACCCTCGCAGACGATGCTAGAAAATCTCGGATCGGTGGCAAACTATTTACGTAATTCATCGGCAATTGCCAATCTGTGGCAGTCGCATAGCCGGACCATTCTAGATGGAGTGACTTTCTACCCCTATGATCTTGACACCGCGCCGACGGGGACAAGCATCTGTGAGCTGATTGCAGCCTGACTATCAGCCTCGATGCAGCTCATGCACTCACCCCACACCCAGATGGTATGCAAGTCTGGACAAGCGTCGAGTAAGTCCTTGAGCAAGAAGTCGGTGACTTGCCGACACCAGCCGAGATTCAATTGCGTGAGCCTGGTACATCGAGTGAGGTTGGCTAGCGCGGTGGAGGAGACCTCTCGCCAGCCCAGGATACTGAGTGTTGAGAGGGTGGACGAGGATGACTCGATGAGAGCGAGCAGAGCCGCATCGGCGAGATCGTGTCCTTTCTCGAAGTCGACGTGAACAAGATTTGGGAGGTGGCCGAACAGCGTTGCTACGCCAGCATCCGTGAGCTCGGGCATGAGCGACAGCTTGAGCGTGCGTAAAGGGAGTTTGGAGATGGTCGGGAGAATCGCATCGGTGAGTTCGGGGTGGTCGACAAGTGTGAGGGATGTAAGACCTGGGGGAATGACGAACTCGTCATCTGAGAGGTGTAATGTAGGGGAGGAGATGTCGAGGGAAAGGAGCGGGAGCTGCGCGATAGGCGCCATGAAGTCATTGTCGAACTTCCCTATCTCGTCGAGGCGGAGGTGTTTTAGATTTGGGCAGTGAGCGACAAGGTGATTCAGGATGGAGAGGTCTATGCGGGGTGACTGGGTAATGAGGAGAGTTTCGAGATCGCAATTCTCGAAGAGAGTCTTCCAGCCCAGTTCTCTCACAAGGAATGGGCCGTATAGCTCCACCGTCCGCAGTGGGAGGCGAGCGAGGTGTACCAACGCATCGGTGGTCATTTGACCGCAGTATAGTAAGCGGAGCGTATCGAGGTTGGGGCATAGGTTGGCCATGGCCAAATATGACTCATGTACGAGGCCTATTATCAGCGACGTCTTGTGTTGAGTCATGTGGTTGGGCTTACGGGTACAGTCGTACAGAGCTAACTCTCTTCGATCCGCCGAGTAGAACAACGGGGCTGTCTCCGGAGTTCTGATCAGTCTTGATATCAGAGCAACTCACAATAGTCTTCCACGACATATAATCCTGCAGACCTTGTCCATGTTGATATGCCCAATATCGCCCAGTTGCTCCACATCCTCGATGTATTTGCCGATGATGGTAACGCAGATGTCGCCAAGTGATAGCGCTCCCCGCTTGTCGTCAAAGCGCTTCACCACCCTCGTCTCTTTCGCCGGCGCCTTCTTTGCCACCTTCTTGACTTTCGCTTTGGCGAATGGGTCGATGCCTAGGGCATAGCAACAGGGCACGCAGAGATGACCGCCTTTAGGTCGAGGTTTGGTGTAGGCCGTCTCGTCATTAGCAATGGACAGCTCGAGCGACTTACGACTGTGAACTGCTTTGAACACTCCGCACAAGTCATAAACTCTCCAACAGCCTTGAGAGGAGAATGCACGACGGGCGCATCAAGGTCATCCGAGTCCATCGACGCCGACCTCGAGCGCTTGGTCCTAGAATCCGCTACGGTGCTCGGACCCGCCTCGACATTCCTAGCTGTGACTGCTCCGGCTGGGTCGAGCTCCGCATCAGGATCTATGACTGGCCCGTCTGCCGCAAGCGGGCCATTGATGCTCGAGGCATTGCCCCAGGTGGTGAGTGGAGCGCTGGGCTGTACACCGAGACCCTGCTCGTTAGCGGAGTTGGGAATCGACCCACAGCTAGGAACGAGGTGAGCGCTGAAGCTGGGCCTCGTACGGCGCCTGCATTGCGGCGATTGGACATGCTGCTCTGAGTGGAGTCGATACAGATATACCTGCGATGCGATGAATGAAGGTGCAAGAGGTGGAGGAGAATTTCGGATACAGCCGAGTCCAGTCAACTCTACATCACATCATGCCTCGCGGGAAATTCATAGTCTTCGAGGGTCTAGATAGGTCAGGCAAGACTACTCAAGTCGCCAGATTGGTAGAGAGGCTCGATGGTGCGCGGCTACAGAAGTTTCCAGGTGAGGGAACGGCGTTCGCGAGCTGATTAGACCGAACAACGGCTATAGGGAAGATGATCGACGCGTACCTGCTGTCCAAGACCGACATGGATGACAGAGCTATACATCTTCTATTCAGTGCAAACAGATGGGAGTGCTCGTGAGTCCCAAATAGGCGTTACTGAGGCAGAAAGCGGATAGAGGAAGACATCAAGAATGGGATGACTGTCATTGCGGACCGGTACGCGTTTTCTGGGATAGCCTTCTCTGCAGCTAAGGTAGGTCCAACTTGGGCGAATCTGACAGCAGGGGCTGCACTTCGATTACTGCCTGAACCCAGATCAGGGGCTCCCACTGCCTGACCTTGTCATAAACCTCTCCCTTTCTCCTGAAGACGCTGCAAAGCGAGGACAGTACGGCGAGGAGAAGTACGAAACGCTAGATATGCAGCAACGGACGAGGAAGCAGTTCAAGCTGGTGGCTGAGGCGATGGAGGAGAGACATCCGGATAGATGGGTCGAGGTGAACGCGGCGGGGACTGTTGAGGAAGTGGAGAGTAGGATATGGGAGGTGGTCAGTGGTGTCAAGGCGGAGGGAGAGATGGGAAAGCTATGGATGCAATGATGGGATACTAGATCGCTGTACTATACAAGTGGTTCGCCTGATGTCCTTGACCTCTATCGGAGTGACTGTGCTTGGGATGATGTTGTGGGGAGTCAATCGGTCAAGAAATTTTGTGGGTGAGGTGCCCGATGGCTAATGCTACATCGTCAGCTCTGTATCCAAGACCAGCCAAGGCTGACTTACTCATCTCTCCTCGAGGAACCTCCTCCGCCCTCTCTCATTCATCATCACCACCACTTCTCCCCTATCTGAACTTTCCAACCTCGCCTCGGGTTTCGATCGGTCGCCTGATCGGGCGGGACAGGGGAAAGCAACGACCGCGAGTGCGCCAAGGAAGGTCGCGGTGAAGAGGGATGATAATAGAGATCGCTGACCCCTTCCGAAGTATCTCATCGAAAGGGGAGCCATGTTGTCGCGCTGCTTAAGGGACCGCCAGATGTGTGTATTGTGGTGTATAGCGGCAGATGTGATTGGAAAACCAGTTGTTGGAAAAGGTCTAACAATACTAGCAATACTCGTGCCTGAAAATATCTGCTGGAGCTCCGCTCATCCGTCTCTACCTTTCTTCCTTTTACATCGACCTTGCCACCCTTACTTCCAACCAAGACCCACCGAAATGCTCTCTAGACGATCACAGACAGTGCGTAGCTGACTGACTGTGCTGAAATTAGATCACCACGATCGGCCGATCGTTCGCTACAGCCACCAACGCGCCGACCACCCGGCGGCGAGTCCCCCAAGATGGACTGAGCTTTGGAGACTTCGCTTCTGGCGATACATTACCAGAGCGTGTCGTCCTCGGAAACACCACACAGTGAGCGCGAGATTTACGTCGAGCTGATGCAGACCTCGTTTACCATCCTTCCTGAAACACCCCATCCCCAGCGGCAAATCATACACCGAGATTAAGAAGGATCTGCGCGGTCTAGGACTGCATACCGTTTGCGAAGAGGCGAAATGCCCAAATATTGGCGAGTGCTGGGGAGGCGATAAGGGCCAGGCGACAGCGACGATTATGTTGATGGGCGATCAATGTACGAGGGGGTGTCGGTTCTGCTCTGTAAAGACATCGAAGCTGCCGCCACCACTCGATGTGCATGAGCCAGAGAACACTGCGGAGGCGATCAGCAGATGGGGGCTGGGGTACATTGTGTTGACAAGTGTGGATCGCGATGGTGAGTCATACTTTGATTGTAACGCTGACTATAGATCTGGCCGATGGTGGCGCATATCATATTGCACAGACGATCAGCAAAATCAAGCAAAAGGCGCCGTCAATCTTGGTCGAGGCTTTAACGCCAGATTTCGCGGGCAAAGGTGTGGAAGCTGTGCACCTAGTGGCTACATCAGGACTGGATGTGTTTGCGCATAACGTCGAAACGGTGGAGCGGTGTACACCTTTCGTGCGAGATCGACGGGCGGGTTTCCAGCAGAGTTTGACGGTACTGGAGGAGGCCAAGAAGGCGGCTAAGGCGGCGGATAAGGAAATTCTGACCAAGACGAGTATCATGCTGGGTGTTGGAGAGGAAGAGGATGAGATCATGGAGACATTGAAACGTAAGTTCGGAATACAATACTTGCTGATCATAGGCCTACGCAAGTCTGATGTTGATGTGGTGACTTTCGGCCAATACATGCGGCCAACGAAGAAGCATATGAAGGTCGATCGATACGTCTTACCAGAAGAATTTGCGAGGTGGAAGGAGGTCGCAGAGGGGATGGGCTTCCTGTACGTTGCGAGTGGGCCACTGGTGCGGTCGAGCTACAAGGCGGGAGAATTTTTCATCGAGAATGTGCTGCGGAAACGGAGAGCGAAGCTGGAGCAGGGACAGGCTGTCATCATGGAGGGTCTGCGGGTATAGGCTCATGCATTTTGTAACCTTTGTCTAAGCAGTTTGATAGTCTCCTCCTGCTCCTTGATCTTATCATCTCTCTGCTTAATCGTCTTGCGAAACCCTTCCTTCGCCTTCTCTGCTGCGGCCAAGAGTCGCTCCTGTCGATGTAGATGTTCCGAGAGGTCGCCAAGCATGGGGTGGACAGATTGGCTGGACAGGAAGGGATTCTACCGTCAGCGCTTTTTCAAGAGTCAACATACCTCTACGCGAGGCCCTTCATCCTCCCTCTTCCTCTTCCTGCTGTCCTCGGCCAAAGCCTGGAGCCTGTTGTTAAAAGGAGTTGGGGTGGGGAAGCTCTGTTGCGACGAACTAGGAGTGCTAGCAATGGCATCCCGTTCCAATGCATCGGTATCCACATTGCCCCAGTCGAAATCGTCGTCTATAGGGTCTGCGACAGCTTTGGGTGCAGGAACAGGTCGCTTGATTGATTGGGGTGTTGCCGGTGCATTGCTGTTGGCCTTGACCACCTCATCGTCCCATAGGAAGAATTTGCATTGATCCCCTTGCGGTAAAGGGCATACCCAGAATTTCCTTCTAATCAGATCTGATCAGTAAGGCGCTTACCTTCCTGGATTCTTCGTATGCGGCCCTGCGGTGCGCTCGGCTGCACGGCGTTTGTGACCCTACTATCAGCTCCTGTGCTATCGCTGGAGAACGTACTGGACACAAAATGCCTCCTTCTCCGTCCAGAGGCGAGCTCGGCTGGATTTGGACTCGGGAAGGCGTGGTGAGGTAGGAGCGGGAGCCGCTGGCTGACATGATGTGTCTCGCTCTCGGATAAGAGAGTAAGTGCGGAAGTGAGTGGACAAGACAAGGATGGTTGGAATTGGTGGGTGGCAAAATGATGATGGTGCCTGGCTGCAGCTGATCCGACGGAAGCGGTGTACTAGATGACGTAACTGGGAAGTGCCACATTCGGAGCAAGCCGGAGTTGCCTGCGCTGGCTGGCTGCATGGGCGGCATCGACCGCCTCGTCCAACCAACCAACCGCTGATGATTGGATTGGATTGGATCGGACTGAGCCTGGCAAGAAAAGCAAGCACTCCGCCATACATCTATTACATCTCCTTACATCGCCGCCATGTCATTCCTCCCGCGTATAAGCAGGCAGGCTGTCCGCACAGCGAAGAGGTCGTACGCTACGGTCTCAGATGCCTCAGGCGTAAAAGTAGCCGGCATCGACTCGGGCGTACTTCCCGCGGCTACAACTAGCATCACCGTCGTGGTCAAAGCCGGTGCTCGGTATGAGACTCAGCCGGGTATCTCCCACGTTCTCAAGAATTTTGCCTTCAAGGTGGGTCAGGAGTCGCTTCTGGAACTGATCATAGTCCACCGCTTCAGGTTCAGCATTAAAAACAGCTCGCGAAACGGAATTATACGGCGGAGTGCTTTCCGCGGCTCTCAGTCGAGAGCACCTGTTCCTCACTGCTGAGTTCCTACGCGGCGATGAGTAAGTAGACTCCACGCGTGGAGCTGACAATAAGGGACCACTTTTTACATCTGCTCGCCTCCGTCCTCTCGTCCACACACTTTTACCCCCACGAATACTCTGAACTCGTCCTCCCTACCATCCAGAGCGAATCCCTCTCGGCCCTAGCCTCATCTAGCACTCTCGCCATGGACGCAGCCCACAGCATTGCTTTCCGCCGCGGACTCGGTAACTCTCTCTTCGCCTCGCCCCACTCACCCGTCTCTGCTGCCGAAGTCAAGAGCTTTGCCCAGCAGGCCTTTTCGAAATCCAACATTGCAGTTCTTGGCGCGGGTATCTCGACCGAGAAGCTGTCCAAGGCGGTCCAGTCGGCATTCGGGTCAGGATCGGGCGGCGCGGCGTTGTCGGGCGGTTCTTCTCAGTACTTCGGCGGAGAATCTCGGATCCCTCTGGACTCGCACGCACCAGGTGCCCAGCCAACAATGATCATCGCGTACGGATCGACCGGTGCCGCTTCCGCCGATCTTAAGGTGCTTCCTCACCTGCTCGGCGGCGAGACTGCCGTCAAGTGGTCACACGGAACATCACCCCTTTCCCAGGCGGCTGCCAAGGTCAACGGAGCCAGCGCAAAGGCCTTCCTCTTGCCTTACTCGGATGCTTCGCTCTTCGGCGTCATCGTCACTGCTCCCACTAGCGAGGGTGTCGCGTCGGTTGCCAAAGAGGTTGCAGGATTAATGAAGGGTGTCAAGGGGTCAGATGAGGAGATCAAGCGCGCCGTCGCAAAGTCCAAGTTCTATGAGGCGACCTTGTTGGAGAGGCACGATTCTTTGATTGCAGCGGCTGGAGCGGCAGTGAGTTGACGTCGATGACGAAGGCTGATCAGATCTTCTCCGGCAACATCCCCACACCAGACTCATCTTTCGGCTCTCTGGCAAAGGTTTCGGCTTCATCGTTGGAAAAGGTGAGCTGCTCATTTGCGGTGTGGCTGGGAGTTGTGACTAATTTGTTCCAGGCTGCTTCCGGTTTGTTCAAGGGCAAACCAACAGTCATTGCTGTGGGAGATCTGGCCAAGCTGCCATATGCGTACGTATTTCACATACTACCAACTGGGACTGAAGCTGATGAGCAGGGACGAGTTGGGCTTGTAGGTATCGATAGAGCTGGAATGCACAAGCGGTTGACGAGGATATCTTGGCTAGAGCCGGAACTAGTGAGAGTTTAACAATTTCAGAAACGTAGCCCACACGAGGAGCGTCGTTGTGGATTGAGCCCCGGTTGCTCTCCCTCTCTGAAGGGCCCTCGGATTCTCTGCAGGGTTCGAGGCCCCACCTCAAGTCCTTCCGAGCTAAGAACAAGCGTGAGTTGTCCAGTGATGGAGACCTGTATACTGTGCATGTAGCCACCCAAACTTCCGACAGCCCGACCATCCGACCCGTGGGTGCGCAGTTTCAGCAATCAGTGAGCGCTGTTGAGGCTTCCAGTCATGGATCATGGATATCTTGTCTCAGTCTATTTATTGTAGGTGGTACGGTTCTCCCCTCTTGCAGTGCGTCGTCCATAGGAGAAGCGTTTAAGTCGATTGCAATTGGATCGTGGCGAGATCGTCCCCAGTGCGGGGACCCCACAATTTGCCTCCACATTCCTGCGTTTCACAAGTCCACTCAACGCGACTTCCAACTTCCTTCTTTCTTCACTGCTCTTCCTTTCCATACTATTTCAATCGTACTAAGATGTCTACAGTAGCCAGTCATCAAAGAGGAACCGCTCTCTCCCGCAATGCCACCACGCGAGCCTCGGGTCGAGCGTCAACGATGGCTGAAGATGGCCAGGACTACACCGTTGCCATCATTCAAGGACGAGGTGAGTCGGATGAGGCTGCCTGGCTGATCGATAGGAGCGGCATGTGAGATTGGTATCGCCGCCATATCTTCGGTCACTGGGCGCGTAAGTGAAGGCTTGATACCGCTAACTTTAGGTGATTATGACTCAGGTATGGCGAGAGAGTACGTAGCCAGTGAAGCTGATGTGGCAAGATATCTGATGACGCTGGTGAGTGGCCGCCCTCTTCCTGACTTATGATAGCATTCCGCAAGTCCCTTCATCACCTCATGCTCTGCCATCCCCATACGGTCCTGGTCCCTCATAACACCACGGACGATCAGCTAGCTCGAGCGATTGAGGAGGACTTCGGAGTCTCGCCTCAGGCCACTCCTCGGGCATCATGGAGCAGGGACGAAGGTAAGCGCAATCTTCGGCTTGGGCTGACATACAGGTCTGCGTGTAATTCAAGACCTCTCTGCGAAGGATGAGCAGCATGCCTCAACTCTGATGACCGCTACGGACAAGTGGGTTGCGGCGTCAGGAATTGAAGAGGCTGATGATGCAGGTATCTCGCCCTTTGTGCTTTGGCTGCCTTGTTTAAGATGCTCGAGGAGAACAGTGGAATCTCTTTCGGTCGCAACACCGTGTTCATGAAGTATCTTAAGCCGGAAGGTAAGGCGCCGCAGTATCGGAGCTGAAGATAGACAACGTGTTCATCGATTCGGAGACTATCCGCAACATGGAGCTGGTATCGAACAGTCTATCCAATAAGGCGGCAAATACGCTCTATGGTGAGCACTCTGCCCGAAAACGCTGATCGTAGGCCTGCTGAACACCTGTTACACGCCTATGGGATCGAGACTGCTGCGCTCAAACATCATCCAACCATTCCGAGGTGAGCATAGTGATTGCAGCGCTGACGATAGTGCAACAGGTCCTGGAGAATCGACTAGATGCGGTGCAGGAGATGATGGAGAATGAGCCTTTGCAGGATGCCATACGGCACCAATTGGGTCAGCTGGTCAGGGTGAGTTGAGGCATGATGGCGCTAGCTGATCATGTAGATCGACTATGAAGCTGTTCTGGGAAAGGTATGATTCCGTATACTCGAGCTGACGTTAGATTCTGCAGGCACCCAAAGCAGTCGAAAGCATCGGCGTCTTCGAGCAGCGTGTTACCCACATGTTAAAGT
Organism: Dioszegia aurantiaca; assembly: GCA_001600655.1. Classification (NCBI taxonomy): domain Eukaryota; kingdom Fungi; phylum Basidiomycota; class Tremellomycetes; order Tremellales; family Bulleribasidiaceae; genus Dioszegia; species Dioszegia aurantiaca. Next base: position 339,132 of record BCKN01000014.1, read on the forward strand.
TGAAAACCTTCGTGGCTGAGGCCGGTCGAATCGGCGAGGTGCTTCGCTCTGCTAAATCTCCGCTGTTGCAATCTACGGGCGAGGTAAGCTTGTTTCTAGACAAGCTGACGCAGACACTTCGCAGCGAAAGTATCGAGGAGCTCGGTCGATACATAAACGGTGAGTACGCGTCCGGCTCTAGCTGACATCAGGGCATTTGACGGAAGAAGCGCACCTAAAACGAGCGGGAAAGAGTCAAGCGATGAAGCAGGTCAAGCTGTTTGCTGTGCGGTCAGAGGTTCTGCCCTTACTCGGGGTGGCCAGAAAGACATATACGGAGAATGACGAAGACATCAGGGAACGTGAGTGTACGAGGAGAAGGAAGCTAAAGCGCAGTTTTGCATGAGATGAATAGTGAGCGCTCTCGCCAGCCGAGCTTACGCAGCGAAATACGGCCTAGATGCTCAGCTCACATGGACCGACGCATCCGGATATCGCTTTAGCGCTCCATCCTCAACGACTGAGCGGCTTCCCAACTCTTTCATCAATGTTGAGCGGGGGCCCAAGCTGTGAGTTGTGCTGTCATTCCTCTCCTGACAATAGCACTCGCTTCGCGACTAGTGATTTGGTGAGTGTCGGCTAGATCCAGCTAATCGCAGCTCAAACGCAACTCTCGAATGATTGCGGCACAACAGGACATCTTCTCTATCAGTAATCAGGTGGTTACGAGGATGATGCTGAACGTCGCAGCCATCATAGGTGAGCCAGATGATTGACTTGGCTAATGTACCTAGGCGATCTTCACGCGTGTTGTGATGCAGTGGGTCCAATTTCAACCGTGCTGATGTAGCTCGCGGTAATCGATGTCCTTGCGAGCTTTGCGAACGTGTCTCAAGGTGAGTTTGGTGAGGATGATGATGCTAAATGTAGGCCGGCTATGCAGTGAGTGCACAGTGATGCGGCGCTGAGGCAGTCCGCCCCGTCTTCGGCAGAACCATCGCCATCAACGAGGGTCGTCATCCTGTTCTCGATAAGCTATTAGGAGCAGGAGAGTGCATCCCGAACAATGTGTAAGTTCTAGCGCCAGGTTTTAGCTGATGTCAGTTTCGCGAGTACGGGAATCTCGAATTTCCAGATCGTCCAGGGTCCTAAGTGCGTCTACGCTAGGATGGCGCTGACGGCAGCATGTCTGGGAAAAGCACCTTCTTGCGGCAGATCGGGCTGTTGACCATCCAAGCGGCAATCGGTTGCTAGTAAGTCAACGTCTGATGTCTGGCTAATGGCAGTGTCTCTGCAGAGTATGCCAGCATCATGATCCCCGACTCAATCCTGACTAGATTATCCAACGATGGTGAGTCGCTCGACGGCGTAGCTGATCAGATTCCATGGAACGGTCTTTATCGACCTTTGCAAGCGAGATGGCAACTTCAGCCATGATCCTCGGCCTAGCGACCAGTCGGTCTTTAGTCCTGATTGATGAGGTGGGTCCACAGCTTGATAGCCAGCGCTGAGTCTAGCTCGGACGAGGGACATCCTCCACTGAAGGTATCGGATTATCGCATGCGATAGGGGAAGAATTGGCGCGCAAGAAGGTGAGCGATAGCCAGATCCAGCTCACTTCAGGCCTTCGTGTTCTTTGCGACGCACTTCCACGATCTGTCATCGACGCTCTCGACTCAGCGAGGGGTTGTCAGTTTGCATCTTGCTGTGCAGGTGAGCAATATGGCAAGCGGCACTGATGCAGAACAACGATTTCGCTGAAGGCTTCAATACGACCTTTCTGTACAAAACCGTTCAAGGCCCGAGCAAGGAGACGCATTATGGCAAGTCCCCGCCCTTCTTCGCTGACAGCAGGTCTGGAGCTAGCCAAGTTGGCCGCGCTGCCGGAAAAGGTCTTGTCGACAGCATCGACCGTCGCCCATCGATTAAGCGATATGGAGCATCAAGGTGAGCTTTGCAAGGCGCCAGAGCTGATATCAGGGAAACAGAATGATGGTGCAGCCAAGATCGCGAGTCGTCGTCGGGCACTGTTGGAGGTGAGCGCAGATCGACGCAGACCAATACTGACTTCCTTTAGCTCCGTGAAAAGCTTCTCAATCTGTCCCAATCCAAGATGTCTGATACCGATCTGGGTAGAGTGCTCAAAGGGTATCAGCGGGACTGCGTCGAGAAGCTCGTGAAGACGATGTAAGACAGTTGCAAATTCGAACACGTCGATGCGTTGTATGCAGTAGAAGGGTATAGTATGCGATATGTTTCAGCGCTCTCATGTCAAGTTCTCATCGTCAAGTTCTCTGGGGGTCAGTGTAGCGAAGTCGTACTGAAGTCTGATGGAATGGCACCCCCTCGAAATGATGATTGACCAAGCGAAGTCATTCCGTTGTCTCTGTGTCAGTCCATCCGACCGGCAGCTGTGGACCAGTCGGCAGAATCTCAAGTATAGGACATCGATTGTCATCGAGGTCCAACTCACTACGAGTACATGCGGTGCTGAAGGAGACGCGAGGTCAATGACGTCAGAAGATGAGGAATGCTGCTTGCTGGTTAGAGATGCCTATCAGATGCCTGGATTCCTGGAATGATGTCTGGCTTTGTCTATCGCTTAATTGCATAATTTGAGCTTACCACCGAAGACGCAGAGGCAATCGACACAGGATGGCTAGTAAACAGCACACCCACCTCATCAACCTGGTGAAGCAGATGATCCCGCCTCTGTCTCCAAAGCTGCACAAGGGTCAAGCAGGTGAGCGAGGGTGGTTCTGGCAACGTACACCTGTGGAAGCTAAGGCAATTAGGCCGGATAGGTGTCCTGGGCGGATCAGGAGAGTAAGCTTGATCATCACTGGTGACTTGCCTGCGTGCTGATGCAGCGAAGCTACTCAGGAGCACCATACTTCGCTTCTATGGGTGCAATGCGATTCGGAGCCGATCTGGCACATGTCATCTGCGAGCCCACAGCTGGGGCGGTCATCAAGACTTAGTAAGTTATGCGATGAGTCTGTGTGCAGTAGCTGACAGATGACCAGCTCGGCTGACTTGATTGTCCACGCCATCCTTGGTGCGAAAAAGTCGGATGAGGACATCAAAACTGAGCTGAAGGGGATTATGTCACGCTTAGTACGTTGGAGTGGCATACTTTAGCATGAGAGATTTGATCAGGTCGCTGAACTGATTTGTAGCACGTTCTAATCATTGGGCCTGGGTTGGGACGAGATGACCACATGCAAAATTGCGCTCGGATAGCGCTGGGCCTCGCGAGAGAAATGGATGGCATGGGCGTGGTTGTGGACGCCGATGGGCTGTGGCTTGTGCAGGTATGTTTGTATGTGAAGTGTGAGGGACCTACTCGGCTAATCGTATAGAGTGAACCCAAACTCATTATGGGATGGCCAGGAGTACCCCGGATTATCCTAACACCAAACATCATGGAGTTCAAGAGGTTATGTCAGGCCATGGTAAGTCTGGACATCCCCGATCATGGCTTTCCATTCTAAACTGACATTTGCCAGAAGATAGAAACCAAATCCGACCCACAAACTCTGTGTCCGCAGCTTGCAAGGGCACTGGAAAACGTAACAATCATCCAGAAAGGGGAGCACGATGTCGTATCGAACGGGCTGCAAATACCGGCGGAGCTCATCGCAGGTCAGGGTGACTCCACGGAGGAGGTGCTGGAGAATGACACTCAGGGCGGGCTGAAGCGCGTGGGCGGTCAGGGAGACATATTGAGCGGGAGCACAGGAGTCTTGATGGCCTGGGGAAGCGAATGGGTGAAGGGAACTTATGCGTGAGTGCTGTGTATCTAGATCGCTGCGTGTCAGCTTCTAATTTGTCAGGGACGTCGGGCACCCGCCTCCAAAAGACAAGGCCATAGCGGATAACATTGCTCTACTAGCGGCGTACGGAGCATCTACATTCAACCGGACAGTGTCGAAACGCGGCTTTGAGAAGAAGGGCCGGTCAATGGTTACTGGTGATTTGATAGATTTGGTGGGACCAGTGTACGAGGAGGTTTTTGGGAAGGCGCGTGAAGAAGCGAGCGGATCGAAGCTGTAGTGAGGGACATTGTACGTATACATCATGTAATTTTCGTGCTATCCTAGTACATCTCCAGACTCTGCAAATCAGCGCATGTTCCATGTTAAGAGAAGGTGACAACTAACCATTCCGTCGTGAATTTCATAATCCTGCAATGTGATGTGATCTTTGAAGGGTGTATACCTGCAAATTCAGCATCGACTAGGGGCCTGATTTGTGGTGACCTACCACTTCTTGAGCTGGATCTTTGCAGCTGTCGTGCCCGTCTGCGCTGCAATCAGGCGTTTTAGGTCCCCAACGGTATCGGTTGGCAGGCATTTCACGCGGACTGCACTGTCAGCCCTTTTTAATTCGAAGTTGTCTATTCGAGAGAAACTTACCTTTACCGCCCATACGGGAGTTGGCGATGACTTCGATGAATCGTAGTTGACCCCTGGAAGTCAGCTTGCGACTACTCGTCTGAGCGCTCGAGACTCACGCTCCAGCACCGGCAGGACCGACAGGCTGTGCTTTCCCCATGGCCGCCACTCTCTCATCCCTGAGCTTATCGCCATTTCTGTCCCCAACTCCACCGCCGCCACCCTTACTCGACATCCTATCCAGCGGGTCCATTTTTCGGCCCAAGCTCCCCACCGAAGTACTGACGCCTCCTACCGGCAGATTAGGGTTCATAGTCATTGTATTTCTGACCCCTTGCTCTCTCGTACCGCCGAAACGAGCCGGTACCTCTCCCTTCTCCCTACGCTGCAATCGCTCCTTTTCCGTCTCGATTTCTAGAGGGTCTTTCTCCACTGGACCTGATGGCCCGCCCCTTTTATAGAATGACAGCTCTTTCGGTCGACGGGGATGATGTCGTGCCGGTGGAGGAGAGCGCGATCTTGGTCGATCGTCATTCCGCGCAGACGGCTTATCACGATCTCGGTAAGAAGAGTCTCTACCTCCTCTGTCTTGGTCACGGTCAGAGCCGTGTGAGCGCCGGTCCTCTCGATGCCGGTCGTCTCGACTTGACGCAACACGATCGCGCCGAGGAGATCTTGAGCGCTGCCGAGGTGCGCGAGGGGGAGATTGTGAGCGGGGCATATTGCGGCAGTGTGGAAGATTGAATATTGACGGTCGAAAAGGTTGGTCGAGGCGACAACTAATAGTCCAGAGTTACCCCTTTCGGCGGATTGTGACATGTGAAACGCGCACGGACTGCTTCTGGCTCTCGCTCTGGCTGTAGACAGCTATACTGGCTCTCTTCACATCACCATCTGTTATCCAATCTCCTTCCATCATAGGACAGGATGAGGCACCGGTCGCTCGTGACTCAGGCGCGGGTTGTCACGCTCCTAGGCAGACTGCAGGTCTCAACAAAAACAATCCCTTTCGGCCAAATCCGATACCTCTCGTCCACCCCGATACGCGCAGATGTGCCGTCCTGGCCCAATCCGCCGATGCCCCAGGGTCCCGTGGGACCATCCGATGATCTGACGCCGTTTGGCTCGCGATCGAATCAGCAGAGAGGACAATCTGGCAACCGGCGATGGTATCAGGACTGGGCGCACAGCGCGTCTTTCCAGGCTGCGCTGACCACTGTCGTCGGACTGGGCATGGTGTTTGGGGCGGGTGTGGGGTACCTACAATGGTATAAGAGTCATGTACTGCGTAGAGTGAGCGGTAGCTTCCTTTCCCTGCGGAATAAACTGAAGAATGTAGATATCGAAAGCATTTGATCCAGGCTACGTGAGCGCCTGGTCATATGTCTTGCTGAGCGTTAGGATCCCGCCCTAGAGCTGTCAACTCTCCATGCGCCGAATGCTGCGCATATCAGACGGAGAGAGCAGCCCCTCATCGATTCTATTGTGCGTGGCGAGCATCCGGGGGGGTATTACTTGCTAGTCGGGCCGAAAGGGACAGGAAAGGGGACAATGATACTAGAGTGAGTCGCAGACCCTGATTGATATTGACAAACTTCAGGGCCATGCGGAATATCAAAGCAGACGGGGCGGCATTCGTGAGTCCCTCGAGACTCCTTTCCGCTACATAGATGAAATACTGAAACCAATAGTGTGAAGGTCAGTAGGGCAATTCCGGATAATACCGCACGCTAATCGGCAGCCCATCCGGACCTCGAAGTGTTCCGTCTTCGACTTGGTAAAGCTCTCGATTTCGACTACTTTGAAGACTGGCAGGGATCGCTCTTCTCCCGAGCTGACCCGCGATCTGGCGGGCCGCAATTAGACATTGAGCGAGTCATGCACAAGCTTGAGAAAGTGGCTATCCAATACACCAGGAAGAACGGACGGCCTTTGGTTATGGCTTTCAATAGTGGGTCTTCGGAATCTACTCTGAACTCGACGCTGATGTCAGACGTTCATCTCTTCCCAAACACCCCGGAGGGCCATGCGTTGCTGCACCAGCTGCAACAACGAGCCGAGTCTTGGGCAGAAGGCGTACGTCCACTTCGGCTGACGGTATCGTGCCACGCTGATGGTTCCAGGGGATAATGACCATGATCTTCAGCACGGATGACTACTGTGAGTTGTCGAAGGCGCGGACTAATCTGCCCTTGTGAGGCTGATGCCTCAGGGTGCCTCGAAATGCTGCGTAAGAACGCCTCAAGGATGCGCGTCATCTCCACTGCAGACCTCTCTGCCGCCGAATCCATCCATGCCCTGCACTATCTCCGTCTTCAGAATCTATCTCGAACCCACGTGGACCCATCAGGTCGGCCAGAAGTGGAAGACGAAGAGGTGCTGCGCAGAGTGTACGACATGGTCGGTGGGCGGACGAGCTACTTGGTCAAGGTGGCGCGTGCGGACAACATGCTAGAAGAGGCAGAGAGAATGATTGAGACTGAAAAGAGATGGCTGAATAGCAAGTGAGTGTTTTCTTTACAAGATTAACCCTAGGCTGACAGACTAGGATCGGTCTTATACCGGAACACGATGATGATGTGATGTGAGTGTCTTGACGCACTGACGACGATAAGAGGCTGTCTGATTCTACAGGGACGAGCAAAAGTGAGCAGACACGCGTATGGCCTATGAAAACCCAACTGACTGGCTGATGTTCCCAGGTGGTCAAGGTGAGTTTTTGACCTTTGGTGCCATCTAGAGCTAATCCGTAAGCTGTTCATGGCTTCTCCTCCGTCACTTTGCGCAAAAATTCCCGTTCTTGGACGCCACCCCAACAGATATCAGCGACGAACCACCCATCCAGGACTTGACGATTGACATCGCCGATGACGACATCAACGTCTCAGAACCCGGTCTCATAGCTAACAATCCCCTGCTGGAGGATCTCCAGGTTCCGAGCGTGACTTATGAGGAAGCGCGACGAATCATGACCCGGACAGATTTCATAGAACCCTTGGATGTGTTACATGTAAGTGCACACTTCTTAGATTGTAAAAAGAAGTGCTAATAACTTGTTAGATCGTCTCCATAGATACACGGCATCACGTCCGGCCTGACTCGGTTCTGATTTTGCGAGCGGCTCAGAGGGTGATACAGGAGGAAGGATTCGATGAGGCGTTGGACGAGACCAGGGATCGAATAGATCAGATTGAGGGCGAGTTAATATTTCAATCTGAGAAGTGATGTTAGCTGATAGTTGCAGGATTACATCGACAGAGCGAGCTGACGATAAAGGAACCATTCAGGGTGATGTTCGATCAGCGGGGCGGAAAGCAGTTCCTCGAGGTCGTGGGACTTGGTGAGAGCTTCCAGGCAGCCGAACCAGATGATGAAGACGATGGGTCAGTAGAAGGCGTTGTTGGTACCGGGAGGTTAGTATAGAGTCTTCCATGCTACATATACAAAGCAGGAGAAGCATGAGCGCATGAGCGTTGGATGGCATGCAGGAAGGAAACAGGAAGTGAACCAGCATTGCGGAGCTACAGTAGCTCTGGCAGCGATCTGACAGTGCGGGCATGTGATCGGTGACATCATGACGGAATCAGCGCAGAACAGAAGTGCCCGTTGTGGGAGATTTGATTACAAAATGGCTGCTGTGTAGTTGTAATTGCATTTATCCTGCTTACGAGATCCTGAGTCTATGGAGCTCTACTACTCCCGGGGATACCAGATCTAATCGGCCATCACAAAGGTAAAAATCGCTCCACTCTCCTCTCAGTTGCCCCAACTCATACATGGTCTCTTGACTGGAATATCTCCTCAGCCACCTGTGTAGCGGCCGACACACACTCCACACTCTTCCATCAAGAGCATCATTCAACAAGTCGTCACACCTTTTCCGCCTGCACCCGCGCGCGCAATAGGAATTACAGTCTTCCCACTGAGACACCCCACCAACATCGTGTCGCAGACTTAAATACGCGCAGGTCGAAAAGGACAGGCGTTCAACAAGTGTACACGCAGATTTCTCGGCCCTTCCCATCGCTCTGGCCACGCACACTATCTTCCTTCCCACATCGACTTGTTCCGCGGGTCGGCTTCCGTGCTCGGTAGCATGTCCTACCCACCCCCTAGACCCGAAGCCTCGCCGCACACATCTTCAATCACACTCCAGAATGATTCCAATCCCACACCGCCAAGTCAATCGGTACCTTCGCCTCTAGATTGGACGAGCTTCATGAATTTCCAAACACCACCAGTCGTCTCGTCTGGGTCAAGCGCCATGCTGCCTCCCGCTACTTCGGCGTACGGCGCGGTCTCAGGCCAGTCAAGAGGCGAAATAGGGGGTCAGAGTCTACCCGAGCATTTCGGGTTCGCTCAAGGCGCGCATGCGAACCAGGCAAGCAGACAGGGTAGCATGTCATTTCAGCAGCCACCCTCATACGGTGGATTAGGGCGGCCTAGCACCGGAAATTCGAGCGGGACAAATTCCAGTAGAAATTTCCCACCCCAACCACCATCCCCTGCCTCGCATCGCGATCCTTCGCCCGTGGCGACCGCCCCTATAGCAAGGCCTGGAGATGGCAATGGTAATGGCAAAGCGAAATCAATCAATCCGCCAGCTTCACCCGCGCCGACTTTCCATCGTCAATCCAGTGACAATATTCACCAGATCGGAGGAGGCGGCGATGGGCTTTCGCTGGACCCTGCGGCTTTCAAACCCGTACAGTTCCAGATGCCATCTTTCGTTACAGGTATGAATGGAGGGGCGCCGACATTCCCCGCAGGCGGAGAAGCTTGGTCAGGGTTCTCAAGGCCGGGCATGGGAGGGGACTTGAGTGCCGGGGGAGTTCTGACTCCGGGTCAAGTGTTCAGCAACATGTTCAACGCTCCCGATGCGGGCTTGTCTGCTTACGGTGGCGGGTCAGGCGGAGACGGACTTTGGAACAACGGGACTGGGTGGGATGGGAAGGATCAGGGAATGGGTGGAGCTTTCCCATCCGGTGCGACCACGTACTACGTCAACCCGAACCCCTCCCCTAGCAACTACAATACCAATCGCCAGAACATCACCCAGGGGAACTACCCTCCGCGCAGAACATCCGACCACATGCCATCTCCGAGAACAAACTCCGGCTCCGCTACCCTGCCCAGCTTCGGCCCAAGTATACCGCAGCAGCAGAATCAGATGCCTCAGCGACCTGGCGGAAACGGCGGACCGACTTCTCTGAATGCAAATCAAGCCATGTCATCCGCATTCAATTCCTTCGCGCCTCAGCAGCGGGCAGGCAGCAATCCCGCCACCGGTACCTCACAATCTTCCAGCAGCATGCCCACATCAGCATTGCTCAATGGCATGAATGGTGCAACCTATACCCCTGCTCCTGGCTATCCATATGTCCCCTCGATCTCGGAATCCACCAACAACTCAGCGTCGACCATCAATATTGCCTCATCTTCAACTGCACCATATGCCCCACCCAGCAATACGGCGCAATTGCTCAGTACTCCTGTGGCGCCTCCAATGGCCGGACCGAGCCTCGCAGATGGCCCCGGCTTGTACAGTACCACTGGTTTCGACATGGTGGGCGTGCTGTCACGGGTCGCAGCGAGGAAGGAGCCAAAGACGGTATTGGGGCCTGTGGATTTAAGCTGCAGTTTCGCCGTCGTCGTGAGTCCCTCAATCCCGTCGGCTTATACTCGATTAACACACCAGGATGTGAGAAGATTCGACTGTCCCATCGTTTATGCCAGTCCCACCTTCACGGCTTTGACCGGGTATGAGTTACCTCAGATCTTGGGTCGCAACTGCCGATTCCTTCAGAGTTAGTATTACTGTCCGAGGAGTGAAGGCAAGACTGACTTCCAGGTCCGGACGGGGAAGTGGTCAAAGGCTCAAAACGCAAATACACCGACAATGTTGCTGTCGCTCATCTCAAACGCATGCTCAATGCCGGCAAGGAGTGTCAAGCTTCGCTCATCAACTACCGACGCGGTGGGATCCCATTCATCAATCTCATCACTATCGTGCCCATCCCTTGGGAAGGCACTGATATCGTTTATCATGTCGGTTTCCAGGTGGATCTGGTGGAACAGCCGAATGCCATTTTACGGAATATGCGGGATGGAAGCTATCAAGTCAACTATACAGTGGCAAACCCGCCTCAACCTCCTCTACGGCCCGCGGCGAGAGAGGCGGGCACTAGTGGTTTAAGTGCGGATGTCCTGGATATCATGGGGCAGAGAGTCAATGCAGTCGCATTTGGTCAGGGGGAGGACGGGGCTAAGATGGATTGGTTGAAGATGGTACTGGAGAACACGGATGGTGAGTTTCTGCCATCGTGTATTCGGGAGAAAAGCTCATGGTTTGTAGACTTCGTTCACGTACTATCTCTCAAGGGGTCCTTCCAATATGTGTCACCCTCTGTGCGACGCGTGCTGGAGTATGAGCCGGAAGAGCTCTTGAACAGGAACATCTCCGACATTTGTCATCCCTCCGACATCGTTCCTCTCATGCGTGAATTGAAAGACTCAACACATGCACCAAGCGAAGGGGCTCCCGCGCGCCGAATCAATCTTGTGTTCCGCATCCGGCACAAAAATTCTGGTTATGTGTGGATCGAGTGCGCCGGCCGACTACACGTCGAAGCTGGAAAGGGGCGGAAAGCCGTAATCCTATCTGGTCGGGCGAGGTCAGTCCCGAGTCTACCCTGGGACTGCATCTCTCGGCATGGCGGTCTGGCGGAGAAGGAGTTCTGGGCGAAGATCTCCTTCCAGGGCTTGATTCTGCACACCACATCGACAGTGACGGAGGTGCTGAGTCTGCGGAGCGAGGATATCGTCGGACAGTCCTTCTACTCACTCTTACCTGGTGGTGACAGCGGACCGCCACTCGCATCGGCGATCGAGAACGACCCCTCATCCCCCGTGTCAGTCGTCGCTAAGGCATTCCGGTCTGCGACTAAATCACCAACCAAGGATGGCGGTATCATGATCACGCATAAATTCGCGAAGCGGTCCGGAGAATTGGTCGACGTTATTACGGTTCTCTATACCCCAAAGAATCGGCCCGAACTCGAGCATCGAGAATCGGACGGGTCTACCGAGTCACCGTCATCGGACGAATCGCGGGATTCTTCGTCACAGTCCGGCGGTGGACATCGCGGCGGATTGTCGTCGATCGTCCGTCCGACATTCCTCATCGCGCAGATCAAACTACTTTCCGGATCCAGCCTTCCCAATAATCTCCTCCCGTCTTCTTCCACCTCAACCAATCCTGTCGCTCTTGCGAATCTCACGAATGCTCGACCGATTGCCCATGCAGGGGCTTCCAACCTGTTTGAGGAGCTCGAGACTACTCGCGGAACGTCATGGCAGTACGAGCTACATCAACTGCGCTTGTTAAATCGGAGATTGAAGGACGATGTGCTGGCGGCGCGAGGGGTGGCGAAGAGCAATGCTGCGAAGGGTAAGGGGCGGAAGAGGAAGGTAGGCGAGGAGATGGGTCCACCCGCTCTGCCTGCCTTGGGTCTGCATCAGCGGCACGGTCAGGTGTTCGCCCCCGGCGGAGGTGGCTCACAGACTGGTGGGACGCCGGATCAATACCCGCACTACGGAGTCGCGCCTCGACATCAGATGGCACCGGGTTTCGGCCTGAGTAACCCAAACATCACCAACGCGTACTTTTGAGATTTGGACGCATCTATTAGAGAAGTAAATCTGGAGTCGTAGTTGAGAGAGTTGTTGGCGGGAGAGTTGTATCATTAGCAATGGCTGAGCGGATACTTTCTGAGACCCTATGTAGCAGGAACATGTTTGGCGCTACAGTCCTCAGCATACGCTATCGCCTGTAACTCGCGGCGTAGCACAGCAGTACGGATCGCAGCCTGAAGCTGGGGACCCCGGATGTCGCGAGGTATCCGTGAGCGAGATCCGAGGAGCGAGTAACAATTGCTAGGCCGAAGAACTGTATTATCCTTTTTTGTTATGTGAAGGGGGATCGGGCCAGGCTAAATCAGATCGAGCCGACGATCATGGAGTAGTACTTGAGCAGATCTGAAGGCTTGACTTTGAAGCTTGAAGGATCGTCTGGTCTACTGTAGGTCTCTGATATTTGCCCCGTAGCCCGGCCTCCACTTAGCGTGTCCGTAACCCCGTTCAGCGCAGGTGAGCCTTCAAGCTTCAAGCTTCAAGCTTCGCTACAATTATAGCTTCACCAACGATTCGGATGCCTTTCACGATACAGTAGCAAAAGCTGAAGTGTAGAGCACGAACCCTGGCACGACTGCTCCCCCGTCTCACTCACTCTTCTGAAACCATTCGGTCTCCATTAATACCCCCCTTCGGAACTACATACGATCTTCGTGTCCGGCCGCCGCACCTTTCACACACGAAATCCTTTTGGGTCAAATCTCGCTCGGTCTATCCTCCTTCTTTGCTGGCCATTCGCAGGCGCAGACTTCTCCGCTCAGACCACAATTAGAGCACCTCCCTAACCGTGTCTTCGACGTCAGATCTCAGATCGGATGCACTAGACACGTGTGCGTGTGCTTTCATCTATTCGCCTGGATTAGCGATGGATGCCTCGACGAGATATGGGAACGCTGTGGATTTCGATACAGATCTTCATTCGGTTTATGCCGCGTACTTGTGAGTGTCGCCGCGTCAAGCTGTAAGACGTGACTAAGATTGCAGGGGTCAATTCGAGGCAGCCGGTCTGGATTGGTGGGACAAATCATGGGGAGGATACTTCGCTACATTTAATGACTTCCTCGGCTTCGGTTGGGAGGTAATGGGTGAGCCATACAAGCCGCCCCATGCGTCGTCCCTTTTAGCGCTTAACGGATCGATGGCGATTGCGGGCTGACAAAGTAGTCGTCGTTGATAGCCGGACCGGGAGGGCACATATTGCTGTCAGGCGAGAGCAGATCGCTCTGTTCGCCAAGATGATTCGGACCAGGTAAGTTGCTTGATTCTGTTGGAATGGACTTCGTCAGCTTATGCCTAGATTCGGCGAGTCACTGGCGAAAGATCCACCAACCACGCTTCCTCTTTCGCCAGCTCCCACTCGCACCCTTTCACTGCGCCGTCTCATCCAGCTGCCTGACCTCACAGCGTACCGCAAACTCTCGCTCACTCTTCCCGCTGCAGAATTGTCACACCTTCGTCATCGCACCCGCTCAGGCGATGTTGCCGTGGCAGAACAGCTCTTTTACGCTGGCGGACCCCCGTCGGAACGTGGTCACGACGGCGCCGTAGGTATGCGGGACAATGGGGCGGGGTATACTTTCGCTGCAGTCAGGACGACTTGGTGGGAGAAGGGCGGCCCCCCGTCGGGTCTGTTGCCTGGAAGTGGGCGAACGCAAGGACCTCGGCCTGCAGCTGGTGCAGCGGGCCAGACAGGCAAAGGCCTGGTCCTAGAGGTGGGAATCGCAGTTGTGCGATGTGCAAATCTGCGAGCAGTGGTGAGTCTGCCCGAGAGCTCAAGTGCCGGACCTCGCTGAAGTTCAGGACGTCTGGCCGCCGGTCCCAGCGGAGAACTATAGGAAGTCGCATTTCATATCTGAGGAGTGGGTGGACAAGGTGAGATTCAGGAGGAGGGAGTAGAACCGAGCTGAGATAGCCAGCGCACAAATCAGAATCCCCCGAGCTATCCTCGTGGTTACGCTTTCGGCAAAAGTCAATACATCGCGGACAAGGATGTGGAACGCATACTGGAGTAGGTCATCTCCATCACTTGTGCTGATGTATAGTGCCAATCTAGGTGCCCTGGCCTCGCAAGAGAACGACTCCAATGCCAATACGCTCATTCTTCTCACCTTGGGCGAGCCCTCTGCCCTCCCTCTACCTTCGACCTCGACTCTTCCGGCCAACGTTCTCCATCTCGACGTGCTGTCGCTCGAGTACAATCTCCTTCGGCGTGCTCAGGAGCAGGGTCTTCCCGGCACCCCTGGACGTCAAGTACCCCTCACTTCCCTGTCCTCTCTTTTGCAAACTCTTCAAATACCATCGCCTCCCTTCGCTCCTATCGGCAATGCTGGAAACGAAGCGTACTATACGCTGCTGGCATTCCAGAAGCTCATGATGGCGCAGACGAGACTGCCGGATACGCTATTCTCAACCCCCGAAAGCTACATGTCTGCATCGAGAAGTGCATACCCCGGCGCGTATCCCACCTTTCCCCAATCAGCATCGATGGCCTTCCCTCCGTATCCGCAGATCTTGCCACCTCCTCAGCCTCCATTCACTCGGCCTCCACACTCCCGGCGAGAGTCATCAAGCTCTTCTCGACGTCAGAGCGAATTGTTCGCCCCGCCGACGCGAACTAAGTCGCCTGGGCCTGCGAATTCGCCAAAACGTGCCTCTCAAGCGCTTAAGACGACTGCAGGCGATCGATCCCGACCAGCTTCGTTCGGGGACGCAGGCGGCAGCGGCCAGTACCGTACTGTTGAGCAGGTCAACGGTAACGGCCACGCAAGCAGTATCAACTATACTACCGCTTTGGCATCTCGGGAAGATCTCAGTATCGGTGGTTCAGCGCCCAGTACCGTCCGGGTACCGGGGAGAGGCAATATCACGCGATCATCCACCATTTTTTGGGATGACGCTGAATATGCCGATGCCGACTTGTCTTCCTCGAAGAGCAGTTTACGAGAACAGACGCGACTGAGGCAGACGCAGACTGCAGGTACGGGGTCGGAGCGAGATAGAGACAGCCTGACAATGCGCGGACGACAGCCACAGCCGCCCCCTAGTGCCATGAGACACAATTCCTCGAGTCAAGCTCAGGCGCTCAGCTCCGCTCCGAACTCGCGGACAGTCTCATGGTCTGAGGAACGCATCGCAGGTGCTTCTTCGGACTACCAGCCGGGCGGTACCGGAGAGAGGGATCTATCCGTGGACAGAAGATCAACGGCGAATCTGTCGGCCACTGGCCTGGCGGGCACATCCTCGAAGGGAAGACCAGCCTTAGGGAGAGGCAGCTCAGCCAAGTTCGACAGTGGCTCGAGCTCGGAAGTGAGGGAGCCAAGAGTCGATATAAGTCCTGCAGCAGATAGCGGGAGTGGCGTCAGAGAGAAACCAACGAATAGGGGAAGGCAGGATCAGGCAAAGGACGATAGTGGCGTCAAGCAGAAGGAGAACGGGAGTGAAAAGCCGCCGAAGATGAAGTCGGAGAAGAGCATGCGGAATGTCGCTGGGGCTCTAGCGCGGTTCTGGGTCGGCTAGGGAGAAATGCCTAGCTACGGCTCGAGCTTGACGAGTGGTACTTATCGGACACTTTAGACTTACGAACACATGCACGAATTCTATCATCTTAAGGGGAGATCCCGGACCCGGACAGCAGCGACGGGAAGACAGGGAGAGGCTATCATCATCGATCAGATTGTTCACCATCCGGACTGCAGGAAGCAACCTATCTTCAATCGAGATGGCACCACATTAGAGGACCGCAGAGCTGACGTTTTGAGATGCCTAGTTCGGGGACTCTGCCGAGCAAGGTCAGCCCCCACTACCTCGGCAGAAATGCCCCGGATAGGTGGACGTCCAGCAGAATTCCATGTTGTAGCTCTGTGGGCAGTGGGAGCCCGTTCCCATGAAGTCACAGCTGCGGTCCCGATGGGCCCAGCAGGCGGGGGGTTATCACACCGAGCGCAGCTTACCGATTGATCAGGCTACTCAATTGCGTTGCACATATGCTGTTACACACGAACGTGTCGGGCGAAGTAATGTGTCTTGCATACTCGGGTTCGCGACTTGCTCGACCGCAAAATGGCTCCAGCGTCGCCGGACTACCTTATCGCTGCAGGGTGTCACCACAAAGCTGAATCTGACAACTCATCACATCGGCGTCAGCGGCTGAGGCGTCAGTAATGGGAGACAGACCGCCAATCGCATGACATAGATGAGCAATCGAGGACTCACGCAAGCCTCACCGACCACCCCACGCGAGACGAACAGTTGCCTCCTTCTCTCCACGACTTTCTGCACAGCCCGCTCGTACTGGTCACACCTTGGATCCCAGATCAAATTCGACAGCCAGCCCTGCAGACTATTCGTCTCTCCCTGCCGCGCCATTTTGGCGGCGGGGTCAGTCGCTGTTTTGATTGGACTGACAAGTCGGGCTCGGCTCGAGTTGGAACCACGGGGCTTGTAAAATTGAGGTGGGAGCTCAAAAGGAAGGTTCTGCAAGTATGAGCTGATTTTTGCTCAATGATGCGGTCCAGTAGTACTCTGCAGTTTGGCAGGCGAGACTCACATCTGCGCTAAACTCGACTGCTTGTTCGACACTTTCCGCAAATATCCGGCCATACCACAGCACCTCTTCGCTCTCCCTAGCCGACCTGAGCGCCATCTCGTAGGCTTCCTTCATACTGACAGACATGTCACCAGCCCTCGCAGTACCAATCGCGTTCGAAATGGGCCTCAGAGGACTGACAAGCACCTCCTTTGCAATGTACCCTCGTCGCCTTCTCTCATCTCCCTTACGCCATTTCTGCAATTCCGTCATTACCTTCTCCTCATCCTCGTCGATATCTAGCCACTCAGACGCCACTGCCTCCTCCGTAAGTTCTTCGCGTTTGATTACCGCAAACCCTACGAGACTTTCGTCCCATGCTAGCCGTCTCGCCACCTCCCAAATCGCCCACATGAGGCTCCATGTCCCACTGATCCAGGGACTCTTCTCGTCTTCGGGTGTCCCCGGTCGCTCTTCGACGTGGCTGGGAATATTGAGCAAGCTTTGCCTCATTTTACCGTTGATGTGGTCGACCATCGTGTGTCGCACGTACGACCCATTATCCCACCCGGCTAATTCCACCACGCGAGCCATGGTTTTGAGATAGACAGCGGGCGAACAGGCCAGATGGGCATTATAGGGATAGAATCCCGATGTGGCAGGATTGCCGGACCAGATGAGGCTGGTATCGGGGGACGTCCCTGGAGAGTGGACGCGAAATGCGCGACTGTGCGCTTGCGCTTTAGTGTGGAGATCGAGAAAGTGGGATGTGGGCGAAGGCTCAGACGAAAGAGCAGGCTCGATGATTTGTTCGCCGAGGGCAAGGTCATCGTGTCGTGCAAAAGAAGTGCGAATAGTCGAGGCTGAAGTCTCGGAATGAGGAGGTGATACTTGGGCTCGAAGGGGAGAGGGGGGTCTCGATGGCGTGTCGTATAAGGAGTCAGGTGCAGGATATGCGGCAGATGGGCTTGGAGTGGGAGGGGTTGACACCGTCGGTGCCATGTTGGTGTGACTGACGAACGGAGATGAGCGGGGCTGTAGATTCGATGAATGACTTCGGTAAGAAGTAGTGATATGTCTTGAGGGTACCCTCTTGCCGTCGGACGCGCGGAGGAGTCGTCAACACTCTGGGCACAGACACCGGATACGCTTCAGAATAGCAATCACGCACAGACCATGTGTTAATATTTTCAGGCAGGGTTTGCGGGTCTGCGGGTCCAAGTAGTTTCGTTAGCGCACGGTCGCCATGACCGGTCAAAGCTCGTCCAGACTGCTGCGAAATACACGGCCTCGCACTTTCTCCTCATCTTTGGTGCGTAGATCGTTGTCGGGCTCGCCCGAAATCCGCAGAACCCAAATTCAAATAATTGCGGGGCCCGGGCACTCACACCACTCCTGCAGCTCTGACCCAGACCTCCTCCGCACCGACCTTCCTCTCCCACCATCTCCGCCCCTCGTGCGCAATCATGCTTGTACCCGCTAGGCCGAGCAGGGTAAGCAGGTCCCGCAGACTCAGTGCTTCGGTCTGGAAGACATGTTGTAGGAGTGGGAGGTATACGAGGGCAAGTTGCGCGACGAAGGACACGCCGACGGTGAGGGACAGCATGCGATTGCGGAACATGGGACAGGTGAGGCCTCGGTTTTGCAGGGCGGAGACGAGATCGAGGAATACGAAGCAGGTGAAAGTCTGCAATGTAAGCTGCTCATCCAGAAGTCTCGGAAAGAGATGTACCATAGTCTGGTCCCGTCTTGTTATCCCATCGCCCATTTCGTAGACATACACGAAGAGCGTCCCAAGCACGATCATGGCCGCCGAAAATCCAATGCGCAGCATCAAACGTCGGCTCAGGATTTGCTCATTCTTCTTCCTTGGCGGCCGCTTCATGATCTCCCGGTCGACTGGATCTACTCCTAAAGCCTGCGCTGGTGGTCCGTCCATCAATATGTTGATGAAGAGGATCTGCATCGCGTTGAGCGGGTTCGCGAGTTCGAGGAATGTACTGATTGTGATAAGTGACAGAGCAGCTACAGCTGTTGATAGTTGGAAGGAGAGGAAGTTTTGAATGTTGTAAAATATCGATTTGCCCTCTTCGACCGCGGGGAGAATGGAGCTGAAGTCGTCGTCAACGAGGATGACATCGGCGGCTTCTTTGGCGACATCGGTACCGGATTTGCCCATGGAGATGCCAATGTCGGCCATCTTCAGGGCAGGGGCATCATTGACCCCATCTCCTGTCATAGCTACCACGGCTCCGCGCATTTGCCATGCCTTGACAATGGCCATCTTGTGCCGAGGTGTCGTCCGCGCAAAGACGGAAATGTTGGGTACACGCTCGATGAGCTCCCTTTCGGATAACTTATCGATTTGCGTTCCGAGCATACAGCTCGATGAGGTGGAGTGTGGATTGACCTTGAGCCCCAGCTCTCGAGCTATGGCCAGAGCCGTAGCCTCCGCATCTCCTGTGATCATGATCACTTGCACCCCTGCTCCATGAAGCGCCGAGATAGACCCGGCGACGCCTTTTCTGGGAGGATCCATCATAGCCTCAAATCCGACAAAAATCAGGTCGTTGCCGGGATCTTCGACTCCCGTTTCGGATGCTGGCTTTCCATTTGGCGCGGAGGGGAAGCCATAAGCCATAGCTATCACTCTCAAACCCCGCCTTGCCACCTCCTTGGTCCGCTCTAGGATTAATTTCTGTGTCGCCGGATCCAACGAAGGCGTCGAGCTGTCGGTGACGTAGAAGTATCGACACTTAGCCAACACGGCCTCAGGCGCTCCTTTAAGATAGACCATATCCGATCCGCCGTTCATCGAGCCCGTCACGGACATGAACTTGTTCTCGGAGCTGAACGGGTACTCAGACTTACGCGTGAAGTCTTTTCGCGCGTCTTCGCGTTGGAGGAGCGGGAGGACGTTAAGGAGCGCGACTTCGGTAGCTTGGCCGACATTCACGCCAGACTCGTTCCGGAAGGCGTTGTTGCACACGCTACCGATCGTGGCTGTTTTAAGCATAGCAGGAGAGGGGGAGAAGGCTGGATGGTCCGGATGGCGAGGGGCAAAAGGGTCTTTACTGAGATGGGGAGTGAGGTCCATGAGATCGTCGACGGCATACAGGTGAGTCACTGTCATCTCGTTTGTGGTGAGAGTTCCTATTGTTCAGCATGGACCGCTCCCGGTACCTACCAGTTTTGTCGGAGCAAATGACGCTAACGCTCCCGAGTGCTTCGACGCTATGTAATTTCTTGACGATAGCCTTCCGCTTCGACATCCGCAGGACGCCTAAAGCAAGAGTGACAGTAGTAACTATCGGCAAGCCTTCCGGTATTGCGGCGACAGCAAGTGACACTAACAAGTGAGCCCTCAAATTCGTCTTGCAGAATAGGGTCTCAGAAAACAGGACGTACCGCCTATTGTAAACATTTCGAGCCATCCTCGCTTTTGCCATACACCGATTATAATGATGACGCCAATGACACCAAAAGAAAAGATTGACAGCCTCTTGGCCAGATCGTCCATCGCAATCTGAAGTGGTGTTCGCTTCTCTTCTACCTGCAACGGTCAGCTGGGAAGCCGTCGGCGCGGTGAAATATACGCACATCCTGCATCATTGAAAATATCACGCCGAACTCCGTATCCTTTCCAGTAGCGACTACAATCCCACTTCCGTGACCTGATTCATGAGTTTGTGGGCCGTGCCAAACAATAGACAGCTTACCACTCCTGACCAAGGTTCCCATAAATCCAATGCACCTCCTTTCGCCCAAGCCCTTTCCCCCGCCCTCGCCATGCGTGTCCTCACCGATGCCACTGAGACACTCCTCGACTTTCTTCTTCGACGGCCGTGTCTCTCCCGTCAATGCAGATTCATCGATTTCGAGACCGACGGCTGCGATGAGTCGGACGTCTGCAGGTATACGATCGCCAACGGAGAAGGTGATAAGATCGCCTGGGAGGAGGGTGTTCGCTAATGGGGATAGGGTTTGAGCGTTACTGCGCTGTCAGCTAGTCCTCATTGAAAATCACGACAAACTCACCGGACAAGATGACAGTAATGTGGTACCAGCTAGAAGATCAATAATTGGGCTATGTGCTAATCGTGGCCACTGACTTTATTCAAGGCCTCCAGGGACTTCTCTGATCTCTGCTCCTGTACGAAGGCGACTGTAATATTAGCTCGGACCGAATAGATAGACTGCCGTTGAGGTGAATTTCCGCAGACGACTTGTTCAACATCACCCTACCGCAGCCAAATTCGACAAGCACGGCCCTAGACTGCTCTCTGACTCACCTGTGAGTACGATAGCTACCGCTATCACGACACATATAGCATCATCATAGCTGCCCAACAAAGCGGAGATTACACTACTCCCCAATAGCAGGAGAATCAGCGGGTTCTCGTACACCTGTTTAGCAAACTTTATTGCGAGCGGCTCCGTCGGGGGGAGTTGGAACTCGTTGGGACCAAAACGAGCGAGAAGAGCGGGAAGCTGGGAGTTCGAAAGCCCTGAGGTGGCATGGGTGGAGAAAGCCTGGATAGTTTCCTGCAGGTCAGCATGACAACTTGAAGCTGGTTCTACGCTTTCATGCGCGGGAAGATACTCACGTCGACGCCCTTATGGGCGTATACTGCACTAGGTGTCTCTGTATGTGGGTGTGAAGAATCGCCCCTCCCTTCTCGCGTTAAATTTACGTGGTCGTATCCATTTGCGGCACCCAGTGCACGCCTTCCAGCTCCGATGATCTTATCCACCACGCCCACTTCCACAGAGCCAGCATCCTGGGGGGATCCTGGTGTACCACTATACGCATAAGGATTGTCACCTCCATAATCTCCCGCACTACCGCTTCGTTTCTTAAAGGGTGACAGCGCTGAGGAGGAAGCATGGGGACTAGCCGATCTGCCCATGAGCTGGAAATGATCCGACGAAGCCTGGCGGCGGAGCGTTGTCGAGTAGGCGTAGCCTCCTCCGGTACCACTGCCCGTGGATCCGGGAACTCCATTGCCAACGACCTCTGGCTCGTCTAGTGAAAGGAAGGCGGGCGGGGGCGAGTCGGACATAAATGCGGGATACCCCTTGCCAAGGCCCGATAGCGATGACCGGCCGTACGCCGAGCTTGAGGCAGCGCTGTTTGCTGGGATTGCGGCTGGTGTCGAAGCTGTTGAGCTTGTAGCTGGAGGTAGAGGTGATGCAGCTCGACGATGAACATGGGGTGGAGGCGAGCGTCGTTTATGCGCCGAAGTGTGAGACATGCTGGATTCCATGTCTCTGCCTCGTGGGGATGAGCTGCTGAACGAAGTAGCAGTCAACGCTAGGGCTCACAGAGCTCTGCCCTGTCCGCCGGATGATGGAATGGAGGGTAGCAAATGACTCAAGAGTAAGGAATTTGAACCAAGTACTGTTTCAAGACAAAAAGATGATATCGACGCAGTTCTCTTCGGTCAAGTCCGTTTGGACTTTGGACTATCCGAGCTTGGCTAATGATAGCGAAGAAGGCAAGGAGGCATTGTAGTCCATAGCCGGACGCTCAACCAGTGAGGCAGGCACCCGCATAGGAACGGTCAGAAGCAGAAGAGAGACGCGAAGCTTCGTCCACAGCTCCGTTCGTGAGGCGGAAAGCGAATCGATATTTGGGTTGATCGGACCGCACATGCACTGTGATCCGCAAGCGATCGGGCGGGCACAGTAACCTTGATCCGCATCCCAGCCCGGCCCGAGCGGTGAGCATTAGAAGTCCTATTTGGGTTTTCACAGCACAAGAGGAGCAATTGGTCAACTCGCGCTCCATGATCTCCACTCGCACTAGTAACTCAACGACCCCATCCACCCTCCTCACAACCTCTCCCCAAGCTCCTCGAGCGTCTAGTGGTGGTGCTCGTGACCCCCTTCGAGGAGATGTGGGTCGCCTTGGAAGTTAAGAGAGTAGACTAGCGCAACGTCAGCAACATCACCCATAGATACTGTCGTAAGGAGATGTGGGGGCGAGAACGACGCAAAATGCCGGGGATAAGACTCACCACATCCACACTCGGGGCATCTGTGGTTCTTCATTTTGTGGTTGACAGTCATCCAGATGGTGTCGTGGGAGTCAGCAGGGAAGCCGGTGCAGCCGACTTGTCGCTCAGGGTACTACAATTGTCAGCTCCAGTGATAACTACATAATGCGCTCAGTCGGATGCGGAGTGCGGGAACACGCAATGCGGTAAATTGCAGTGATAAGATGCGGAAGGGAAGTGGTTTTCGTTGGACGAATCAGGTAGAAGGGAAATCCCCTGTGGGCTATCCCAATGACAGGCTCCTCTAGACCATTCCCCCCTTCGCATGCTGGCAACATCCCCGGAGGTGGCTGCGTACACGTTCTTCCGGACACCCGGGATCTTCGTGCCGCCACAATGAGACCGGAACCGAGCCTTCGTACCTTACATCAAGCAGGGCCAGGATAGAAAAGCCAGAAGTGAAAGCGTGACAATGGAAATATCAGCTCACCAGGGAGTATATAGCGACAGGCTCATCGACCGTGCCTAGTCGTGTCATTTCGATGGCCTTCATGTCGAATACATCTACGCCCTCAAGCTTGCCGAGTAATTCGAATCGTTCGAGACCGGTTGCTTGTTCTTCACTGAGTGCAAGTCAGCATGACAGCCTTGACTGTGTGCTTGTGCGGAGCGAATTCCGCGTTTTCGACATCCAGCCCTTCGCCTGTGTTTGAATGCTCTGAAAGATGCTCACTCTGAGGGGATGGTACCGGCTTTGGCACCGGGACCGAGGAGCTGAGGGGGACCGGCACCCGCTGAGCGAGCGACGGAAGTGGAGAACGCTTTTATGGGAGCAGCCGCAGCTGGCCTGGGCGTGACGGCTAGCCGGGCGAGGGGGAGTGCGCGTAGTGAGCGGAGTACGGTAGCCATGTTATTTTGAGTATAGTTAGTTAAGTATGAGATGAAGCAGTTGTATAGGAGCGGGGGATCTCGGCACGCGGGGCGGGCTTTTAGATTCCGCTATAGGACAGGGCCGGGCGGCGATTGCCGGGGATAGGCTACTAGTGGCAGTCAGTTGGGTGGCAAAAGTTGATGCTGGCGCCACTGATTCGCGAGTGATTTGTTCAGGGATCGATCGCCTCGAATTGAACTGTACCTTGTGTTCTGCACTGCTCAAGGACCCAGATAGCTTCTTGCCTTGACCGGACCTCACCTACTGAGTCTTACAACTCCAGGCAGTAGAATGCCACCCCTAGCGTACCTCCCCGACCCGCAGAAGTGGATTACACCAGGCTCCACAGCCTCAGTCCCGCGTTCCATCCCCAAACAACGTCCCCTCGCGATCGTCAAAAACGATTACCCCACACCTCCCACGTCTACCTCCAGGCATCGATCATCGTCAAGACCCACCAATGAGAACAAACCCTCGGCTGGTCCATCGCGTCTGAGGGATGGAAGCTTGATTCGAGGGGGCCTGAGCGGCTGGCTCACGCCCCCAACTACCGCCTCGCAGCCTAGGCTACAGGTAGATCGGTTGAGGCATGCTCAGGCGGATAGTAGCGCAGGAAGGGGCAGTCCTGTGTCTAGATCGACCGCAACGCTTTCGGGCAAGTCGGCGCGTCGTCCTCTGGGATCTCGGCTCGCAGTCAAGGAAGACTGGAAGTCAGAGGAAGAGGAGGAGGATGAGATTCAGGTATATGACGAAGAGCCTACTCGCCGCGCTGGTCCTTCGAGCACTCGACCCGCATCGTCGAAGCGATCGTCCGCCCCTCCACGCCAATCAAGCATTCCCACACCGAAGATCCCGGAATCTCGGAAGCTGAAATTCGCCTTCAGCTCTGGGGAATTGTCAGATCTTCCCCCGCGATACGGAGATGACGATACCGAGACTGAGCGCGACGACAATGACGACGATATAGTATGCCTTCCAGCTCCGACAGCATCGGCTGAGGCTGCCACCATTCCCTCGCGTCCTACCATCACCACAAACACAAATCCCTATGCTCATCTCGATATTTCCAAGTCTCCGCGACTTGATCAGCTGGAAGATTCGCAGCCCAATCTCACCCCTCGGGTGCTCACTCAGCTCCCTACGCAGGCCCTGGCGATGCACTGGCGAGTGAACGGACACAGCACCGATCAGATCAAGAAAGGCGAGGAGCCGTGGGGCAAGAGTGCAGGGAGGATCGAGAATGCTGCTAGACTAAAGGAGATGGAGAAAGACAAGGCCAAAGAGCGGCAGAGGCTTGAACTTATCGAGCAAGCCGAAGGATTGGAGCAAACAGCGGAGAAGGCGAAGCAAGTGGTCGACGAAATGCTCGATGACGTCGGGCTCAAAGCAAAGGAGATGAGGACGTCGATATTGCGGGAGGATTCGATCGATAGGAAGGAGGGTGCTGGGAGGGCACGCATCGAAGACTCTCGAGTGCCGACTCGTCAGCCCTTAACTCTCAGGGGACTCAACGCCGAGAACCTGCCTAGTCGGAATCCCTCGCCTAAAGTCTCTAAGCGACGGACTGCAGAAAGGGGAGTGGGCCGACACGCATCCACAATACGATCAAACACTCCACCCGGCGTGAGCCTTGAACAGCCGCGCCGTGCAGTCACCCCTACGCCCCGGATACCCTCTCGCACTCGTAGCATTACAGCGAGCCCGCCCCATTCAGACGAGCTCGATGAAGTTCTCGACCCGATTGTAGAGGAGGCGAAACGCGACGCTTTCGAGCGGCATGAAAAATTACGATTACGACGTTTGATCCCATCTGCCGCGAATGTCACAACCATCGTCTCCCCGAACCCATCTCCCGACCCACTCACTATCGCCAATCCTGATCACTCCCATCATCACATCGTGACTCCGCCCAAGAAAAAGCGTCGAGTCCATCATGATGCCGATCAACGGGATTTCTCTCCTCCACTTCGACCGTCTTCTTCTTCCCCACATCGAGATTGTCATGCCGGGCCGAGCAATTTCAAACCGGTAGAGATCGATGAGACGTTGATGACCTGGAGTCCAGCTGTCTCGGGAGCAGAAGGTGCAGCTGGAGGATTTCCCCTCGGGAGGGAAGCCGAGGCGGCGGTTGAACAAGATACTGCGGTGAGGAGAGAAGAAGAGGTAGTTTTGGTGTCAAGCCCGCCCGAACCTAGGCACATGGAGGAAACCCAAAGTGTAAGCTCGAAGCATAGACAACCCAGTAGATTGCTGATGAGGCAGATCCCCAACACCGAATATACACAATCGTATCCTAGATACTTTGCCTCGCAGACCGTTCCGGTCCCAAAACGCCCCACTGCCCCCGCTCAAGTAACTACCTCCTCGCGGCCGAGCAAATGGCAATCCCTCCAGGACAGTGGTATACTCCGCTCGACTCCTAACCCTGCCACCGGTACGCCCCCTACCGCCACTTCTGGATCAGGTGGGAAGCGCAAACGCCCATCGGGGCAAGCAACAATTTCCAGCGGGAAGCAAAGCAAGCTGGAAATGTTCGGCATAGCCAAAGATCTCCCGGTGAGAAAGGCGAAGGACTTTGATAATGCTTTTGAGGACGAGCAGGAAATAGAAGAGGAGGAAGCAATTGCTGGAGAGACCAGCAGGGAGGGAGCAAGGGCTGGCTTGCAGGCGGTGCCGGAGGCGCCATTTCATCCTGAGCTCCGGCCAGCCGGTGTCAGGGCTGCGAAAGCGCGTGCCGAACGCCAGCGAGCTGCCTCGTCCACCTCTCGACCCCAGACTCGCGCTCGGACGCGAGACTCCGATCGAAGTTCGCCCCTCGTTCTGGTGACAGGCCCGTCGCGCGCGCAACAGTCCTCATCACCAATGCCTACGGGCACGAATCCTTGTTCATCTTCGCTGCTCACAGACTCGACTGAGGGACAGACACCGGAATTCCTGCGATCGTGGTACGGTGACACGTCGCGAGATCGGAGGGGAGGTTGAAAGGTCAGGATGGCGTTCTTCTGAGGTAGTCTCATTGTAATGCCAGAAGGTCAGCTTGGACAATAGATGGGTCGAAGTACACGGATCCATGGGGCGCAGACTTCGCTTGTAGCACGTAGTTCCACTAGTGGGGGTTATAGTCTAGGTTCCTCCGATGCCCTTCATGCACTATGCACTTGTGCAGATCTCCGATTACGGCAGATTTCACATTCCTCATATAGTACTCATTTGAGCGCTCTGAGCAGTTGTCGCTCTTGACTTTCGCGCCTCCTCTTTCTGATTTTAGGCTCATGGACCCGCACGATGAACACGACAGCGGGCTCGCGACCAGAGAGGTACACCAGCTGTCCTCCTGTACCTCATCCACTGCGGTCATAGCTTATATATGGTCGCCAACATTGCAGACCGCCGCAGATCAGCTGCCTTCGAATGTCGGGCGCTCTTCCGTGGTCCATGCGCTGATTCACGCTCATCAACTCCTTGCATCGGCCGACGAGGCGACAGATGATCGAGCGCTTGTCGTCCCTCCTGACCCCAGTCTCGCCACTGCCGATGAGCTCAAGCGGTATCATACAACGTCATATGTAGGTGCGGCTTTCTTTTGCACATATAGATGCCGTGCTGATCAGTAGAACATCTGCTGGGCGACACATCAGAAGAGGAGCATTCCGGCACGGGCTCGGACACTGACTCGGACGATGATCGTCGTTCCAAGCGAAGGAAGACGGCGCATGGATTTGAGCATGTATGTTGAGGTCATTCAACGCTGATTGCAGGACTGCCCCCCATTCTCTCTTTTACCAGTATACGCATTACAGGTGGCATCCGCAACGCTGACTGCCTGTCGCCTCCTTGCCCGGCGGCAAGCCGACGTGGTCATCAACTGGGACGGCGGCCGACACCACACGCTTCGCGACGTCGCGAGTGGTTTTTGTTATGTCGCCGACATCGCCCTCGGCATCATGCTGCTCGGTAAAGAGGGCAAGATTCAGGGAGGCAAGAAACCAAGGGTGATGTACCTCGATCTCGACCTGCATTATGGAGACGGTGTGGCACTTGCCTTTCACTCGCCAACGTCATACTCATCCAGCAAGAACAAAGCTGCGCCGGTCCTGACCTTGTCTGTACATCACTCCGCGCCTGGGTTTTTCCCACCCCCAACTTCCTCCTCACTCCTACCAGCCGCCGATACTACGAGCCCCTTCACGCTTTCCATCCCGCTCAACGCATATCCTTCCGAAGCGACCTATGCTGCCGTCTTTCCCTCCATCGAGCGTGTCTATCAAGCATATAGGCCGGATTTTCTGGTTCTCCAGTGGGGTGCGGATGGCCTACCGTCAGATCCCATCGGTCAATACGGAAATTGGCCCTCGCACGGGGAAGGAGGCGTGCTTTGGATGGCGAGACGGGTGAAGGAATGGGGCGTGCCAATGTGTGTCCTCGGTGGAGGGGGCTACAACAACGCAAATACGGCTAGGGTTTGGGCAGGCGTCACAGCGGTGATGGTGAGTGACTCACTCATGCTTAACTTACTCGAGCTCGGAAAGGATCTACAGACCGAAGTCCCACACCACGAACATTTCCCGTTATACGCTCCAGACTTCACGATGGAAGTCCCACGAGGTATGTCGTGATCGAGTGGTCCTGACCAAAGGCAGCGTCAGAGATGAAAACTCCCTTCAGCACATCCGTGAAATCGATGACCGATACAAGGTCATTGCATCACGCATCGCAAGCATTGTTAAGGCATGAATTTCTGCAATTGCTCCTCACACCAGTCCCACATGCGCACAACGTTAGCCTCGACAAGCACGTCGGGCCTTGGCCGACCGATCCGCTGGAAAGGGACGATATACTCTCCTGCTAAAGTCTTGGCTTGAGCCGTGGGCATGGTCGCTAGCCACAACTGGTTCCCAGCACCAACATCTGGAGAGCGGACAATGAGACGCTGCTATCAGCTGGACCGGATCATGACTCACGGCTATGAATGCCAGATTCTCTTGCACATAACTGACACCAGTAAGGTGACCAGCGAGGTTGGTGGCAACCATTCCTGAAGTCAGAAAAGAAGTGCCCAAACTCACCTGGATGCATCGAGTAGCACAACAAATCCCCTGGTGCCACACGCCTGGACGGTAGTGTTGCGCCAGGCCCATAGACTGCGTGCAGATACCGCGCTAGAGCAATATCACCCCACTTGGCTTGACCATACTCAGGCCATTTGCCAAGCTCTTTGCCGGAAGACAGCACGCTCTGGTAATCTACACCACCTCGTGGGGCTGCGGCGTGACCTGCGGATGACAGCGTCAAGATGCGCGGAGGGTCTGACGGATTTGCCCGGGAGGTGGATAAGAGCGTGGGTAGGAGATGATGAAGCAGAGCGTGGTGGCCCATCACGTTGGTTCCGAATTGGAGAGTGTACTTCTGGGTGGTGTATTGTCCCTCAGCACTGAATCAGCGCATTCTAGTCGGCCACTCACGTCGCCATGATCCCTGCGTTACACATTAGAACGTGCAGTGACCGCTCCTGTCTGACCATCAGTCCTACCGATCTTTGACGTACCTCTGAAACTCCTCTGCCGCATTCTGCACGCTTTTCAGATCGGACAGATCCATCTGGAGGAAGATCAATTCTCCCGTCTTCCCCTTCCGCCCAGACTTGATACGCTCGATTGCCTTTTCTGCCTTTTCACGGCTTCGGCAGGCAAGATAGACCTTGGCTCCAGCCCCGTATAGCGCCATAGCGGAGGCATAGCCAGTTCCACTATTGGCTCCGGTGATCAGAATGATCTGATCAGCTATGTACTCGATTCGACATACCTTGCCAGATTGGTCAGGGATTTGGGCCGCAGAGAATCTGGGCTGGACCCAGAAGATCAAGGGGAAGCCAGAATGCAGTGATAAATCCCACAGGTGCGCGACCTGTCTCCAGAGACTGGCTAGGGCTGTATACACGCTCTCCATAGCGTATCTACCGGAGAGTTCAGGGGAGAGTATATGTAAGTTCGTCAGTAGAGAATACGAGTATTAAGGAGCAACAGGATGCTTGGAGTTGGAAGTTACGTCACTCATCACATTTACAATTAGTATAAATTTGGTTAAAGCTCGAGCGAAGGTTGTCTCGTGGGAATGATAGAGCTTGTAGTCTTGTAATAATCAAGTCAAGGATCTCGTAATTAGGACAAATGCAATTTCTACCATCCAGCAACCCGCCGCCTCGACCGACAATGGACCCCCCGATCACCCCTTCACAGCCTGGGTCCATCGACCGCAACGGAACAACATTCACCCCTCGACGGTCAACACGGGTAACCTCAGCACCTGTCATATTCTCCCCACCTTCGCCCAGTACCGGACGATTAGCAAAATCGAAACGAATTGAACCGCTGGTCCCCACGCCTCAACTAAATACGCCAACCGCCAATCCGCGTACGCCCATCACTACGACGCGCCGAGCGTCAACAATAACAACACGCCAAACCCGAGCCACACGAACAACAGCGTCACAATTCTTCAACCTCTCGCCAATCGGCGAGACTACAGCTCCCAACCCCCCCACGGCCAACACGGCACCCACGGTCACCC